>OY804582.1:58946632-59546632 GCA_963680875.1 Bathymodiolus brooksi
ATTTAACAGCATCCTGTATAAGGTCACGTCCCAGATCATATTTTCAGCAACAAGCCTACCAAATCTTGAGGTATTCAAAATTGAGCACATGCTAATAATAGCTGTTGTCCGATTGGACAATATGCCTAAACGTCTTGCATATGATTGGACGGTCAAAGATAAATAGATGCTGGAATGTTGTTAAATGTTGTCAAAAAAACAAATCCAGCAAACGTCAAATTTTTATTTAGATTGTCATACATGATACATGAAAACATAAATTGTTGATCAGTCTTGATGAATTTTTAAAAGAAAACAAGAATTTGAATCCAATTGCAGGTATATTTATATATATATACACATATTATCTATCTGCAATTGAATAGAGAGTCAAGTTGGATGTATAGTGCCAAACAAACAATTTGGCAAAGAATTTTGTGGCTAAAACAAGAATTTCACATATTCAGGTTTTACAGAAAAGATTAATAAGCGTAATGGTGAGATATTACATGTTTTACTGGTTTTGTTACTACAATTTCAAATAATTGGTTTGGGAGACTTATTGTTTTTGCTCCGTTTCTTATTATTATTATTATTATTATTATTATTCTTCTTCTCATTCTTCTCCTTTCTTTCTTTCCGCAGACCATGAACTTGTCCACGGCAGATCTCAGGAACTACTGGACAGAATTTCATGAAACTTGGTGGAGTTATAGATATATGTTTCTAGTTGATCCTAAAGTTTTCAGATTTGTGGTAAAGGGAGTCAAAGCCATATTTTTAGGGGTTCAAAGGGGGTGGTGGTTATTATAGAATCCTATGGGAAACTTGAAATTTCGTACATTAATGTTGATAACTTCTAAATAGATAATGATAGAGACATAAAATTTGACATAGTGATAGGTCACTATTAGAGGAGCAATTCTGTGTTTTAAAATTTTCAAAATGGCTGCCAAAACACGGCATAAAAAAATGGGCGGTAAAAATTCAACATTGTCCGATGTCATCCAAATTTGATATGTGGGTAGATAATGATGTCCCGACATTGAAAATTTCTACCGGTCGCCATTTTCAAAATGGCTGCCACAATACCGCAAAAATTCAACATTGTTCGATATCATCAAAATTTGATATGTCGGTAGATAATGATGTCCCGAATTGATTCCTGACATTGAAAAATTTCTACCGGTCGCCATTTTCAAAATGGCTGCCACAATACCGCACAAATTCAACATTGTCCGATTTCAATGACATTTCATAAGTGGGTAGATTATGATGTCCCGAATTGATTTCTGAGATTGAAAAATTTCTGTCGGTCGCCATTTTCAAAATGGCCACCACAATACCGCACAAATTCAACATTGTCCGATTTCAACGACATTTCATATGTGGGTAGATTATGATGTCACGAATTCATTCCTGACATTGAACAATTTCTACCGGTCGCCATTTTCAAAATGGTCGTCACAATACCGTATAAATTCAACATTGTCCGATTTCAACGACATTTCATATATGGGTAGATTATGATGTCTCGAATTTATTCCTGACGTTGAAAAATTTCTACCGGTCGCCATGCCATTTTCAAAATGGCCACCACAATACTGCACAAATTCAACATTGTTCGATTTCAACGTCCTGAATTGATTCCCGACATCGAAAAATTTCTACCGGTCTCCGTTTTCAAAATGGCCACCACAATACCGCAAAATTCAACATTGTTCAATTTCAAAGGTAGCTTTTAATTTATTTTTAAACCGGTTGTCAGTGGCCGGTTTGGGAGACTTCATAATCGTTAGATTATAATCATATCTTGTTTTTAATATAAGTTAGTTATTTATCTGTTTTATTTATTGTTTTTTAATGTTAGAAGCATTTTGTTTTTCTTTCAGCAGCTTTTGTGAGTTGGATATTTTACTAACAAGATAGCGATATTGTTATTGAATTATATTATAAATGTCGTATAGGTTGATGTTTTAGACCTTTTGTGTTTAATATGTTTCAGAAATGTAATCAGATATTTTTAATGGCTTCATTGAAATTTTTTTTTCAGAGTGTCGAAAAAAGTTTACATTTTTTTCAGAATGTTTAATATGTATTCAAACTTCAAAGAGTAGAGGTTTTTTTTTTCTAGTGAAAGGTAGATGGGGCAGATGGTATCGGACTGAAATAGACCATTGCTGTAATAGATAAATTTAAGGGATCATCATGATTGTATGGTAGTTGAACTTTCAACTACCTGTGCGATCAGTACTTCTCACCACTAATGTTGTGAGTTTGATTCCCGCTCATGGTGAGGTGTACTCGATGCAACATTATCTGATAAAGTTTGTCAGTGACTTGCGGCAGGTCAGTGGTTTTCTTCAGGTACTTCTGTTTCCTCCACCAATAAAACTGACTGCCATATGATATAACTGAAATATTGTTGAAAGTGGTGTTAAACACCATAATTGTAACCCTTGAATTAATTTACTTATTAAAAAATGTCTCCCAAGATCTACAATTCTTATGTAGGTACGTATACATGTATTCTGTATTGTCATGATCTTTGAAAATCAAAAGTTTGACAGAAATGGTCTACAATTTAAACAACTACTAGAGTAACAACTACTCCTCTGTCAAACCTCAAATTTGTAAACACAGAAATGACAAAAACAGAGATTTATATTCTTGAAGTATGTGAAGTTAATTTGAAAGGCTATTCATATTATTGTAAATTACCAATGTATCTTATTTTTGAATTGTCAAGATTATAAAAATAAATTGACTTAAGAAAAAAATGTCTTGCATAATAACCCATGAATTTATTTTTGTAAGGATATTGTAATAATTGCAGAGATTAATTACACTTTTAGTTAAACAATGTGAGCTCAGCATTGGACGGTTTTATTTATTTAAAAAAAAATTACTTTCAGATTGAAATTGCTTAGACAGATGTTTTTTGTTTGTTTGTGCGTCCACAGAAATTTAGCCCTTTTTCTCTTGGTTTAATAAATACATTTTCCCCCTTTGATTTGTCTTCAGAAAATGATTAATATTATTGTAATGTTAGCTGGTGTTCTCATTCTGTTGTTTTCTTTACAGGAACATACAACCCTATAACAGGACAGACTATAGGTGGCAGGGTAAGTTAATATATTACCTTATTTTCTTGACGATATAACTTGAAATATTGTTGAAAGTGGTGTTAAACACCATAAGCCTATTTTCTTTACTATTAATCTATGGATTGTATGTCTATACTTAAATGCAACTTGTATTATTGTGTTTTACACCACTTTCAACAATATTTCAGTTATATCGTGGCAGTCAGTTTTATCGGTAGAGGAAACCAGAGAAAACCACCTACCTGTTGCAAGTCACTGACAAACTTTTATTACATAAAGTTATATCATGTACAGTACTGTATAATAGGGAAAACTTCTCTTTATATTTAAAAAAGGTCTACATTTACCATTAAATAGAAAAATATGTCACTGGGAAGTGAAATTACATACTTAGGAAAAGAAAGTTTAAACAGTGGTGGTCAACAATTCCATCAATATCAACTCTCACCTCAAATCATTGAACCTGAAAAAAGGGACCTCGACATATGATGTTGGAAATCAAGGTCCTATCTTGGGAAAGGCACAAAAATGTAGCAGGGTGAAACCGGTTAATGAGATCTTGACCCCCCCACTTGATAATCGGATATCCTAACGGCAATACATATTGTTATTGTTTTTTTATGTTTTTTTTCCTTCACATAAATAGAGGCCATATTAAGACATGTACCATGTTTTATCTTGTTAAATCTTTTTATATAAAACAAATAATGGGTTTAAAGGCATTTGTAATGGGAATCAGGGGTTCAAAATTATGCTGGTCTGAGGTCCATGACCTTTCGCTTTTGACTGGACGTGTACATTGGGTATTAGCTGCATCCACAGACCTTCTGATTTTCGTTTCAAGTATGAATATCTTTTGATAAGTGTATTAAACACCTTAAACATCTAGTACATTAAACCGTAGATCTGCTCATTTCGTTAAAAAATCTTCTTTCAAAATGAACCTCCATTATTGGTATTCACTTCCGTAAAACAAACAATATAAGGTGGGAAATATCAAATATATGTCGATCCAGGTATACCATGAATCGTCTTCTGCACGTAACTATGTCAATCACAGTAAACCATTAATCGTAGCCAAATGGGGACTGATTTAGTTTGTGAAATAGTTCTTTAGAGCAATCGTTGTGCATATTGGGCAGTGAATCTAGCAAACTTCCTAATACAAAAACAACAAAAAACAGACTGGACAGTCATTGTGTTGTTCTTCTTTGCTCAATTTGCTCATAACTTGTGCTGTAATACTGTTCTAATACTCAACCCAAATTTATGTTGAAGTAGGATAATAATGCATACAAAATTATTTATTTGTAACAGAATACTGATATGTTGTATATTTATTTTTTATAGGGAGATGATGTCCAGAAAAGTTCTTCAAGAGTTTTAAACCCACCAGGAGGAAAGTCTTCCGGTTTATGGTGAAATACTCACATATCGACATGGTCTCAACTTTTAAATTTGGCTTACTCTTTGATTTAATATGAATTTACAGACTGCTAAGAAACTGTGTTCATTGAAGATTAGCGACTTAATTTGTAAACTGTTTTGAGACTAATGTTGATTTTGGTTGTTAATATCGTTCAATTTTGAAAAAAAATAAAATAAATAAAATATGTAAGTATAGAACTCTACGACTTCCTCATCTTAAAATAGACAAAAAATCGATGAAGTCATGGCCAGTTAATATGCAAATTCAATACATTCCTATCCGTCGAAGGAATTTTTTTTATTTATGTGTCAAAAAGAACAAATATGGAAATATTGATTTTATTACATTAGTATAATATTTGTTGTTTACCAAAATTGTAGTGCAAGGTGATAGATAGAAGATCATTGTCGAACTCTCAAAACTTTATATAATTTTATTTTTTTCAAGATATGGAAGTCGGGAGTCGTCAATGTAAATTTAACCTGATTGTGATATTTATTATGTGTAAAGCAAACCATATTTTTTTTACTTTGTTCCCCTTTGATTTAAGGGTAACCTCATAGTTGACATTAGGGATCAAAGCTTTCATATATATATGTAGCTAACATTGTAACTTTCATATTGATACTGATTCAATCAAGGTTTTTTTTTATTTATACGTTTTTAAATGACAGCAAAAAGTTTGCAATCATATTATGTTGTGTGGTTGTCGTCGTCGTTGTCGACCTGTACATGCAATGGTTTCCGTGCGATAACTTTTGTTCTAGTCCTGAATATTTAACACAAAGATTCTTGCCACAGAATAAATGCTGGGATTGATTTGGAATATTGTAGCCGTACACGTTTCCAAACAAAAGGTGCAAAAAGGGGGGTGTTTCTGATGTTGATGGAAGTTTTTTTAACTGAATATCGTGGAGAATCCCTTTCAGAAAAATGCATATGGTTATTTATATATCTATTACCATTTTGGATATAAAATGGGAGATTTTGAAATTTTTGAATTTTGCATCTAATTTTAATTCTGTTCTTTTGAAAATGATCCAGCTTTCCGGGTTATTGATTGGCCATAAAAAAGATAGATATTTTGAAAACGAAGCCCATGTCGACTTGCTGTGATCGTATCATGCTGTAGCCCTTTATTTTATTTTTTGTGTGTTTTGAATCTCGGAGATATTTTTACTTATTCATGGTTGTACCAAAGTACCTATATTACTAATAGAACATACACAGACCTGTTGAAAGTCTCCCAAATGAATTTTGCAACTTTTTTATACCCCCGCTCCCCAAAGGGGGAGGGGGGTATACTGTTTTACCTCTGTCTGTCTGTCCTTCCGTCCAAGATATTTTTCGTTGCATTTTTCTCAGTAACTGTTATTCTCCAAGCTTTATGAAACTTCATGGAAAGATCTGGTTCCCATATGACGTAAGAAGTGCTTCAGAGTTTAAATTTTTTTAAGAAATGTTCACTGTTGCTATGGATACAAAATAAAAAAGAGTTTTTGAAATGTTTGGAACTTTTTTTCTCCAAACTTAATGATACAAGTGATGTTTTTCGAAGTTGATTCAATAAAGGAATTAAAAGGCTCTGAAATGAAAATTTCATTTGTGAGACATTTACAACAGGACACTTACAGTTTTCTATATTTATTTACTTTTTTTTCTTCATGGTGCTAATTTATGAGTTTTAAGAGTTAACTTTTATGGTCAGTAAATACAAATACATTATTCAGTTGAAACTCTTTGAAATCGTGTGAAGGTTCATTGATGTGGAGAATGGGTGTTTAAAACATTTGTTTGTTAGAAAATGACATGAATTTGGTCTCGTACACTGCTGCATGAAAGATCGTCTTCTGAATACATGTACATGTATCCCGATCTGCTAAGTATGACATTAGTTCGTTAAATTTTTGGTAGATTCACGATCGGAAGTATTTCGTAATTACATATACTGGAACCGCCACGATATAACTGAAATATTGTTGAAAGTGGCGTTAGCACCATAAACCATATACCGGTAGTTTCAGACTTGTCTTTTATTAATAGTAGTAATAACATTTTGATAGCAATAACTCAATTTGGGTGCAATAAGATTTTTTACGTCAGCATTTAAATCATTTGCTCTCATCTTGTCACATTGATCAAATTGTGTGACACGATATAACTGAAATATTGTTGAAAGTGGTGTTAAACACCATAACCGTAACCGTTAATAATATTGTGCACAAGTGTACTGTCGTTTAGTACTTGCCATACCACGTGAAAATTGTTTTGTTTGGTTTTAAAAAAAAAATAAAGTAACTTTCCCGGAAGGACGTTCCCTCTCTCCCCCCCCCCCCAAAAAAAATCTTTACTGTCAGTGGTTCAGCTCCAACTGGCTTTTTTTCTTTTCTTTTTTTTTTTTCCTCAAAATGAGTCGTTGATGGTTCACAATTATTACACTATTAGAGATTGCGATGAAAACATGTAGTTAAATTTTTGCCATATCTAAAAGATATTTCACATGAAATTGAATATTTGAAATATGAGTGTTATATAAACTATGCGAACAAACATTTTAATGTGCTTTTTTTTTCTGCATATATAAATATATATGTTTGTAATAGTCTTATGTTCATTTAGATGTGTATATGTATTAGGTATGAAATGTGAAGAATGTTTTAAAGTTTAAATTATTGGCATGCATGAAGAAAAAAGAAATGAAAAGATAAAGAAGAATATCTTTGTAAAAATATAGATTACAAACAAAGTAGGTAGAAGAGGCATCAAAACAAGAACAATGTCAAAATTGTCAACTTTAGCACCGTCTAATGTTGTGTTTCTGTTGATTAATCAAGTGTTCCGTTTCATAAATGTTTTTTTTTCACTTTTTATATGATTTTGAGGACCATTAATATTAAAGCTTCAATCCTTGTTTTTTACACCAACATATATGTTAACAACTTGCAAAAGGATAATAAAATCTTTACAATAGTATATGTATATTATTTGTTAACTAGAGGCCCACCTGATCCTGTGTTGCTTACTTGTTGTTCATTTATGCAATTTATGTTCAATCAAGTCGAGATTTTTAGTTCACCTGGACCAAAGGTCCAGGTGAACTATTGCCATCACTTGGCATCCGTCGTCTGTTAACTTTTCACATTTCAAGCTTCTTCTCTGAAACCACTGGGCCAATTGGAACCAAACTTAGCAGGAATGTTCCTTGGATGGTCCTCTACAAAGTTTTTGTTTTTCGTTCCAGTCGGATATTCAACATAGCTGCCAGGGCCAATAATATGCTCTGATTGGCTGAAATTTCAAAGATCTTCTTCTCTGAAACTAATGAACTGACTGAACCCAAACTGTAAGTGAATGATCATTGGAATGTCCTTTACCAAGTTTCTGTTTTATATGCCGATCGGAAATCCAAGATGGCCACCATCGCAGGACATACATTAACATTGGACCCTATGGGAAAATGTTCAAATGCCTTCTTCTCAGAAACTACAAATATGATTAAAGCCAAACTGTACATGAATGTTCATTGGATGGTCCTCTACAAACTTTAGGTTTTTTGTTCCGATGTGAAATTCAAAATAGCGGCTACGGCAGGACTTAGTTTAACATTGGACCCTATGGGAAAAATATTTTAAAACGCTTCTCTGAAACCACTTGGACAGTTGAAACCAAACTGCCCAAGAATGATCATTGGAATGTCCTCTACAATTTTTTTTTATGCCGATCGGAAATCCAAGATGGCTGCCACCACAGGTCATAGTATTAACACAGGACCATATGCGGAAAATACAGAAATATGTTCTTCTCTGAAGCTATTGCACTAATTGAACCTATACTGTGCATCAATCATTGGAAGGTCCTTTACAAACTTTGTGTTTTTTATGTTGATCGGAATTCCAAGATGACTACCACTGCAGGACATAGTTTTTACATAGGACCAATTGGTTCTTTTTATAACCAGGTGAACGATACAGGCTCTTGAGAGCCTCTGGTCTGAATTTTTAGCTCGCCTTGCCAAAGGCAATGCGAGCTTTTGCCATCACTTGTCGTCCGTTAACTTTTTGCATTTTAATCTTCTCCTCTGAAACCTCTCGGCCAAATGAACTGAAACTTGGTAGGAAGCATCTATTAAAGGTCCTCTCTAAAGATTGCTAATTTTGTCCCGATCTATTAACAAACATGGCCGCCACAGGTAATTCTTGTTTCTGATTGGCCGATTTAAAAAAAAATTCTCCTCCGAAACTTGGTAGGAAGCATCTATGGAAGGTCCTCTATAAAGATTGCTCATTTCATCCCGATCTGATAATAAACATGGCCGCCACAGGCAATTCTTGTTTCTGATTGGCCGATTTTTTTAAATCTTATCCGAAACCGCTTGGCCAAATGAACCGAAACTTGGTAGGAAGCATCTGTGGAAGGTCCTCGATAAAGATTCCTCATTTCATCCCGATCTGATAACAAACATGGCCACCACAGGCAATTCTTGTTTCTGATTGGTCGATTTCTTTTTAAATCTTCTCCGAAACTGCTTGGCCAAGTGAATCGAAACTTGGTAGGAAGCATCTATGGAAGGTCCTCTATAAAGATTGCTCATTTCATCCCGATCTGTTAACAAACATGGCCGCCACAGGCAATTCTTTTTTCTGATTGGTTCATTTCTAAAAACTTCTCCATTGTAGTAAACTGTTAAAAGGGAGATAGCTCTTGCATTAAACTGTTAAAAAAAGATAACTTGCCATTATATCCCTTAGAAATTAACTAATGCTGATATAGTGTAACATGTTTATACTATACATTACAATTATTACATGTAGGTATTCACATTTTAATATTCTTTTTAGCTCACCGTGCCAAAGGTGTGGCGTCCGGCGTTTGTTGTCTGACGTCATCTGTTAACTTTTCACATTTTAATCTCCTCTGAAACCCATCAGCCAAATGAACTGAAACTTAGTAGGAAGCATCTATGGAAGGTCCTCTCTAAAGAGTGCACATTTTGTTATGAACCATTACCAAACATGGCCCTCCACATGGTTTCTGAATGGCCAATTTAAACAAAATCTCCTCCTCTGAGACTGCTTGGCCAAGTTAACCGAAACATGGCAGGAACAGGAAGCATCTATGGAATTTCCTCTATGAAGATTGCTCATTTCGTCTCGATCGATTAACAAACATGGCCACCACAGGCAACTTTTCTTTCTGATTGGTCGATATCTAAAAAATATTCTCCTCTGAAACTGCCTAGCCAAATGAACCGAAACTTGGTAGGAAGCATCTACATGTATGGAAGGTTGTGTATTAAGTTTCCTCAAAGCAGAATGAAAGATGAGCGACACAGGCTCAGTGGGGAGCCTCTAGTTTTTTTTATTCATTTCACATTTGGTTGTATGCTAATCTTGAATCGGGGCAGTCATGATTGTATGGTAATTGGATTTCTAACTACCTGTGCAATTAGTGCCCATCACCACTAACGTTGCGAGTTCCAATCCCATGCAGGTGAGTTGTACTTGATACAACATTATGTGATAAATTTGTCAGTGACTTGCAACAGGTCAGTGGTTTTCTCTGGGTACTCTGGTTTCCTCCACCAATAAAACTGACTGCCACGATATGACTGAAATATTGTTGAAAGTGGCGTTAAACACCATAACCGTAATCTTGAATCCCTTCAAATATGACTTAGTCCTCTCGCATTTGCTGCCATACTCCAGACAGGAATTCAATAGAAAAATACTGCATACAAATCCAACAAGTTATCGTTTTGGATGTTGGTCCCCTTTGGCTCTCTTTAACCCCTTAAAAGAGCTATGTCAAATCTGTTTGAAAAAAATGCTGGCTGGAAGGAATCTGAAGAAAAAAACTATCAAATCGGACTTTTAAATTTTCAAAATTTTGGGTGTTGGCCCTATTTTTACTACCTTACATCTTGGAAACAGTAAGAGCTATGCAAATATATATATATTATATAATGGTAATTTTATAAGGAAAACAAACTTCCTCAAGATTGGCTGAAAAATAATCACTCCACCTAACAGACCATCGAATGAACATTCCTACCAAGTTTGGTTCCAATTGGTCTTAGTACAGATGAGAGGACAGACGCATAGTGATAGCAATACCTCACATGACCTTTTGGGTTAGACGAGATGAACAAAACTTGTCATTTTGGGCATTGGTCCCTTTTGGCTCTCTTTGAACCTTTTTATCTCGGAAATCATGGCTTGGTCAAAATAATGCAGAAAATATCATAAGGAATCTATAATTAAAAAAAAATCAAAATCAGACTTCAAAGAAAATAAAAATATTTTAGGTGTTGACCCCTTTCGACCCCCTTATATCATGAAGTGACTGATTGTTGTTTAACGCCTAATGAGCACTTTTTCAAATATATCTTGACTAAACCAACAGGAGCTGTCATGGTCGCGATTGTATGGTAGGTGGAATTTACAATTACCTATACAATCGGTGCCTATCGCCACTAAAGTTTGGAGGTGTATTCAGTACAAGATTATGTTACCAGTAGCTTGTCGGTGACTTGCGGCAGGTCGGTGGTTTTCTCTGGATACTCCGGTTTCCTCCACTAATAAAACCGATCGCTACAATATAACTGAAATATTGATGAATGTCGTTAAATACCATACATCTAGACCAAAACTTAATTGGATCTCAATAGTGTTAGCTCTCTGAAACAACAGTCTGTGGGTAGACGTTTTACTCCACTCGTTCCAAGCCAACCAGTCTTTGCTCTTACTCCTGAAAGCTACATGCTTAAAGGAGCAGCAGCTAATGTCAATTTTATATTCTTTGGTTTGACTCGAACCCACAGTTAAGGTGAGTACACTTGCCATTACACCACCAATGAAGACTAAAAGCCATGTTAATTCGGTTTGGCATACTACATGAAGAGAATGTTACAAGGGAAAAAGAACAAAATCCTAACTGGTTGAAAATAATTACTTCATATGCATAAAAAAACCAACCTGTTTGGCCCCTTGGGACAGCCCCCCCCCCCCCCCCCCCCAAGAACTTGCTGAAAATATTTTTTTTTTTACTTGGTTGATACTACTTTATTTTAAGCCAAAGTGAGCATAAATTTTAGCGGCAACTGCATGACAATGAATAGTTCAACATAACTTCCAGGTTTTTCGGTGAAAATGTTCTTTCAGCAGATTTTCAGATTATGCATATTTTTATTTAACAAAAATTATATTAAATTCTTCTCCCCACAAACATGAGATGAGATTCTTTGATTGTGCACTTTTAAAATTATGTGCCACCACTAAGAACAGAAATTTCATTGAAGACAAAAATACATAGTCAATTGACATTTGAAGTTAACATATGTTCCAACTTTTTTCATATACATGTATGAAATTTAAAAGTAAAATTGAAGGCCTGTGAGTTTTATTTTCTTTTTTGTGTAATTGAATTAGGAATCCCTTCAATCTAAATATTGGTTACTGTAACGCAGAGCGTTACAAATGTCCCCCAAACGAACACGTACTAGTGATATGAATGAAGAATAGTGTAAGAACATAGCAAGAAATAATTAGAGCCCAGTTTTTGACTCTTATCGTGTCTATAGTAGTACCAAATTTCGCCCAAATCGGAGGATTTTTGTATTTTGGCGGTCATTTTGGATTCAAAATGGCCGCCATAGCAAACCGAAATGATCGCAATATGGTGCATGCTGTAAATATCCATTTCCATTGAAATCCATTTTTGAATTTTTAACGATTTTTTATATTTTTATATTGGCGGCCATTTTGAAAATTTTAAAAACAAAGAGCACAACTTTGAGTGATGATCTATTTTTGTGTCAAGTTTCAAAAGGATCCGCTGTTCGGAGTGAATTTAACATTTTTTGCACCTTGGTTACCATGGCAACGGCCGCCATTTTGAATTTTTTCAACCCCTCAAAAGCTGCCACACACTACGGTGGATATTCCTACAAAGTTTCATGAAGTTTGATGAAAGGAATCCCAAAATTTTTTAAATCCCCCCTTTTTTGTTTCCATGGTAACTGCGGCAAAGTTTGTACAACCGATTCCGATTTTTTTGGCTTGTCTCGTTCCACTAGATGTGGATGTTGTTCCTATCAAGTTTCATCAATCTGCTATGATCATTTTTTGTGTTTTTCATTTTTTTTAGCATTTTGGCCGTTTCCATGGCAACGGCAGCCATTTTTGAAAAATCGACCATTAAAACCACAACTTCACATGGCATATGATATTCCTACAACGTTTCATAAAGTTTGATCAAGGCATCTCCGAGAAATGTGTCGGACAAACTTGACGGAAGGAAGAAAGAAAGAAAGAAAGAAAGAAAGAAAGAAAGAAAGAAAGAAAGAAAGAAAGAAAGAAAGAAAGAAGAATAATAATAAGAATAATAAGATAAGATAAGATAAGAATTTTTTATTGCCAATTAAGGGCCCACAAGGGGCAAACAATTTAATACAATGATTGAAATGATTGGAGACATATATGTAAACACACAAAAACCAGGAAAACATATTTATGTTCAGTGACTGCACGGCCAGATCAGAGCCTATCAAATACCACCATAAATCAATTCATATTTAATATAATATAACATGTATAATAACTATAATAATTCACCTAACCTAATGATATCTATAGGGTCAATTGTGTCCTCGCAGCAAAAAACATTCCTCTATAAAACTACCTAATTTTTTCAAAACTTGTTCATGTTCATTAGTAAATAGCCAGACAAATTTTGATGATGTGTCCACGTATCTAAAATTTGGACATAAGTCAATAACTTTATCAAAAAATTTTACTCTAATATTTTCATATAAGGGACAGTCGACAACAAAATGTTTCTCATCTTCAATATCTCCCTCACAACAATTTGTGCATTTTCTTTCTGATCTTATAATATTCTTATATCTGCCAGTTTCAATATTTAATGGATGAGCACTGACTCTTATCTTACATATAGACTGTCGAATTTTAAAATTATTAATTTGTAAATATTTCTCTTTCCCAAAATGGGTCTTTATGTAAAAGTATGTATCTAATTTACCTCTGTTGCTGCCAAATGGTGGGTTGAATCAGATTTTAAAGCGCCAAACCTCCCGCTTTCATGTATGAGTTCGGCCATATGTCCTAAGGCTGACTTGTTGTCTAATAGTGATGGACATGCATGAGTGCCGCAGACATGGACTCTTATTAGGAGATAGAGAAAATGAAATGGATATTTCCAGATAATGACAGTGGTATCAACCCTTGCAGACATGGATCTTTAACAGGAGATATAGAAAAGGGATGATTTGAATGTATCATCATCAGCACACATTGTCTTGCTAGAGATCTTAACAGATGCAAGAAATTTTCACTTTGTTGAGCCTGTATGAGTGCGACCGGTTGTCCTCATGCTGTATTGTTGCCTAATTGCGATGGGCCTGTATGAGTGTGGTCGGCTGTCCTTAGGCTGCCATTTTGCAACATGGTGACCGGCTTGTATAATTACCACCGGATTTCCTTAGGCTGACGTGTTGTCTACTGACAATGGGCCTACATGAGTGCGGCCGACTGTCATTAGATTGACTTGTTGCCTAATGGTGAGGGCCTGTATAAGTGCGGTCAGCTGTCCTCGTGCTGTCTTGTTGTCTTATGGCACTGGGTCTAAATGAGTGCGATCGGCTGTTCTTAGGCTGACATATTGCACCATGGTGACCAACCTGTAAGATTACGACCTGATTTCATTAGGCTGATGTGTTGTCTAATGGCAATATGCCTGCATGAGTGCGGCCGGCTGTCATTAGATCTAATTGTTGCCTAATACCGGTAGAGAGGGCCTGTGTAAATGCGGTCAGCTGTCCTCATGCTGTCTTGTTGCTTAATGGCCATGGGCCTGTATAAGTGTGGCCGGCTGTTCTTAGGCTGACATATTGCACCATGGTGACCGGCCTGTATGATTACGACCGGATTTCCTTAGGCTGATATGTTTTCTAATGACAAAAGGCCTGCACGAGTGTAGCCGGCTGTCATTAGATTGACTTGTTGCCTAGTGGCAAGAGCCTGTATAAGTGCGGCCAGCTGTCATCAGGTTGTCTTGTTGCCTAATGGCGATATGCTCGTAAGGGTGCGACCGGCTGTTCTTGTGCTGACGTTTTGTATAATGGTGATTGGCTGTATGAGTTCGGCCATTAATTTTGTCCTTAGGCTGACTTGTTGTCTAATGGTGATGGACATGCATGAGTGCCACAGAAAATGAAATGGATATTTGCAGATGACAATGGTATCAACTCTTGCAGACATGGATCCTTAACAGGAAATAGAGATAAGTGAACGGATATTGTCATATATTTACAGTGTTACCTACACTTGCAGACATGGACCCTTAATAGGAAATAAAGAGAGGGAATGGTTTGAAGGTATGATCATCAGCACACAGTGTCTTGCTAGAGATCTTAACACATACCGGTAAGTAATTTTCACTTTGTTGATCCTGTATGAGTGTGACCGGCTGTCCTTAGGCTGCCATTTTGCACCATGGTGACCGGATTTCCTTAGGTTGACATGTTGTCTAATGGCAGCGGGCCTGCATGCGTGCGGCCGTCTGTCATTAGATTGACCTGTTGTCTAATGACGAGGGCCTGTGTAAGTGCAGTCAGCTGTCCTCCTGCTGTCTTGTTGCCTTATGGCAATGGTTCTGTATGAGTGCGACCGGCTGTTCTTAGGCTGACATATTGCACCATGGTGACCGGCCTGTAAGATTACGACCGGATTTCCTTAGGCTGACGTGTCTAATGGCAATGGGCCTGCATGAGTGCGGCCGTCTGTCATTAGATCGACTTGTTGTCTAATGACGGGGGCCTGTATAAGTGCGGGTAGCTGTCCTTATGCTGTCTTGTTGCCTAATGCTATATAGATACTAATAATGTATTATTAGTATCTATATAGGGTCGACACATGCAATTTGATGTTAACATAAGATTGTATGAATATTGACACGAACAAGTTAAAATAATGAAAAAGTGATGAAATAATAACAAAATAAAGAAATTTTATTGAAAATAAATTTGCAAACAGAAAGTTAGAAAAAAAGGGGGGGGGGGTGGTCCGTGCCACGAGCGCCTGTGGAGAAAACCACCGACCTGTCGCAAGTCTCTGACAATATCACATAATGTTATATCGAGTACAACTCGCCATGAACGGGGTTCGAACTCACAAGTGATATTCACTGATTGAAGAAGTAGTTGTAAATCGAAATACCATACGATCACGACCACGACGGTCCCTTAATTTAATATATGAATGGGTAATCAATAACTGCACAATACATAAATGGGTATGGTATTCGTACTGTGAATATATGAATGGGAAGGGTTTTCATTCTGAAGGTCTCTGTTTAAACTTCAGCTACACCCCATACCCAATTGTACTAAAAGTACTAGTGACTCTCTTGCCATATGAATAATCGAGCGCACCTTAGTATACAATACAAACCCAATCCCAGGTGTCAGATTTTCAGTATCACGTGCAACATGCTTGTCATATGGGTATATAAGTTCGTGACATCGTCATGTCTTAGCCAGCTGCTAACACCTGCGGAATAGACGTTGATATCGTAAGTTTATTGTTTATCTTGTATAGGAGAATGTCCAAGTAACTCTCCATTCCTTAAAGATAATGGAGCCGAGGCCCATTGTTTTTAAGGAATGGAGAGATACGAGGACATTCTCCAACTTAAAATCCACCCATTGTACTCTATTAATTTTATTAATTATTAATCTTGTAACAAAAAAAAGTCTGTGTATAGTATCTAAAGTACAAAGTATTACATTGTCTGCCCCCTTAAAAGTACAAAGAGAACAATAACTCTCCATTCCTTAAAAATAATGGAGAGTTTTGACAATAGATTTACATCACAGGTGGATTTTAATAGTATTTAATTATTATTTTAAATATAAAGCTGGGTGGCTCAGTGAGTTAGGCTTGTATGAGTTGTTGGGTAATCCAACTACCTATCGCCAATACGGTTCGCGCCCGGCTTTGTAAATTACAAAAAAGTGCACTCGACTCGCAGCCGCAAGTGAAGCTTACCAGTTGCTTCTCCATGATCGGTGGTAATCTCGTTGAGATTAGGATTCCGAATGAAGAACAGACAGAAAATTTCTTTGGAATCCTAATCTTGACGAGATTAGGTCGGTGGTTATCTCCGGATACTCTGGCTTCTTCCACCACTAAAACTGGTCGCCATGATGTAGCTAAAATATTGCTGAAAGTGGCGTTAAACACCATTACATATTATGTCAAATTTATGCTTTGTTTACTGAGTTTTATTATGCTTTGTGTTGTTTTTTTTTTTTTTTTTTTTTTTTTTTTTTATTTTATTTAAAGATATGCATTATAATACAATAAGTACGTTCTGTATTCTGAAAAAAATGGCGTTCAGTACTTTTCAATACCTGACTTTGTCGGTCCGCTGTGAGGAATTAGATGCACATATTAACTAACTGTATTTATTTCTGAAAAGCACATATTGTGAATACATTTTGGAGAAAATGTTATCGACATCTGAGGTGGGGCCGATTTTGGCCCTTATAGCTCCCAGTCCTTTAATGATTCCTCGATTTTAATTACGATTATTTCATGTGACTATTTGAAATTGTCGTTGGCGGATGAATATGTTGGTAACGTAACAATATCAACCCAGGTTATCAAGTATGAGCAAATTTTTTCCAGACGGATCAGCCAATCAGATTGCAGTATTCAAATTAAATTAATTTATTTGTAAATAAAACTACCATACGATCACGTATCCACTTTTAATTTAATCAACCGACGTAACATAGAAAATTGAGACATATATAAAATCTTTGAATTTTGAACCCAGTCCATTTTTGATCGCCTAATTAATTTACTTTCATATTACCAGATAATTCCACCTTATATATGAATGTTGTCTTCTGATTGGTTGATGAAAATGGTATTTTTTACCAATTCTTAGTTTTTTCAGCTTTTCCACCATTGCCGGGGTATTTGCCTAAATATACCACGGTACTATAGGCAAATACCCCGCTCGAGACGAAATCCCTTCTTTAAATAGTCTGTGACGTCACGGATGTCATTCGAATTACTCGGGTTTCTTCTTTCAACCAACGCTAAAGTAAAGAAAATGACGACAGTGTCAGCCGTTATGTTTGAAATCGTTGAAATGTATATATTTCAAATTCATTTGCATTATTGTTTTTGCATGTTGTATGCTAAAGCAAAATCATGATTTATTTTATTTTTGAGTTTGTTCCAGAATTTATACACTTCTTTGAAAAGATGTTTCCTGTTTTCGTAGATTGATTTTAAGTCTCAGTTGAAAATCAAATGATCGAGGTGGTCTGAAATTCTTAACCTGCTTGCATGCCACTGTTTTACTTGCTATTAAATATTTGGCGGAATAGGAATCATTCACCGCTTCTCCCGTTTGGTGACGCTACTGTTCCATAAGTGGTTACATGTGCGTTTGAATCACAAAGACGCTTGTATCTTAACGTTAACTTAATGACAGCACTGAATTATAAAACTTGGATGGTGCAAACATTGAAGCTTAACTAGTACAGCGCGGGTGATATTACCTGTTAGAAGTATAGATTTAGTAGACGAGTATATGTAAAATAAAAGTATTATCTGTAAGTCGCAAGAAATGAATTTTATTATGACCATATTAAGAAATACAACGGACGTTTACAAGCCATATCGGCATGTACCTTGGTGTAGCCTATACATGTTCATAAAAGGTGTACATGGTTACTCATATTGCAATACTGATGAATTTCATTCCAACATTTTAAAGTACCTGAATTTCGGGAAATACTACCTTCAAGTGAACAAAATAGAATAATAAAGTCCCCGTCTCCACATACAAAATTTTGAATGAATATATCCAGGTCTATCTTTATTTAGGCAATCTTCAAATCTAAATCACACTCTATAATATTATTTGGTACAAAATTATACAGATAATATATTCCTTCTTCGTGTAGTGTTATTAACTGTTAAAGATTCTACAACAAGCGGATTAATCATAGCATTTATCTTAGAAAGATTTTGAGCAGATGTATTATGAATGGCATAATAAATAGTTAAATAAAGAAAATTCGTTGTTTCTTACTATTTTAAATTATTTTCGACAGATTTTGGTAGCATTCAAATATGTTGTACAATCAGACTGGTTGATCATCGTACAAAACCTGGAACTGCCATACAATGTAAAACTAAAGACTCAAGTTGTCACCGACAGAATTCTGTCCAGGTTTTTAAAAGTGGAATTCGTGCTGCTCAATCTTCAGTTTTCTGTGTAGTTTTTTGTAGACCACTGTATCATTTTGTCCTTTTTCGTTTGACCATTGCATTGCCTGCCCTTCTTCGATATATGACTTCCGATAATTCTTTTGGCATCTACAAACTTTTCTTATCTGTTGACCTATACCCGCACCACTATCCCAATTATCAAATTTATTTCAGTGTAATATATATGTAAAAATATATTGAAGATTACAATTATTTGGCATAATGAACTTTTTAATGGTAAAGGGCACATGATTTTTGTAGGTTTATTCCATTCTAATGCAGGTAAAAACGTTATTTATAACTTTAGTTAGTTGCCTGTTATTGAAATGAACAGTCAAACGATTTGAAGTACAATTTCAGTAATGCTACGAAAAAATCGGGAATTTGCATAAAACCCAGCGTTCTATACAATAAAAAAAAGAAGAAACATAAAGAAATGTAAACGCACACGATTGGAAACTTACGAACTACTGGGTTTGGTGTTTAACACCACTTTCAACAAATTTCAGTGGGGGTCAGTTTTATTGGTGGAGGAAACCGGAGTGCACAAAGAAAATCACGGACCTGCCACAACTCACTGGAAAACTTTATCACATAATGTTGTATCGCCTGGGCGAGATTCGAACTCTTAACGTTAGTAGTGATAGGTACTGATTGCATAGGTAGTTGTAAATCCAACTACCAAACGATCACGACCACGAAGACCCCTTGCGGACTACTCAGTTTAATATTGTAGAACTAGATACATCTGGTAGCTATCACTATAGAACATCACATAATAAAAAAACAACTTTATTTGGTATACTGATACCATAATGAAGAATATGTTAATTTTTTAAAATGAATTGATTGAGAATAGAAAATCGTGAATTTGATGGTAAAAAGTGGAAAGGGAGGGGATGAAAATCTAAAAAGAATTTTATTTTGTGTGGCTTAAACTAAAAATTGAAACAAAAATGAGAAAAGGAAAATATGTTTCAAAAATAAAAACTGTGATCATCTAGGTAGGGAAGGTCAATTAACTTTTTCCTTTCCGTAAACTGGATATATCGTACAGATGAAGAATATTTTATGCTGAAATTTTTTGAAAATAATCATAAATGTGTTCCCTTTGGATTGTTTATCACAAACATAAATTTATTATTGCTATTAACTTTTTTTTATCATTAGCCGTTTTTAGATTTATTTTGAATAAGCTCCCCTTTAAATGATATAAAGTATAGTCTGTTTGGTGACTCTGAAAATAGGGAAAACAATTCCTAAAAAATCAACGGGTTATCAGATTTATTTTTTAATTATATTTATATTAAGGACTGATTAATACATATTATAGGTGAATTTTTCAAAAAAATTCATTAAAGTATAAAAAAGTTTGCCATAGGACTTAATTGTAAAATTCTGTCATTTTGTCATGTAACAAACATGGGAGTAAGTACTACTGAAATGAACAGCAACATGTGGTCAGTATTGACAAACAGCAAGTCAGCTGATTTCATCATTAGCATGTTATATCAGATGTTGACATACTAACCATACCAAATATGGACAATATTCAAATTAGATTCACACCTGTTCAGGTAAAAATCAATAATGATGATACATTATTACATAACTGATTGTGGAGCATTTAAAATACATGCAAACTACCCATCCCTTTATGTGTATAGAGGTTAATAAAAGATAACAAAATTACCTGAAAATGTTGTATATTCTGACCAGTACATATCAGTAGTTTCAACCCACACTGTCATGATTTGATTTTGATATTTGATTTTTGGTGTTTTAACGCCACTTTCAACAATATTTCAGCTATATCATGGCGACCAGTTTTAGTGGTGGAGGAAGCCGGAGTACCCAGAGAGAACCACCGACCATGGGCAAGCAACTGGTAAACTTTATCACTTGTGGTTGCGAGTCGAGTGCACCATTTTTGTAATTTACAAATTTAAAAAACCATTGAGCCACCCGGGCTCCCCACTGTCATGAATTTTTTTTTTATCTAATTTGCCTATAAGAAATTAACGTTGTATATGAATTGTTTAATTTTTGGAAGAAAACAAGTATCAAATAAGAATATTATTTAATTTATATATTTATATAAATTATACTTTCACGAAATTAGCATTTATTTTATTTTGGTATCATTTTTTAAGTGTTAATTTAAAATTTGTTATACATCAGCATGAGTGAATAGCAAGGGACATCTCCATATAAGGGTCTCATGTGACCAGCAGTTATTAATTGTTTACAAACAAATATCATATGATCAAATTGTTTATCAATTATTCAAAACATCTTGAATCTTTAACCTAATATGACATTCCCATGTGACTGAAATTAGCATAACAACAGACAGGAAAGAACAGGTAATGCTGTTCATTATAATGGTAGCCTCCTTTACTTACAATCTGATAAAATTAGTATTGGGCCCTATGGAGATTTTTTTTATTATTTGAATTATTTCTTTGACAATTTTTTCTCAGATATGTATTACATAATGTGTGCCTAAAATGTTAAAAAGAGCAATAGAAAGCAAATCCCTGATTTTTAAATAATTGTTTTCCCTATTTTCAGAGTCACCAAACAGACTATACCAACTATGTTACTTGAAATGGTGTCTATACACACATAAATTCTATTTGTTCAATGTTACAAGTTTTTTTTATTATTATTTCTTGTTCTTTTTCTGTGTTTGTTGAAAATTGTATATTACTGCCTAAAGGTATAAATGAATTTGTTGTGTTCCTGTGTATTGTACATTTATGGTTTTCATTTTTTACTCTTTTACCCAGATTTTTATTATTGGTCGTAAAGGAACAATTTTTTTCCCAGAACAAAAATTCTGTTTCCGAGTGCATTTTTTTCAGTTACAAAAATGTAGCATCGAAACCTTTTTATAAGAGTAAAATACACCCTTTTCCCCTAATGATAATGCAAAGAAATGAAATGTGATACACGTATTTATCACATATTTATAAGTAATAACGTCAATTTTGCCCATACGTAAACACCGGAAGTGCCACAACGATATCTGCCATCGGGGAAAAACTCTGATAACACGATATCAAGCCTCTCGTGAGCTCCATGACGTCACATCCGCCCAATTATCGTTTGGAAAATGTCGACGTTCAGCGAGGAAAGATTTGTTGGCGTTTCGGAAGCAGAACCCTTAACCGATATCGATCATTCATATCCATAAGTTTGGTGTCTGTGTGGGAAGTTAATTTTGTTCTTGTTAATTCAATGTTGAAATATGTGATAAATAGATTAATGCATGCCTTTTTCCATATCAGGACTGTTATCATCCCTCGTCCGATATCGACCCTCGGGCTAAAGTCCTCTGGTCGATATCGGTCTCTCGGGATGATAACAGTCTTGATATGGAAAAGGGCATGCATTAATCTATAAACACCGTTATAGGAATTTAATTAATAACCTCAATTTAATATCCCTGTCGTTCTGTAGTTAACTGTTCCAGCGCAATGGTTGTAAGTATAAGATACAGTAATATTTTAAAAAAAAGAAGCGGCCCGTATTCACGGTATTGAATAATCCGCAATACGGGTAACTTCTTTTTTTTCAATAGTAGTTTATCTACCTTGTACAATAATGTTTTAATTTATAAAATAAAAAATGTCGTGAGAACAGTTTTGTTTGTTAACGAATTTACAGAATTTTCCTATTCATGTTATAAGGGCATTATATATTGACGTGTCCTTGTACCTAACGTTAACAATTCAAGCGTCATCGAGATTAAAACGTTCTGCTAACCACTTATGGAACAGCAGCGACGTCTGTCGAAAGAAATTTGGTGAATGATCCCCATTAGACAAATATATCCTGTTAGTGAGGGTTATTTGCGAAAAATACCGGTTTCGAGGACAGTCAAATGTCCCTCGCCGCTAAAGCGGCTCGGGAGATTTGCCTCTCCTCTCAGCCGGTATTTTTCGCAAATAACCCTCGCTAACAGGATATATTTGTATATAATTACACCTTATAAAAGAATCCTGGATTTTGATTGGTTAATAGCCGGTGTATTTTTCGTGTATTTTCATATTTAGGATTAATTTCGTTCATTTTTACCGCTGTCGGGGTATTTCGTGAGGATTTAACTTTTTTTCCCTCGCATGCATCAAACCGCCAAATTCATTCTTTACCTTTATACGTAAAGTAACGTGATTAATCAAATTGGAAACCCGGAAGTGTTCCGAAGTAAAGGATTTAACTTTTTTTTCCTCTGCCATGGTATTTGCGAAAACGTATTTCATTTTGTTTACCCTCACGTGCCGCAAACCGCCAAATTCATTCAGAATACTTCAACCAATGTCTAACAAAGCAAATCGAATATTCCTGAAAACGACAAACAAACCGTATTATTTATTTAGCCAGTGTTCTAAATAATATTCGGTGTAATTAAACAGAAATATCATGTTTGGGAGGGGTATTTGCGAAAAATACCAGTTTTGAGACCAAATTTCCTTCGCCGTTCGGCTCGGGAAATTGTTCGTCTCTCGACTGGTATTTTTCGCAAATACCCCTGTTCAATATTTCATGCATATGAACAATACATTATAACGTATCTATATAGCTTTTCATACCTAAATGTTGTCGTCCTTTATTTACGTTTCAAGATCTAAAAATTTGATCAATTATGTAGTAGAAAATTTTGATATATATAATATACATAATATAACTATTAAAAATTATTTTGATTAAAATCTTGAGTCAGAACAATGTTTCGTTAATGCGCTTGTAAAATCTATTAGCCTGGATTAATCAAAGCGTCTAAGACACGAATGGAAATGATTTCATTCTAAACAACAAAATGCATATTTGATATTAGGTGCATATTACTTAGCAATAATAATGTATCTAACTTGTACAATAATGATGTTATAATTGTTCAAATAAAAAAAAGTCGTGAGAACAGTTTTGTGATTTGGTTTATGGTGTTTACGCCAATTTCAACAATATTTCAGTTACATCGTGGCGGTCAGTTTTATTGGTGGAGGAAACCGGAGTACCCGGAGAAAACCACCGACCTGTCGCAATTCACTGACAAACTTTATCACATAATGTTGTATCGAGTGCATCTCGCCTGATCAGAATTCAAACTCACAACGCTAGTGGTGATATGCACTGATTGCATAGATAGTTGTAAATCCAACTACCATACGATCAAGAGAACCGAGTTTTGCTTGTGAACGAGTTTACCTAAATTTCCTATTACAAAATTGATCAAATTCTTAAACTCGTTCATAAAAAGAGCTCAAAAGTATCAGCGGCTTACAACAGAGGTCTGTAACTGATACCTATCTACGCAATCAGAATTTGAATATCATCTTTAAAAAATGCATAACTAATAACTATGCAATCGGTGATGATTATTTTATAACAATATAACTATTTATTTAGAATATTCAAACTGTTTACCTGCATATCATTCGGCATCTTTCTGCAGTGTTATTACTTTTAATTTAGAATAAAGTTCTATGCTTCGGGTAGAAATCATATTAAAAAAAAATGTTATGTCGTGATAGTATATATTATTGCTGTTAACAGTACATAATTATTAAAATGACTTTAATATCTATATATTTGAAGCATTTGTCTTTACACAGTTACCATAGTAACCGCTAATCAATCAAATGATGAAAACATATTGATTCTATGAATAAAATGAAAAATTAAAAATAACACACTGTCGGGACAATTTCGATACCCCTAACACAATTACATGACCATTCACTTTCCTGTTTTGGTACAGACACTTCAATAAAAAGTGGCGGGGAAACATTTATAAATATACCTGTGATTTTTTAATTGTGTTACATATCGTGGATCTAACACACTTTCTTTTAATACTTTTCAATGACAAATCTCTGATAAAAGGTGTGCTTAAAAACACGTGACTGAAAATGGAAGTTAGGTTAATGACATGTCAGTGGGGAAACATTTTTAAGGCAGATGATTTAATTTTATTTGATTACTTGTAGAAATTCCTTGTTGTTTGACTACACCAATACTTATATGTACAAAACTTACCATAACTGTACAATATGTTTACAAAACTTACCATAACTGTACAATATGTTTACAAAACTTACCATAACTGTACAATATGTTTACAAAACTTACCATAACTGTACAATATGTTTACAAAACTTACCATAACTGTACAATATGTTTACAAAACTTACCATAGCTGCACAATATGTTTACAAATCTTACCATAACTGTACAATATGTTTACAAAACTTACCATAACTGTACAATATGTTTACAAAACTTACCATAACTGTACAATATGTTTACAAAACTTACCATAACTGTACAATATGTTTACAAAACTTACCATAACTGCACAATATGTTTACAAATCTAAAACAGATACAATCAACCCTGTATTAAGAGGTCACCTTTAGGACAAAGAAAAAACTGGCCTTTCAAGACAGGTAACCTCTTAAATGAGGTTAAATTCATATAAAATGTTCTATTGCAGGACAAGAAAAGGGTGACATTTTAATACAGGTGACTGCTTAATAGAGGTGACCGCATAGGCAGGCTTGACTGTATTTCCAAAGTTCAGTAATCAGATTTAAACCTGACTTTTATTTAATTTTACAAATCAAAGCGTGGATGCTTACCCTTCCGGAGCACCTGAGTTCACCCCCGGTTTTTAGTGGGGTTCGTGTTACTCGACACTGGCAACATTGAGCATATATACAAGACATTGGATTATGATAAACACAAAAACTAAACACAACACATGAAGCTAAAACGATGAGCAACACGGACCTCATCAAAACATTGAGGGCGAACCCAGATTCTCGCGAAGGGTAGGGCATGCTATGACAGATTAAAGAAATCAAAAACATAATTTTTAAATACTTACTTGAGTAACTCTGGTATTGATGAGCAAGTAAACTGACATTCTATTGATTCAGATGAACCAATAAACTGCCATTATGTTGGTTTAGAATTGAATTGTGATATTGTTAATTGACTCTTCATTATAGCTGTCGGTAATTAAAACGTGGCAAACAGTTATATCAGCCTCACATTGGGCTGGAATAATTCTTGAAAAATTACATATTCATGAATAAATTTGTCTTTCATTTCAAAAAAGGAAAACACTAGACTTGATTGATTTTGTCAATTTTATTTTTTCAAATATCACGAATTATAAGGGGTCGTAAGGTAGTTTTATTTACAACTACCTGTGCAATCAATACCTATCACCACTAAAGTTATGAGTTCAAATCCCCGTTCATGGCGAGGTGTACTCGATACAACATTATGTGATAAAGTTTGTCAGTGGTTTACGGCAGGTCGGTGGTTTTCTCCGGACACTCCGGTTTCTTCCATCAATAATGTTCGTTTTGTTTCTTTGCATGTTCATTTTTTCGGAAAAAATACTAAAAACCATAACGTTTGTAAATTGTAAATTGTCCTCTTCTTGTGACGTAGCATCCTCTATTGTCCTCTTCTTGTGACGTAGTATCCTCTATTGTCCTCTTCTTGTGACATAGTATCCTCTATTGTCCTCTTCTTGTGACGTAGTATCCTCTATTGTACTCTTCTTGTGACGTAGTATCCTCTATTGTACTCTTCTTGTGACGTAGTATCCTCTATTGTACTCTTCTGGTGACGTAGTATCCTCTATTGTTCTCTTCTGGTGACGTAGCATCCTCTATTGTTCTCTTCTTGTGACGTAGTATCCTCTAGTGTCATCTTCTTGTGAGTAGTATCCTTTAATGTCCTCTTCTGATGACGTAGTATCCTCTTGTCCTCTTTTCATGACGTAGTATCCTCTATTGTCCCCTTCTGGTGACGTAGTATACTCTAATGTCCTCTTCTGATGACGTAGTATCCTCGTGTCCTCTTTTCATGACGTAGCATCCTCTATTGTCCTCTTCTGGTGACGTAGTATCCTCTATTGTCCTCTTCAGGTGACGTAGTATCCTCTAATGTCCTCTTCTGGTGACGTAGTATCCTCTAATGTCCTCTTCTGATGACGTAGTATCCTCTTGTCCTCTTTTCATGACGTAGTATCCTCTATTGTCCCCTTCTGGTGACGTAGTATACTCTAATGTCCTCTTCTGATGACGTAGTATCCTCGTGTCCTCTTTTCATGACGTAGCATCCTCTATTGTCCTCTTCTGGTGACGTAGTATCCTCTATTGTCCTCTTCAGGTGACGTAGTATCCTCTATTGTCCTCTTCTGGTGACGTAGTATCCTCTATTGTCCTCTTCTGGTGACGTAGTATCCTCTAATGTCCTCATCTGGTGACGTAGTATCCCAGGAACGCTGGTGATATTGATACTTGGTTACTGTTGTATTTTACCATTTTTTTGCTATTAGCATTTTAATTGTTTAAGTTGTTAAAGTCAAATGCTATCAAATTTGAATGAACATGTTAATAACCTTGGTCGTATTTTATCAATATAAAGAACATCGACTGTAGAGATAATGACTAGTGGGTTTGTTTAATACATTTTCTATGTTGCTTTCCGCTTCAAAAAGTCTGTTATATTTTTCTATTAAAGCGGTATAATTCATATATACTATAGTAGTTTATAATACATTTTTAACAAAGATAACATTATTGTTATTGTATTTTATCCAGGGAGATAGAGAATTATATAGAAAAAAATACGACTGTATATCCCTGTACGAATGTTAGTGAACCTTTGTGACATGTAGTTCTTATACAGTTTTCTGCTTCAAAAAGTCTATTATATTTTTCCTATTAAAATTGAAATAATTCACGGAAGCCGTAGTTCGTACGACTTTATAAGCAAGAGTTCGTTGCATTGTATCCGTCGTTATCGCTAATTTCAACATGAAACATACCACAAGGTGAATACAGTGCGTCATATTACAATAAACGTTAAAGAATACGAAAGGGCCAATCAAAAATGAACAATTCAGAGAAACTGACAACTAATGGTACACAAGACGAAGACAAACAAAACACAACACAGAGAAACTGACAACATAGGGTACACAAGACGAAGACAAACAAAACAGAAACACGGAGAAACTGACAACATATGGTACACAAGACGAAGACAAACAAAACACAACACAGAGAAACTGACAACATAGGGTACACAAGACGAAGACAAACAAAACACAACACAGAGAAACTGACAACATAGGGTACACAAGACGAAGACAAACAAAACACAACACAGAGAAACTGACAACATATGGTACACAAGACGAAGACAAACAAAACACAACACAGAGAAACTGACAACATATGGTACACAAGACGAAGACAAACAAAACACAACACAGAGAAACTGACAACATAGGGTACACAAGACGAAGACAAACAAAACACAACACAGAGAAACTGACAACATATGGTACACAAGACGAAGACAAACAAAACACAACACAGAGAAACTGACAACATAGGGTACACAAGACGAAGACAAACAAAACAGAAACACAGAGAAACTGACAACATATGGTACACAAGACGAAGACAAACAAAACAGAAACACAGAGAAACTGACAACATATGGTACACAAGACGAAGACAAACAAAACAGAAACACAACACAATATGTGTTGGACATAATTGTACGCAAACAAACAGAAATAACGTAAATAAGACATGAGCCTCCCTACAAACAACTGGGGGTAAATTGATTGATGAATTTACAACCATAGATATTTTATGTACTAATAGGGTAATTATTTATATATAATTTGTCTTCATATTTTTACATTCCATGTATTGTGATTTCCTTATGACTGACTTCAAAATCAATCGAGAAAATGAAGAACTTTTATTCAGCTTGGACGTCAAAGCCAAAAATCAAAATCAAATCAATTTCAATTACATTGTTTGTGTGTTTAGTAATAACGTAAATATCAAATTCAGTGCGCATGACGCGTTTCTGGAATAACCGTCATCGGGTACGCTCAAAGCCAAAATATTTGAAATCCAAATAATTAAAAAAAAAATTCCACAGGTCCTAAATAGAATAGTCAAAAATCGGCTAAGGTTACCCATGTCTCAGGAAGGAGAAACTTAGTTGATGCCTGCTGTAGGAAGTGTCAATGTGGATAATCAATATATCTAAGAAATCATGTTAGTACCGAAGCACTGACTACTGTACGGGTGATAACATCGAGAACTAAGAGTTTACTGTTGCTATGTTGTGTATTGTAGATGTATATTCTACCCAACAACATAGTTAGGGGTAGATTTTTAGCTGACAAATTTGATACATACACTCAAGTTGTGTGCAATTATTTTTCAAGATGGCATAATCTAACCGAGGTAAAATGGCAATAAATATTTAAATATAATTCTACCTTAATCATTTCCTTTTCTACTTAATATTTTGTGATGAATATATTAGATGCTAGAACTTGCTGATAGTGCTAGGTAGTAGAATATAGAACTTCTGCAAATAAGTTTTTTTTCAAGTTGCTAAAATTTCTCACTTCAAGTCGTGTCGGACATGGAATATGAACCAGTCCTCTGGCAACCTTCAAATTTCTAAACATCTAAACAAAGAAAAGAAAACAACAAAAGAAACTGATGGAAATCTAGATTCTAGCTGCAGCTATTTTAACTTGATATCGTACAGTTTTCATAATTTTACATGGGAAGTGGTAGTCATACACACAGTAGACTGGGTGGACGGTTTGATAAGGCCGTTGTCTTCTAACCACAAGCTTAACATCGCCGAGATTGTTCACTCCCACGTACCCATGTCTAGCAGTTTCACAGATCAGTTCGCTACCAAAAAAACACAATATAGCTGAAATGTTGCTAAAGTGGCGTTAAACACCATAACACTAAACCTTACCAAAATAAGTCTAATATTCACGACAATAGCTGCAAAATAGCTGAAAGTAACGGTAAACAGATCCAAATCCTAACTATATGCTGTAAATTATCAGCTTCAATGACAAATAGCTAAAGCTACCATAATCAATTCATACTGTCATGATAGGTATTATAGATATGTTGACTGTAAGTCGTTTTAACTTTTTTGGATTTTCTATTTTGACAGGATTGGTGTTTTTTTTCTGTTTGTCGTAATTACAATCTCATAAATTCATGACTTGTCTCCGGGTTTGTAACTATAGTAACACGATGGGTGCCAAATGTGGAGCAGGAACTGTTTACACTTCCGGAGCAACTGAGTTCACCTTCGGTTTTTGGTGGGGTTCGTGTTGCTCTATCTTTAGTGTTCTGTGTAATGTGGTATAAATTAATTTTAGTCACATGTCATTTTATACGTGATTTGATTGGTTTAAAAAGTTGAGGTTATTTGTATATGTACTGAATCTTAAAATAGACGTCGTTCTCAAGGCGTCGCGTGCCGTTGTCATCAGGTGATTTTCTTTAAATGAGGCACCTTTGGGGTTATTTAAATTTATTTCCGATTTGCCTTATTTTGAAAAAATAAATATATTTTCCAATATCATAGCAAAAAAAGTTGAATTAATTTATACAAAAATTGAGATCAATCCTTAAATAGATCGTTGTTTGTCCTTTTGTCCTTTTTTATTTTGGCCATTGCGTTGTCTGTCCTTCTGCGATTTACGAATTCTGATTACCCTTTTGGTGTCTTCAATCTCTTTTTGTCTGTCCTTCGAGTTACACTTTCTGATTATCCTTTTGGCATCTTCAAACTTTTCTAATTTATCTACTTTTTTATCAATATCATATTTTTAGATTTGAAATCGAAACTGGTATTTTTTAGGGGATTTTACTTTATTTTGATTCATCTTGATAGCTAGCTGTACATTGGTTGGTGCGAACAAACAAGCTGGGACGGATCTTCAAATTAATGGAACATTTATTTAACAATGGTAAACAAGAGATGAATATCATAATAATGCAAAACGCTAATTAATTTCTATTTTAATCAATGTTAGGGTCCTTCCATGTTTAATACCATTTATAATCTTAATTCAAATTTTACAGGTGACTGAATATCATCATGTGCTGCAGCTTTGGAAAGCTCTACAGTATGACTAGAGTAAATTAATGTAAAGCATGCTGTTAACTAAATAAAAAAACGAACATCAGGTTAATTAATAAGCATGGATGTGTCGTACATGCTCCTAATAAATGGACTTTCATGGCTGTCTGGTAAGTTTTATTTTTGTTATTGTGTAATCAGACAAACCCCAAATTTAGACTTGGCACAATATAAGTTTATTTTATGTTAGCTATATATAAATAAATATATTACTTTTATTTTACTATAAATACATATATTTTTGTCTTTTTTTATACTGTTCTCTGAAAATGCAGATTTAAAAAAAATGAAATTATAATAATAATTTCCACCCTGCACGATATAACTGACATATCGTTGAAAGTTGAGTTAAACAACATAAGCCACAACCACCACAACCACCACAACCAAAATTCAGTATTTATACATTTTTTTACAAAGTTCAAATTGTATTGAAAACATGTTTATTTCGATTCGTAAATTTTTATAGCGCATAATTTTCAATATTTAACTTTTAATATTTATTAAGAAATATACAATGTCACGTCTAACCTTTTTGTGTTTGCTAAAGTTAAGCTTCAGATGATCATGTACTGTATCACTTATTCGATGTTCGGTTCTTTACTTCCATTTATGTTGTAGGGAGTTCATGTTTTATTTAGTCAACTGTATTTATTTACGTCTACTGTATTTATTTATGTCAACTGTATTTATTTACGTCTACTGATGTCCACCACGATTTCCATATATGATTTTCGTCTCATTTAACCGTAACACGACGTGTGCCACTAGTTCATCCGGGTTTTTTGGTGGGGTCCTAGTTGCTCTTCATTTTAGTTTTCTGTGTCATTACGTTCTGAGTTACGTGTTGTGATGTCCGTTGCCATTTCCGCATAGAAATGATGTTCGGTTCGGTTTTGTCTCCAGTTGTTTGTGTGAGGGCTCATGTCTTATATACGTTATTTGTGTTTGTCTGTGTATAATGCTCCAGTTGTTTGTAGGAGGGCTCATGTCTTATATACGTTATGTGTGTTTGTCTGTGTATAATGGTATCCAACACATATTGTGTTATGTTTTTGCTTTGTTTTTCGTCGTCTTGTGTACCGTATGTTGCCAGTTTATCTGGATTGTCCATTTTATATTGCCCCTTCGGTATTCTCTAAGATCTATGAACTGCATAGCCTTCGGAACGATCGAATTCACCCCGCTTTTTAGTGTCGCCCTTGTTGTTCAATCTTTAGCTTTCTGTGTTGTGTTTTGTAGATCATTCTTTGTCCTTTTGTCATTTTTATTTTGGTCATTGCATTGTCTGTCCTTCTGTCATTTTTATTTTGGTCATTGTATTGTCTGTCCTTCTGTCATTTTTATTTTGTCATTGTATTGTCTGTCCTGTCATTTTTATTTGGTCATTGTATTGTCTGTCCTTCTGTCATTTTTATTTTGTCATTGTATTGTCTGTCCTTCTGTCATTTTTATTTTGGTCATTGCATTGTCTGTCCTGTCATTTTTATTTTGGTCATTGTATTGTCTGTCCTTCTGTCATTTTTATTTTGTCATTGTATTGTCTGTCCTGTCATTTTTATTTTGTCATTGTATTGTCTGTCCTTCTGTCATTTTTATTTTGGTCATTGTACTTTCTGTCCTTTTGTCATTTTTATTTTGTCATTGTATTGTCTGTCCTGTCATTTTTATTTTGGTCATTGTACTGTCTGTCCTTCTGTCATTTTTATTTTGGTCATTGTATTGTCTGTCCTTCTGTCATTTTTATTTTGGTCATTGTACTGTCTGTCCTTCTGTCATTTTTATTTTGTCATTGTATTGTCTGTCCTTCTGTCATTTTTATTTTGGTCATTGTACTGTCTGTCCTTCTGTCATTTGTATTTTGTCATTGTATTGTCTGTCCTTCTGTCATTTTTATTTTGGTCATTGTATTGTCTGTCCTGTCATTTTTATTTTGGTCATTGTATTGTCTGTCCTTCTGTCATTTTTATTTTGGTCATTGTATTGTCTGTCCTTCTGTCATTTTTATTTTGTCATTGTATTGTCTGTCCTGTCATTTTTATTTTGTCATTGTATTGTCTGTCCTTCTGTCATTTTTATTTTGGTCATTGCATTGTCTGTCCTCCTGTCATTTTTATTTTGTCATTGTATTGTCTGTCCTGTCATTTTTATTTTGTCATTGTATTGTCTGTCCTTCTGTCATTTTTATTTTGGTCATTGTACTTTCTGTCCTTTTGTCATTTTTATTTTGGTCATTGTATTGTCTGTCATTTTTGTCATTGTATTGTCTGTCCTTCTGTCATTTTTATTTTGGTCATTGTATTGTCTGTCCTTCTGTCATTTTTATTTTGGTCATTTTACTGTCTGTCCTTCTGTCATTTTTATTTTGGTCATTGTATTGTCTGTCCTTCTGTCATTTTTATTTTGGTCATTGTATTGTCTGTCCTTCTGTCATTTTTATTTTGGTCATTGTACTGTCTGTCCTTCTGTCATTTTTATTTTGTCATTGTATTGTCTGTCCTTCTGTCATTTTTATTTTGGTCATTGTACTGTCTGTCCTTCTGTCATTTGTATTTTGTCATTGTATTGTCTGTCCTTCTGTCATTTTTATTTTGGTCATTGTATTGTCTGTCCTTCTGTCATTTTTATTTTGTCATTGTATTGTCTGTCCTGTCATTTTTATTTTGTCATTGTATTGTCTGTCCTTCTGTCATTTTTATTTTGGTCATTGTACTTTCTGTCCTTCTGTCATTTTTATTTTGGTCATTGTATTGTCTGTCCTGTCATTTTTATTTTGGTCATTGTATTGTCTGTCCTTCTGTCATTTTTATTTTGGTCATTGCATTGTCTGTCCTTCTGTCATTTTTATTTTGGTCATTGTATTGTCTGTCCTTCTGTCATTTTTATTTTGGTCATTGTATTGTCTGTCCTTCTGTCATTTTTATTTTGGTCATTGCATTGTCTGTCCTTCTGTCATTTTTATTTTGGTCATTGTATTGTCTGTCCTTCTGTCATTTTTATTTTGGTCATTGCATTGTCTGTCCTGTCATTTTTATTTTGTCATTGTATTGTCTGTCCTTCTGTCATTTTTATTTTGGTCATTGTATTGTCTGTCCTTCTGTCATTTTTATTTTGGTCATTGCATTGTCTGTCCTCCTGTCATTTTTATTTTGGTCATTGTATTGTCTGTCCTTCTGTCATTTTTATTTTGTCATTGTATTGTCTGTCCTGTCATTTTTATTTTGTCATTGTATTGTCTGTCCTGTCATTTTTATTTTGTCATTGTATTGTCTGTCCTTCTGTCATTTTTATTTTGGTCATTGTACTTTCTGTCCTTCTGTCATTTTTATTTTGGTCATTGTATTGTCTGTCCTTCTGTCATTTTTATTTTGGTCATTGTATTGTCTGTCCTGTCATTTTTATTTTGGTCATTGCATTGTCTGTCCTTCTGTCATTTTTATTTTGGTCATTGTATTGTCTGTCCTTCTGTCATTTTTATTTTGTCATTGTATTGTCTGTCCTTCTGTCATTTTTATTTTGGTCATTGTATTGTCTGTCCTTCTGTCATTTTTATTTTGGTCATTGTATTGTCTGTCCTTCTGTCATTTTTATTTTGGTCATTGCATTGTCTGTCCTCCTGTCATTTTTATTTTGTCATTGTATTGTCTGTCCTTCTGTCATTTTTATTTTGTCTTTGTATTGTCTGTCCTTCTGTCATTTTTATTTTGTCTTTGTATTGTCTGTCCTTCTGTCATTTTTATTTTGTCTTTGTATTGTCTGTCCTTCTGTCATTTTTATTTTGTCATTGTATTGTCTGTCCTTCTGTCATTTTTATTTTGTCATTGTATTGTCTGTCCTTCTGTCATTTTTATTTTGGTCATTGTATTGTCTGTCTTTCTGTCATTTTTATTTTGTCATTGTATTGTCTGTCATTTGTATATTGTCATTGTATTGTCTGTCCTTCTGTCATTTTTATTTTTGTCATTGTATTGTCTGTCCTTCTGTCATTTTTATTTTGGTCATTGTATTGTCTGTCCTTCTGTCATTTTTGTCATTGTATTGCCTGTCCTTCTGTCATTTTTATTTTGGTCATTGTATTGTCTGTCCTTCTGTCATTTTTATTTTGTCATTGTATTGTCTGTCCTGTCATTTTTATTTTGGTCATTGTATTGTCTGTCCTTCTGTCATTTTTATTTTGGTCATTGTATTGTCTGTCCATCTGTCATTTTTATTTTGTCATTGTATTGTCTGTCCTTCTGTCATTTTTATTTTGTCTTTGTATTGTCTGTCCTTCTGTCATTTTTATTTTGATCATTGTATTGTCTGTCCTTTTGTCATTTTTGTCATTGTATTGTCTGTCCTTCTGTCATTTTTATTTTATCATTGCATTGTTTGTCCTTCTGTCATTTTTATTTTGTCATTGTATTATCTGTCCTTCTGTCATTTTTATTTTGTCATTGTATTGTCTGTCCTTCTGTCATTTTTATTTTGGTCATTGTACTTTCTGTCCTTCTGTCATTTTTATTTTGGTCATTGTACTTTCTGTCCTTCTGTCATTTTTATTTTGTCATTGTATTGTCTGTCCTTCTGTCATTTTTATTTTGGTCATTGTACTTTCTGTCCTTCTGTCATTTTTATTTTGGTCATTGTACTTTCTGTCCTTCTGTCATTTTTGTCATTGTATTGTCTGTCCTTCTGTCATTTTTATTTTGGTCATTGTATTGTCTGTCCTTCTGTCATTTTTATATTGGTCATTATATTGTCTGTCCTTCTGTCATTTTTATTTTGGTCATTGCATTGTCTGTCCTTCTGTCATTTTTATTTTGTCATTGTATTATCTGTCCTTCTGTCATTTTTATTTTGGTCATTGTATTGTCTGTCCTTCTGTCATTTTTATTTTGTCATTGTATTGTCTGTCCTTCTGTCATTTGTATTTTGTCATTGTATTGTCTGTCCTTCTGTCATTTTTATTTTGGTCATTGTATTGTCTGTCCTTCTGTCATTTTTATTTTGGTCATTGTATTGTCTGTCCTTCTGTCATTTTTGTCATTGTATTGTCTGTCCTTCTGTCATTTTTATTTTGGTCATTGTATTGTCTGTCCTGTCATTTTTATTTTCGTCATTGTATTGTCTGTCCTTCTGTCATTTTTATTTTGGTCATTGTATTGTCTGTCCTTCTATCATTTTTATTTTGTCATTGTATTGTCTGTCCTGTCATTTTTATTTTGGTCATTGTATTGTCTGTCCTTTTGTCATTTTTGTCATTGTATTGTCTGTCATTTTTATTTTGGTCATTGTATTGTCTGTCCTTCTGTCATTTTTATTTTGGTCATTATATTGTCTGTCCTTCTGTCATTTTTATTTTGGTCATTGTATTGTCTGTCATTTTTGTCATTGTATTGTCTGTCCTTCTGTCATTTTTATTTTGGTCATTGTATTGTCTGTCCTTCTGTCATTTTTATTTTGGTCATTGTATTGTCTGTCCTTCTGTCATTTTTATTTTGGTCATTGTATTGTCTGTCCATCTGTCATTTTTATTTTGTCATTGTATTGTCTGTCCTTCTGTCATTTTTATTTTGTCTTTGTATTGTCTGTCCTTCTGTCATTTTTATTTTGTCATTGTATTGTCTGTCCTGTCATTTTTATTTTGTCATTGTATTGTCTGTCCTTCTGTCATTTTTATTTTGGTCATTGTACTTTCTGTCCTTCTGTCATTTTTATTTTGGTCATTGTACTTTCTGTCCTTCTGTCATTTTTATTTTGGTCATTGTATTGTCTGTCCTTCTGTCATTTTTATTTTGGTCATTGTATTGTCTGTCCTTCTGTCATTTTTGTCATTGTATTGTCTGTCCTTCTGTCATTTTTATTTTGGTCATTGTATTGTCTGTCCTTCTGTCATTTTTATTTTGGTCATTGTATTGTCTGTCCTTCTGTCATTTTTATATTGGTCATTGTATTGTCTGTCCTTCTGTCATTTTTATTTTTGTCATTGCATTGTCTGTCCTTCTGTCATTTTTATTTTGTCATTGTATTATCTGTCCTTCTGTCATTTTTATTTTGGTCATTGTATTGTCTGTCCTTCTGTCATTTTTATTTTGTCATTGTATTGTCTGTCCTTCTGTCATTTGTATTTTGTCATTGTATTGTCTGTCCTTCTGTCATTTTTATTTTGGTCATTGTATTGTCTGTCCTTCTGTCATTTTTATTTTGGTCATTGTATTGTCTGTCCTTTTGTCATTTTTATTTTGGTCATTGTATTGTCTGTCCTTCTGTCATTTTTATTTTGGTCATTGTATTGTCTGTCCTTCTGTCATTTTTATTTTGGTCATTGTATTGTCTGTCCTTCTGTCATTTTTGTCATTGTATTGTCTGTCCTTCTGTCATTTTTATTTTGGTCATTGTATTGTCTGTCCTGTCATTTTTATTTTCGTCATTGTATTGTCTGTCCTTCTGTCATTTTTATTTTGGTCATTGTATTGTCTGTCCTTCTATCATTTTTATTTTGTCATTGTATTGTCTGTCCTGTCATTTTTATTTTGGTCATTGTATTGTCTGTCCTTTTGTCATTTTTGTCATTGTATTGTCTGTCCTTCTGTCATTTTTATTTTGGTCATTGTATTGTCTGTCCTTCTGTCATTTTTATTTTGGTCATTGTATTGTCTGTCCTTCTGTCATTTTTATTTTGGTCATTGTATTGTCTGTCATTTTTGTCATTGTATTGTCTGTCCTTCTGTCATTTTTATTTTGGTCATTGTATTGTCTGTCCTTCTGTCATTTTTATTTTGGTCATTGTATTGTCTGTCCTTCTGTCATTTTTATTTTGGTCATTGTATTGTCTGTCCATCTGTCATTTTTATTTTGTCATTGTATTGTCTGTCCTTCTGTCATTTTTATTTTGTCTTTGTATTGTCTGTCCTTCTGTCATTTTTATTTTGATCATTGTATTGTCTGTCCTTTTGTCATTTTTGTCATTGTATTGTCTGTCCTTCTGTCATTTTTATTTTATCATTGCATTGTTTGTCCTTCTGTCATTTTTATTTTGTCATTGTATTATCTGTCCTTCTGTCATTTTTATTTTGTCATTGTATTGTCTGTCCTGTCATTTTTATTTTGTCATTGTATTGTCTGTCCTTCTGTCATTTTTATTTTGGTCATTGTACTTTCTGTCCTTCTGTCATTTTTATTTTGGTCATTGTATTGTCTGTCCTTCTGTCATTTTTATTTTGGTCATTGTATTGTCTGTCCTTCTGTCATTTTTGTCATTGTATTGTCTGTCCTTCTGTCATTTTTATTTTGGTCATTGTATTGTCTGTCCTTCTGTCATTTTTATTTTGGTCATTGTATTGTCTGTCCTTCTGTCATTTTTATTTTGTCATTGTATTGTCTGTCCTTCTATCATTTTTATTTTGTCTTTGTATTGTCTGTCCTTCTGTCATTTTTATTTTGTCGTTGTATTGTCTGTCCTTCTGTCATTTGTATTTTGTCATTGTATTGTCTGTCCTTCTGTCATTTTTATTTTGTCATTGTATTGTCTGTCCTTCTGTCATTTTTATTTTGGTCATTGTATTGTCTGTCCTTCTGTCATTTTTATTTTGGTCATTGTATTGTCTGTCCTTCTGTCATTTTTATTTTGGTCATTGTATTGTCTGTCCTTCTGTCATTTTTATTTTGGTCATTGTATTGTCTGTCCTTCTGTCATTTTTATATTGGTCATTGTATTGTCTGTCCTTCTGTCATTTTTATTTTGGTCATTGCATTGTCTGTCCTTCTGTCATTTTTATTTTGTCATTGTATTATCTGTCCTTCTGTCATTTTTAATTTGGTCATTGTATTGTCTGTCCTTCTGTCATTTTTATTTTGTCATTGTATTGTCTGTCCTTCTGTCATTTGTATTTTGTCATTGTATTGTCTGTCCTTCTGTCATTTTTATTTTGGTCATTGTATTGTCTGTCCTTCTGTCATTTTTATTTTGGTCATTGTATTGTCTGTCCTTTTGTCATTTTTATTTTGGTCATTGTATTGTCTGTCCTTCTGTCATTTTTATTTTGGTCATTGTATTGTCTGTCCTTCTGTCATTTTTATTTTGGTCATTGTATTGTCTGTCCTTCTGTCATTTTTGTCATTGTATTGTCTGTCCTTCTGTCATTTTTATTTTGGTCATTGTATTGTCTGTCCTGTCATTTTTATTTTCGTCATTGTATTGTCTGTCCTTCTGTCATTTTTATTTTGGTCATTGTATTGTCTGTCCTTCTATCATTTTTATTTTGTCATTGTATTGTCTGTCCTGTCATTTTTATTTTGGTCATTGTATTGTCTGTCCTTTTGTCATTTTTGTCATTGTATTGTCTGTCCTTCTGTCATTTTTATTTTGGTCATTGTAATGTCTGTCCTTCTGTCATTTTTATTTTGGTCATTGTATTGTCTGTCCTTCTGTCATTTTTATTTTGGTCATTGTATTGTCTGTCATTTTTGTCATTGTATTGTCTGTCCTTCTGTCATTTGTATTTTGTCATTGTATTGTCTGTCCTTCTGTCATTTTTATTTTGGTCATTGTATTGTCTGTCCTTCTGTCATTTTTATTTTGTAATTGTATTGTCTGTCCTTCTGTCATTTTTATTTTGGTCAGTGTATTGTCTGTCCTTCTGTCATTTTGGTCATTGTATTGTCTGTCCTTCTGTCATTTTGGTCATTGTATTGTCTGTCCTTCTGTCATTTTTGTCATTGTATTGTCTGTCCTTCTGTCATTTTTATTTTGGTTATTGTATTGTCTGTCCTTCTGTCATTTTTATTTTGGTCATTGTATTGTCTGTCCTTCTGTCATTTTTATTTTGGTCATTGTATTGTCTGTCCTTCTGTCATTTTATTTTGGTCATTGCATTGTCTGTCTTTCTGTCATTTTTATTTTGTCATTGTATTATCTGTCCTTCTGTCATTTTTATTTTGGTCATTGTATTGTCTGTCCTTCTGTCATTTTTATTTTGTCATTGTATTGTCTGTCCTTCTGTCATTTGTATTTTGTCATTGTATTGTCTGTCCTTCTGTCATTTTTATTTTGGTCATTGTATTGTCTGTCCTTGTGTCATTTTTATTTTGGTCATTGTATTGTCTGTCCTTTTGTCATTTTTGTCTTGGTCATTGCATTGTCTGTCTTTCTGTCATTTTTATTTTGGTCATTGTATTGTCTGTCCTTCTGTCATTTTTATTTTGGTCATTGTATTGTCTGTCCTTCTGTCATTTTTATTTTGGTCATTGTATTGTCTGTCCTTCTGTCATTTTTATTTTGGTAATTGTATTGTCTGTCCTTCTGTCATTTTTATTTTGGTCATTGTATTGTCTGTCCTTCTGTCATTTTTATTTTGTCATTGTATTGTCTGTCCTGTCATTTTTATTTTGTCATTGTATTGTCTGTCCTTCTGTCATTTTTATTTTGGTCATTGTACTTTCTGTCCTTCTGTCATTTTTGTCATTGTATTGTCTGTCCTTCTGTCATTTTTATTTTGGTCATTGTATTGTCTGTCCTTCTGTCATTTTTATTTTGGTCATTGTATTGTCTGTCCTTCTGTCATTTTTATTTTGGTCATTGTATTGTCTGTCCTTCTGTCATTTTTATTTTTGTCATTGTATTATCTGTCCTTCTGTCATTTTTATTTTGGTCATTGTATTGTCTGTCCTTCTGTCATTTTTATTTTGTCATTGTATTGTCTGTCCTGTCATTTTTATTTTGTCATTGTATTGTCTGTCCTCCTGTCATTTTTATTTTGGTCATTGTATTGTCTGTCCTTCTGTCATTTTTATTTTTGTCATTGTATTATCTGTCCTTCTGTCATTTTTATTTTGGTCATTGTATTGTCTGTCCTTCTGTCATTTTTATTTTGTCATTGTATTGTCTGTCCTGTCATTTTTATTTTGTCATTGTATTGTCTGTCCTTCTGTCATTTTTATTTTGGTCATTATACTTTCTGTCCTTCTGTCATTTTTATATTGGTCATTGTATTGTCTGTCCTTCTGTCATTTTTATTTTGGTCATTGTATTGTCTGTCCTTCTGTCATTTTTGTCATTGTATTGTCTGTCCTTCTGTCATTTTTATTTTGGTCATTGTATTGTCTGTCCTTCTGTCATTTTTATTTTGGTCATTGTATTGTCTGTCCTTCTGTCATTTTTATTTTGGTCATTGTATTGTCTGTCCTTCTGTCATTTTTATTTTGGTCATTGTATTGTCTGTCCTTCTGTCATTTTTATTTTGGTCATTGTATTGTCTGTCCTTCTGTCATTTTTATTTGGTCATTGCATTGTCTGTCCTTCTGTCATTTTTATTTTGTCATTGTATTATCTGTCCTTCTGTCATTTTTATTTTGGTCATTGTATTGTCTGTCCTTCTGTCATTTTTATTTTGGTCATTGTATTGTCTGTCCTTCTGTCATTTTTATTTTGGTCATTGTATTGTCTGTCCTTCTGTCATTTTTATTTTGGTCATTGTATTGTCTGTCCTTCTGTCATTTTTGTCATTGTATTGTCTGTCCTTCTGTCATTTTTATTTTGTCATTGTATTGTCTGTCCCTTTGTCATTTTTATTTTGGTGATTGTATTGTCTGTCCTTCTGTCATTTGTATATTGTCATTGTATTGTCTGTCCTTCTGTCATTTTTATTTTGGTCATTGTATTGTCTGTCCTTCTGTCATTTTTATTTTGGTCATTGTATTGTCTGTCCTTGTGTCATTTTTATTTTGGTCATTGTATTGTCTGTCCTTTTGTCATTTTTGTTATTGTATTGTCTGTCCTTCTGTCATTTTTATTTTGGTCATTGTATTGTCTGTCCTTCTGTCATTTTTATTTTGGTCATTGTATTGTCTGTCCTTCTGTCATTTTTATTTTGTCATTGTATTGTCTGTCCTTCTATCATTTTTATTTTGTCTTTGTATTGTCTGTCCTTCTGTCATTTTTATTTTGTCGTTGTATTGTCTGTCCTTCTGTCATTTGTATTTTGTCATTGTATTGTCTGTCCTTCTGTCATTTTTATTTTGTCATTGTATTGTCTGTCCTTCTGTCATTTTTATTTTGGTCATTGTATTGTCTGTCCTTCTGTCATTTTTATTTTGGTCATTGTATTGTCTGTCCTTCTGTCATTTTTATTTTGGTCATTGTATTGTCTGTCCTTCTGTCATTTTTATTTTGGTCATTGTATTGTCTGTCCTTCTGTCATTTTTATTTTGTCATTGTATTGTCTGTCCTTCTGTCATTTTTATTTTGTCTTTGTATTGTCTGTCCTTCTGTCATTTTTATTTTGTCATTGTATTGTCTGTCCTTCTGTCATTTTTGTCATTGTATTGTCTGTCCTTCTGTCATTTGTATTTTGTCATTGTATTGTCTGTCCTTCTGTCATTTTTATTTTGGTCATTGTATTGTCTGTCCTTCTGTCATTTTTATTTTGTCATTGTATTGTCTGTCCCTTTGTCATTTTTATTTTGGTCATTGTATTGTCTGTCCTTCTGTCATTTTTGTCATTGTATTGTCTGTCCTTCTGTCATTTTTATTTTTGTCATTGTATTGTCTGTCCTTCTGTCATTTTTATTTTGGTCATTGTATTGTCTGTCCTTCTGTCATTTTTATTTTGGTCATTGTATTGTCTGTCCTTCTGTCATTTTTGTCATTGTATTGTCTGTCCTTCTGTCATTTTTATTTTGTCATTGTATTGTCTGTCCCTTTGTCATTTTTATTTTGGTGATTGTATTGTCTGTCCTTCTGTCATTTGTATATTGTCATTGTATTGTCTGTCCTTCTGTCATTTTTATTTTCGTCATTGTACTTTATGTCCTGTCATTTTTATTTTGGTCATTGTATTGTCTGTCCTTCTGTCATTTTTGTCATTGTATTGTCTGTCCTTCTGTCATTTTTGTCATTGTATTGTCTGTCCTTCTCTCATTTTTATTTTGGTTATTGTATTGTCTGTCCTTCTGTCATTTTTATTTTGGTCATTGTATTGTCTGTCCTTCTGTCATTTTTATTTTGGTCATTGTATTGTCTGTCCTTCTGTCATTTTTATTTTGGTCATTGTATTGTCTGTCCTTCTGTCATTTTTATTTTGGTCATTGCATTGTCTGTCCTTCTGTCATTTTTATTTTGTCATTGTATTATCTGTCCTTCTGCCATTTTTATTTTGGTCATTGTATTGTCTGTCCTTCTGTCATTTTTATTTTGGTCATTGTATTGTCTGTCCTTCTGTCATTTTTATTTTGGTCATTGTATTGTCTGTCCTTCTGTCATTTTTATTTTGGTCATTGTATTGTCTGTCCTTCTGTCATTTTTATTTTGGTCATTGTATTGTCTCTCCTTCTGTCATTTTTATTTTGTCATTGTATTGTCTGTCCTTCTGTCATTTTTATTTTGTTTTTGTATTGTCTGTCCTTCTGTCATTTTTATTTTGTCATTGTATTGTCTGTCCTTCTGTCATTTGTATTTTGTCATTGTATTGTCTGTCCTTCTGTGATTTTTATTTTGGTCATTGTTTTGTCTTTCCTTCTGTCATTTTTATTTTGGTCATTGTATTGTCTGTCCTTCTGTCATTTTTATTTTGGTCATTGTATTGTCTGTCCTTCTGTCATTTTTATTTTGGTCATTGTATTGTCTGTCTTTCTGTCATTTTTATTTTGTCATTGTATTGTCTGTCATTTGTATATTGTCATTGTATTGTCTGTCCTTCTGTCATTTTTATTTTGGTCATTGTATTGTCTGTCCTTCTGTCATTTTTATTTTGGTCATTGTATTGTCTGTCCTTCTGTCATTTTTATTTTGGTCATTGTATTGTCTGTCCTTCTATTTACGGCTTCTGATTACCCTTTTGGTATCTTCAAGCCTTTTCTTATAATGCAGTGAGCATTATATAAGAGACCTTTTCGTTGTTTATTTTTAAATGCTGAGTTTATTATTAATACATCTTTTGTTCATTGATTACTGTTTTAAGTGCCTTTCAATTTAACAGAATATCGAAGATCAAATTTCTTTAAGATGCCTACTGTTAATTAAATTAAAAGACTCGACTTATTATAAAAGATTGATGCTGATCCCTTTTTTTCCGGGATAAAAAGTCATCTGTCTTGTTAATGTTGTCACACAATGGAATCACAATATTAACAATAACCATTTTCCAAAAATGGAACCAAGATATAAATAAGTTTCTGTCTTGTATAATGTACAAATGTACATGTACTTTTCATTCCTATATTTCTGGAATAATTTGTCCTTTCCAATTGTTAATTTCGATGATGTAAACGAAATATGAAATATACAGATTTAAAACTTTTATAAATCAAATCATTGTCTAGATATAACACTTATGTATATCACCAGTTGTTATGTTTATGTGCGTTAGGGTATAAATTGTGCCTCGTTTCTACGATTTATCACTTAGTCTTTGAAACTGTGGTGAAAGGGTGGTATTTTTTGTGTTTTTCATTATATTGCTAAGTCTGACCCCAATGTGAATTAAGAAAAACGAATAATACAAGTTAGGGTAAGACTTTTTATCAGGGAAGGGAGTATGCTTTTTATATTTCTGATTAAAACATATCCCCCTAAAAGTTAAATGACCCATCCCTTAGAAAGAGCAGTACAAGAAATCACAATACCATTGACAACATAACAGCACAAGTAGAATATAAATCAAGATGGGATATCCTTAAGATATTGGAGTGATGGAGAATTCATAACCGGTATATAGTACAAATAGTCGAGTAAAAAGGGTTTGGTTTTTTGGGGGGATCTGGTATTTAACGCCACCTTCAACAATATTTCAGTTATATCGTGACGGTCACTTGTATCGGTGGAGGAAACCGGAGCACCTGGAGAAAAACACCGACCTGTCGCAAGACCTTAAAAACTATTCACATAATATTGTATCGATTACACCTCGCCAGAGAGGGTTTCGAACTGACAACGTTAGTGGCGATAAATACCGATTGCGTTGGTAGTTATAAATCCAACACAAACACAACGGCCTCTCGAGTAAAGGGAAAAAGATTTGTTATGGTAATACGTCTGCCGGAAAATGGGATAATATGAAGCAGCCGGCCGCGATACTGGTATTACCAGTATTGTAATATTTACAATACTGGTATTACCAGTGTTATAATATTTACAATACTGGAAATACCAGTATTGTAAATATTACAATACTGGTAATACCAGTATTGTAACACTGCACATTACTAGAAATACCAGTATTGTAATGTTACAATACTGGTAATACCAGTATCGTACATATACAATAATGGATGTACTAGTATCGTGCATTTACAATACTGGAATACCAGAATCGTTGATCTATACACAATACCGGAAGATCCAGTATTCTTCATCCAACAATACTGGTAATACTAGTATTGTAAAACACACGATACTGGAAGCTCCAGTATTCTTCATCCAGCAATACTGGTAATACTAGTATTGTAAAACACACGATACTGGAAGCTCCAGTATTCTTCATCCAGCAATACTGGTAATACTAGTATTGTAAAGCACACAATACTGGAAACTCTAGTATTCTTCATCCAGCAATACTGGTAATACTAGTATTGTAAAACACACAATACTGGAAGCTCCAGTATTCTTCATCCAGCAATACTGGTAATACTAGTATTGTAAAACACACAATACTGGAAGCTCCAGTATTCTTCATCCAGCAATACTGGTAATACTAGTATTGTAAAACACACAATACTGGAAACTCTAGTATCTGGCTCCCGAGTGGGCAGAGCCTAATTCTAACTGTAAATCACAGCTCATTGTATTTACCGATAGTATTAGGCTCCGCCCAGTCATGTCAAATTACCTTACCAATATATATCAAACTCTAAGGGACCATACAAAATATTTTGACATTACAGGACTTTTGCCTCTCATGTTATGTACAGCAGAAATGACGTATGAGTATGAATAATATTCAATTCTTTTAGTATAATGTACATGTAGACATAAAAACTCGGGTTAACCAGAATTATACTACCAGTACATTTCTATTTGTTTGGTTTTTAGATGAATCCTGAGATCACGCAGTTTGATATTATTCAATCGAATTCGAAGCTATTACAACAATTAAAAAAACACTAATGTTAAGTTATGTAATAACAATTCTAAATATTGCTTTAATAAACTTTATTATGATTGTAAACATTTAATCATGTGATTGTTTCAATTATTGTCGGTGTCAGCTTGGTAGAATCATATTTCTTTATCTGGATTAATTATAATTAACAGTTAAACATCATCATGCCACAGCTAAATAACCTTTAATTGTTGTGTAAACATGTATATAGTACCAGTATTTTTATTATTATTTGGATATAGTAATTAGGACTAATTAAATATTTGACACTTACGGCGGAATTGGAGGTATTTTGTACTGGACATTAAATATTTATATTCTGCGATTTTAATTTCTGCGGTCCGGAGTTAACTGCAGAATACCGCAGAAATTACCGGTTATACGGGGTAATTAATCGTGCACAGAGGAACACACATGAACTCCTTTTAACAGATACATTTTTTTTATAGATTGAGGGGTTAATTTTACATAGACATTTCTATGGCGGTTTAGAGGGGTTTGGTTTTACTGAGAGAGTGGACAGGGTATAGGGAGGCCCGGGGAAAGGAGAAGCGGAATACAAACGTTATATGCAAGATTTGGAAGATCTGTGTTGAAAAAAACCCCCCAATATAAAAGTACATTCCGCAACTTCATACCTAATCTTCCAGTATCTGCAATACTGGTATAACCAGTATTTTCCAGAATCTTCCAGTATCTGCAATACTGGTATTACCAGTATTTTCCAGAATCTTCCAGTATCTGCAATACTGGTATTACCAGTATTTTCCAGAATCTTCCAGTATCTGCGATACTGGTATTACCAGTATTTCCCAGAATCTTCCGGTATCTACAATACTCATATTTTGGCAATGACCAGTATCTTCTAGTATTGCAGATACTGGAAAATTCTGGAAGATACTGGGATACTAGTATTTACCAGTATCTGTACCAGTATTGCAGATATGTACCAGTATTGCAGATACTGGAAGATACTGGTAAAATACTGGTATTACCAGTATTGTGTACCAGTATTGTAATACCAGTATCGCGGCCGGCTGCTTCATATTATCCGGAAAATGAGTCACGGAATTCCCGTAATGGTTGAATAATACATTATGCTGACGACAAAACCTTTTGCTACAACTTTGAGAAGCAATATAAGTTGTCTCTCTTATCATTGATTCTTTTACGATTTGATCAATAACTTTCTTGTTAAAATATAATGGTGTGTCAACTGTGAATTCGTAGATCTAATATTCTACGGAGATGTAGATGGTGCAACCGTGTTACGTCATCTAATTCAGTGCGCATGACCTTTTCTGTAATAATCTTCATCAGGTACGCCCAGAGTCAAAAGATTTGAAATCCAGTTAACTAAGTCTGTCGAAGCACGAAAGGCAAATGACTTCAAACAAGATAACAAAGGTTGACTATGGTTACCTATTCCCGAGGGAGATGAACCTAAAGTAATATAGTTTTTAGTATATGACAACATGATATAGGAACTGAACATTTCAATAATAAATATATCTGATAATTCATTTCTTAATGCTAGTTTTAGAACTTTGCTTGTCGTAATGTCAAACAACTTATCTATTCGGATTTTTTTTTTTTAAAGGTATTTTATATGGGTATGTGTCATTTTCTTTTATTTTGCTATGTGCAATATGTGAAATTACTAGATGATAACTATTTACACAAAATGCACAAGATCGCATCCCCATGTGGTAATAGCTAAGCGTGATAGCCCGAATAATTGTTTGTCTCATCATCTGTCGATTCAAACAAAAAACTAAAATTCTCCTTGATCCGACGCATTCAGCATGAATGAGTAAAAGATGCATTAACATTAGGCCAGACTTTGTAATAAAATGAAAAACAAAGCAAAAATACCACCCTGTAAGTACAGATACCACCCTGTAAGTACAGATACCACCCTGTAAGTACAAATACCACCCTGTAAGTACAGATACCACCCTGTAAGTACAGATACCACCCTGTAAGTACAGATACACCCTGTAAGTACAGATACCACCCTATAAGTACAGATACCACACTGTAAGTACAGATATCACCCTGTAAGTACAGATATCACCCTGTAAGTACAGATACCACCCTGTAAGTACAGATACCACCCTGTAAGTACAGATACCACCCTGTAAGTACAGATACCACCCTGTAAGTACAGATACCACCCTGTAAGTACAGATACCACCCTGTAAGTACAGATACCACCCTGTAAGTACAGATACCACCCTGTAAGTACAGATACCACCCTGTAAGTACAGATACCACCCTGTAAGTACAGATACCACCCTGTAAGTACAGATACCACCCTGTAAGTACAGATACCACCCTGTAAGTACAGATACCACCCTGTAAGTACAGATACCACCCTGTAAGTACAGATACCACCCTGTAAGTACAGATATCACCCTGTAAGTACAGATACCACCCTGTAAGTACAGATACCACCCTGTAAGTACAGTTTACCCCCGTTTTAGTAGAGTTCGTATTGCTCGATCATTAGTTTTCTGTGTAATGTTTTGTAGATCGTTGTTTGTCTTTTTTCTTTTGGCCATTGTGTTGTCTGTCCTTCTTTTGGCCATTGTGTTGTCTGTCCTTCTTTTGGCCATTGTGTTGTCTGTCCTTCTTTTGGCCATTGTGTTGTCTGTCCTTCTGTCATTTTTATTTTGTCATTGTATTATCTGTCCTTCTGTCATTTTTAATTTGGTCATTGTATTGTCTGTCCTTCTGTCATTTTTATTTTGTCATTGTATTGTCTGTCCTTCTGTCATTTGTATTTTGTCATTGTATTGTCTGTCCTTCTGTCATTTTTATTTTGGTCATTGTATTGTCTGTCCTTCTGTCATTTTTATTTTGGTCATTGTATTGTCTGTCCTTTTGTCATTTTTATTTTGGTCATTGTATTGTCTGTCCTTCTGTCATTTTTATTTTGGTCATTGTATTGTCTGTCCTTCTGTCATTTTTATTTTGGTCATTGTATTGTCTGTCCTTCTGTCATTTTTGTCATTGTATTGTCTGTCCTTCTGTCATTTTTATTTTGGTCATTGTATTGTCTGTCCTGTCATTTTTATTTTCGTCATTGTATTGTCTGTCCTTCTGTCATTTTTATTTTGGTCATTGTATTGTCTGTCCTTCTATCATTTTTATTTTGTCATTGTATTGTCTGTCCTGTCATTTTTATTTTGGTCATTGTATTGTCTGTCCTTTTGTCATTTTTGTCATTGTATTGTCTGTCCTTCTGTCATTTTTATTTTGGTCATTGTAATGTCTGTCCTTCTGTCATTTTTATTTTGGTCATTGTATTGTCTGTCCTTCTGTCATTTTTATTTTGGTCATTGTATTGTCTGTCATTTTTGTCATTGTATTGTCTGTCCTTCTGTCATTTGTATTTTGTCATTGTATTGTCTGTCCTTCTGTCATTTTTATTTTGGTCATTGTATTGTCTGTCCTTCTGTCATTTTTATTTTGTAATTGTATTGTCTGTCCTTCTGTCATTTTTATTTTGGTCAGTGTATTGTCTGTCCTTCTGTCATTTTGGTCATTGTATTGTCTGTCCTTCTGTCATTTTGGTCATTGTATTGTCTGTCCTTCTGTCATTTTTGTCATTGTATTGTCTGTCCTTCTGTCATTTTTATTTTGGTTATTGTATTGTCTGTCCTTCTGTCATTTTTATTTTGGTCATTGTATTGTCTGTCCTTCTGTCATTTTTATTTTGGTCATTGTATTGTCTGTCCTTCTGTCATTTTATTTTGGTCATTGCATTGTCTGTCTTTCTGTCATTTTTATTTTGTCATTGTATTATCTGTCCTTCTGTCATTTTTATTTTGGTCATTGTATTGTCTGTCCTTCTGTCATTTTTATTTTGTCATTGTATTGTCTGTCCTTCTGTCATTTGTATTTTGTCATTGTATTGTCTGTCCTTCTGTCATTTTTATTTTGGTCATTGTATTGTCTGTCCTTGTGTCATTTTTATTTTGGTCATTGTATTGTCTGTCCTTTTGTCATTTTTGTCTTGGTCATTGCATTGTCTGTCTTTCTGTCATTTTTATTTTGGTCATTGTATTGTCTGTCCTTCTGTCATTTTTATTTTGGTCATTGTATTGTCTGTCCTTCTGTCATTTTTATTTTGGTCATTGTATTGTCTGTCCTTCTGTCATTTTTATTTTGGTAATTGTATTGTCTGTCCTTCTGTCATTTTTATTTTGGTCATTGTATTGTCTGTCCTTCTGTCATTTTTATTTTGTCATTGTATTGTCTGTCCTGTCATTTTTATTTTGTCATTGTATTGTCTGTCCTTCTGTCATTTTTATTTTGGTCATTGTACTTTCTGTCCTTCTGTCATTTTTGTCATTGTATTGTCTGTCCTTCTGTCATTTTTATTTTGGTCATTGTATTGTCTGTCCTTCTGTCATTTTTATTTTGGTCATTGTATTGTCTGTCCTTCTGTCATTTTTATTTTGGTCATTGTATTGTCTGTCCTTCTGTCATTTTTATTTTTGTCATTGTATTATCTGTCCTTCTGTCATTTTTATTTTGGTCATTGTATTGTCTGTCCTTCTGTCATTTTTATTTTGTCATTGTATTGTCTGTCCTGTCATTTTTATTTTGTCATTGTATTGTCTGTCCTCCTGTCATTTTTATTTTGGTCATTGTATTGTCTGTCCTTCTGTCATTTTTATTTTTGTCATTGTATTATCTGTCCTTCTGTCATTTTTATTTTGGTCATTGTATTGTCTGTCCTTCTGTCATTTTTATTTTGTCATTGTATTGTCTGTCCTGTCATTTTTATTTTGTCATTGTATTGTCTGTCCTTCTGTCATTTTTATTTTGGTCATTATACTTTCTGTCCTTCTGTCATTTTTATATTGGTCATTGTATTGTCTGTCCTTCTGTCATTTTTATTTTGGTCATTGTATTGTCTGTCCTTCTGTCATTTTTGTCATTGTATTGTCTGTCCTTCTGTCATTTTTATTTTGGTCATTGTATTGTCTGTCCTTCTGTCATTTTTATTTTGGTCATTGTATTGTCTGTCCTTCTGTCATTTTTATTTTGGTCATTGTATTGTCTGTCCTTCTGTCATTTTTATTTTGGTCATTGTATTGTCTGTCCTTCTGTCATTTTTATTTTGGTCATTGTATTGTCTGTCCTTCTGTCATTTTTATTTGGTCATTGCATTGTCTGTCCTTCTGTCATTTTTATTTTGTCATTGTATTATCTGTCCTTCTGTCATTTTTATTTTGGTCATTGTATTGTCTGTCCTTCTGTCATTTTTATTTTGGTCATTGTATTGTCTGTCCTTCTGTCATTTTTATTTTGGTCATTGTATTGTCTGTCCTTCTGTCATTTTTATTTTGGTCATTGTATTGTCTGTCCTTCTGTCATTTTTGTCATTGTATTGTCTGTCCTTCTGTCATTTTTATTTTGTCATTGTATTGTCTGTCCCTTTGTCATTTTTATTTTGGTGATTGTATTGTCTGTCCTTCTGTCATTTGTATATTGTCATTGTATTGTCTGTCCTTCTGTCATTTTTATTTTGGTCATTGTATTGTCTGTCCTTCTGTCATTTTTATTTTGGTCATTGTATTGTCTGTCCTTGTGTCATTTTTATTTTGGTCATTGTATTGTCTGTCCTTTTGTCATTTTTGTTATTGTATTGTCTGTCCTTCTGTCATTTTTATTTTGGTCATTGTATTGTCTGTCCTTCTGTCATTTTTATTTTGGTCATTGTATTGTCTGTCCTTCTGTCATTTTTATTTTGTCATTGTATTGTCTGTCCTTCTATCATTTTTATTTTGTCTTTGTATTGTCTGTCCTTCTGTCATTTTTATTTTGTCGTTGTATTGTCTGTCCTTCTGTCATTTGTATTTTGTCATTGTATTGTCTGTCCTTCTGTCATTTTTATTTTGTCATTGTATTGTCTGTCCTTCTGTCATTTTTATTTTGGTCATTGTATTGTCTGTCCTTCTGTCATTTTTATTTTGGTCATTGTATTGTCTGTCCTTCTGTCATTTTTATTTTGGTCATTGTATTGTCTGTCCTTCTGTCATTTTTATTTTGGTCATTGTATTGTCTGTCCTTCTGTCATTTTTATTTTGTCATTGTATTGTCTGTCCTTCTGTCATTTTTATTTTGTCTTTGTATTGTCTGTCCTTCTGTCATTTTTATTTTGTCATTGTATTGTCTGTCCTTCTGTCATTTTTGTCATTGTATTGTCTGTCCTTCTGTCATTTGTATTTTGTCATTGTATTGTCTGTCCTTCTGTCATTTTTATTTTGGTCATTGTATTGTCTGTCCTTCTGTCATTTTTATTTTGTCATTGTATTGTCTGTCCCTTTGTCATTTTTATTTTGGTCATTGTATTGTCTGTCCTTCTGTCATTTTTGTCATTGTATTGTCTGTCCTTCTGTCATTTTTATTTTTGTCATTGTATTGTCTGTCCTTCTGTCATTTTTATTTTGGTCATTGTATTGTCTGTCCTTCTGTCATTTTTATTTTGGTCATTGTATTGTCTGTCCTTCTGTCATTTTTGTCATTGTATTGTCTGTCCTTCTGTCATTTTTATTTTGTCATTGTATTGTCTGTCCCTTTGTCATTTTTATTTTGGTGATTGTATTGTCTGTCCTTCTGTCATTTGTATATTGTCATTGTATTGTCTGTCCTTCTGTCATTTTTATTTTCGTCATTGTACTTTATGTCCTGTCATTTTTATTTTGGTCATTGTATTGTCTGTCCTTCTGTCATTTTTGTCATTGTATTGTCTGTCCTTCTGTCATTTTTGTCATTGTATTGTCTGTCCTTCTCTCATTTTTATTTTGGTTATTGTATTGTCTGTCCTTCTGTCATTTTTATTTTGGTCATTGTATTGTCTGTCCTTCTGTCATTTTTATTTTGGTCATTGTATTGTCTGTCCTTCTGTCATTTTTATTTTGGTCATTGTATTGTCTGTCCTTCTGTCATTTTTATTTTGGTCATTGCATTGTCTGTCCTTCTGTCATTTTTATTTTGTCATTGTATTATCTGTCCTTCTGCCATTTTTATTTTGGTCATTGTATTGTCTGTCCTTCTGTCATTTTTATTTTGGTCATTGTATTGTCTGTCCTTCTGTCATTTTTATTTTGGTCATTGTATTGTCTGTCCTTCTGTCATTTTTATTTTGGTCATTGTATTGTCTGTCCTTCTGTCATTTTTATTTTGGTCATTGTATTGTCTCTCCTTCTGTCATTTTTATTTTGTCATTGTATTGTCTGTCCTTCTGTCATTTTTATTTTGTTTTTGTATTGTCTGTCCTTCTGTCATTTTTATTTTGTCATTGTATTGTCTGTCCTTCTGTCATTTGTATTTTGTCATTGTATTGTCTGTCCTTCTGTGATTTTTATTTTGGTCATTGTTTTGTCTTTCCTTCTGTCATTTTTATTTTGGTCATTGTATTGTCTGTCCTTCTGTCATTTTTATTTTGGTCATTGTATTGTCTGTCCTTCTGTCATTTTTATTTTGGTCATTGTATTGTCTGTCTTTCTGTCATTTTTATTTTGTCATTGTATTGTCTGTCATTTGTATATTGTCATTGTATTGTCTGTCCTTCTGTCATTTTTATTTTGGTCATTGTATTGTCTGTCCTTCTGTCATTTTTATTTTGGTCATTGTATTGTCTGTCCTTCTGTCATTTTTATTTTGGTCATTGTATTGTCTGTCCTTCTATTTACGGCTTCTGATTACCCTTTTGGTATCTTCAAGCCTTTTCTTATAATGCAGTGAGCATTATATAAGAGACCTTTTCGTTGTTTATTTTTAAATGCTGAGTTTATTATTAATACATCTTTTGTTCATTGATTACTGTTTTAAGTGCCTTTCAATTTAACAGAATATCGAAGATAAAATTTCTTTAAGATGCCTACTGTTAATTAAATTAAAAGACTCGACTTATTATAAAAGATTGATGCTGATCCCTTTTTTTCCGGGATAAAAAGTCATCTGTCTTGTTAATGTTGTCACACAATGGAATCACAATATTAACAATAACCATTTTCCAAAAATGGAACCAAGATATAAATAAGTTTCTGTCTTGTATAATGTACAAATGTACATGTACTTTTCATTCCTATATTTCTGGAATAATTTGTCCTTTCCAATTGTTAATTTCGATGATGTAAACGAAATATGAAATATACAGATTTAAAACTTTTATAAATCAAATCATTGTCTAGATATAACACTTATGTATATCACCAGTTGTTATGTTTATGTGCGTTAGGGTATAAATTGTGCCTCGTTTCTACGATTTATCACTTAGTCTTTGAAACTGTGGTGAAAGGGTGGTATTTTTTGTGTTTTTCATTATATTGCTAAGTCTGACCCCAATGTGAATTAAGAAAAACGAATAATACAAGTTAGGGTAAGACTTTTTATCAGGGAAGGGAGTATGCTTTTTATATTTCTGATTAAAACATATCCCCCTAAAAGTTAAATGACCCATCCCTTAGAAAGAGCAGTACAAGAAATCACAATACCATTGACAACATAACAGCACAAGTAGAATATAAATCAAGATGGGATATCCTTAAGATATTGGAGTGATGGAGAATTCATAACCGGTATATAGTACAAATAGTCGAGTAAAAAGGGTTTGGTTTTTTGGGGGGATCTGGTATTTAACGCCACCTTCAACAATATTTCAGTTATATCGTGACGGTCACTTGTATCGGTGGAGGAAACCGGAGCACCTGGAGAAAAACACCGACCTGTCGCAAGACCTTAAAAACTATTCACATAATATTGTATCGATTACACCTCGCCAGAGAGGGTTTCGAACTGACAACGTTAGTGGCGATAAATACCGATTGCGTTGGTAGTTATAAATCCAACACAAACACAACGGCCTCTCGAGTAAAGGGAAAAAGATTTGTTATGGTAATACGTCTGCCGGAAAATGGGATAATATGAAGCAGCCGGCCGCGATACTGGTATTACCAGTATTGTAATATTTACAATACTGGTATTACCAGTGTTATAATATTTACAATACTGGAAATACCAGTATTGTAAATATTACAATACTGGTAATACCAGTATTGTAACACTGCACATTACTAGAAATACCAGTATTGTAATGTTACAATACTGGTAATACCAGTATCGTACATATACAATAATGGATGTACTAGTATCGTGCATTTACAATACTGGAATACCAGAATCGTTGATCTATACACAATACCGGAAGATCCAGTATTCTTCATCCAACAATACTGGTAATACTAGTATTGTAAAACACACGATACTGGAAGCTCCAGTATTCTTCATCCAGCAATACTGGTAATACTAGTATTGTAAAACACACGATACTGGAAGCTCCAGTATTCTTCATCCAGCAATACTGGTAATACTAGTATTGTAAAGCACACAATACTGGAAACTCTAGTATTCTTCATCCAGCAATACTGGTAATACTAGTATTGTAAAACACACAATACTGGAAGCTCCAGTATTCTTCATCCAGCAATACTGGTAATACTAGTATTGTAAAACACACAATACTGGAAGCTCCAGTATTCTTCATCCAGCAATACTGGTAATACTAGTATTGTAAAACACACAATACTGGAAACTCTAGTATCTGGCTCCCGAGTGGGCAGAGCCTAATTCTAACTGTAAATCACAGCTCATTGTATTTACCGATAGTATTAGGCTCCGCCCAGTCATGTCAAATTACCTTACCAATATATATCAAACTCTAAGGGACCATACAAAATATTTTGACATTACAGGACTTTTGCCTCTCATGTTATGTACAGCAGAAATGACGTATGAGTATGAATAATATTCAATTCTTTTAGTATAATGTACATGTAGACATAAAAACTCGGGTTAACCAGAATTATACTACCAGTACATTTCTATTTGTTTGGTTTTTAGATGAATCCTGAGATCACGCAGTTTGATATTATTCAATCGAATTCGAAGCTATTACAACAATTAAAAAAACACTAATGTTAAGTTATGTAATAACAATTCTAAATATTGCTTTAATAAACTTTATTATGATTGTAAACATTTAATCATGTGATTGTTTCAATTATTGTCGGTGTCAGCTTGGTAGAATCATATTTCTTTATCTGGATTAATTATAATTAACAGTTAAACATCATCATGCCACAGCTAAATAACCTTTAATTGTTGTGTAAACATGTATATAGTACCAGTATTTTTATTATTATTTGGATATAGTAATTAGGACTAATTAAATATTTGACACTTACGGCGGAATTGGAGGTATTTTGTACTGGACATTAAATATTTATATTCTGCGATTTTAATTTCTGCGGTCCGGAGTTAACTGCAGAATACCGCAGAAATTACCGGTTATACGGGGTAATTAATCGTGCACAGAGGAACACACATGAACTCCTTTTAACAGATACATTTTTTTTATAGATTGAGGGGTTAATTTTACATAGACATTTCTATGGCGGTTTAGAGGGGTTTGGTTTTACTGAGAGAGTGGACAGGGTATAGGGAGGCCCGGGGAAAGGAGAAGCGGAATACAAACGTTATATGCAAGATTTGGAAGATCTGTGTTGAAAAAAAACCCCCAATATAAAAGTACATTCCGCAACTTCATACCTAATCTTCCAGTATCTGCAATACTGGTATAACCAGTATTTTCCAGAATCTTCCAGTATCTGCAATACTGGTATTACCAGTATTTTCCAGAATCTTCCAGTATCTGCAATACTGGTATTACCAGTATTTTCCAGAATCTTCCAGTATCTGCGATACTGGTATTACCAGTATTTCCCAGAATCTTCCGGTATCTACAATACTCATATTTTGGCAATGACCAGTATCTTCTAGTATTGCAGATACTGGAAAATTCTGGAAGATACTGGGATACTAGTATTTACCAGTATCTGTACCAGTATTGCAGATATGTACCAGTATTGCAGATACTGGAAGATACTGGTAAAATACTGGTATTACCAGTATTGTGTACCAGTATTGTAATACCAGTATCGCGGCCGGCTGCTTCATATTATCCGGAAAATGAGTCACGGAATTCCCGTAATGGTTGAATAATACATTATGCTGACGACAAAACCTTTTGCTACAACTTTGAGAAGCAATATAAGTTGTCTCTCTTATCATTGATTCTTTTACGATTTGATCAATAACTTTCTTGTTAAAATATAATGGTGTGTCAACTGTGAATTCGTAGATCTAATATTCTACGGAGATGTAGATGGTGCAACCGTGTTACGTCATCTAATTCAGTGCGCATGACCTTTTCTGTAATAATCTTCATCAGGTACGCCCAGAGTCAAAAGATTTGAAATCCAGTTAACTAAGTCTGTCGAAGCACGAAAGGCAAATGACTTCAAACAAGATAACAAAGGTTGACTATGGTTACCTATTCCCGAGGGAGATGAACCTAAAGTAATATAGTTTTTAGTATATGACAACATGATATAGGAACTGAACATTTCAATAATAAATATATCTGATAATTCATTTCTTAATGCTAGTTTTAGAACTTTGCTTGTCGTAATGTCAAACAACTTATCTATTCGGATTTTTTTTTTTTAAAGGTATTTTATATGGGTATGTGTCATTTTCTTTTATTTTGCTATGTGCAATATGTGAAATTACTAGATGATAACTATTTACACAAAATGCACAAGATCGCATCCCCATGTGGTAATAGCTAAGCGTGATAGCCCGAATAATTGTTTGTCTCATCATCTGTCGATTCAAACAAAAAACTAAAATTCTCCTTGATCCGACGCATTCAGCATGAATGAGTAAAAGATGCATTAACATTAGGCCAGACTTTGTAATAAAATGAAAAACAAAGCAAAAATACCACCCTGTAAGTACAGATACCACCCTGTAAGTACAGATACCACCCTGTAAGTACAAATACCACCCTGTAAGTACAGATACCACCCTGTAAGTACAGATACCACCCTGTAAGTACAGATACACCCTGTAAGTACAGATACCACCCTATAAGTACAGATACCACACTGTAAGTACAGATATCACCCTGTAAGTACAGATATCACCCTGTAAGTACAGATACCACCCTGTAAGTACAGATACCACCCTGTAAGTACAGATACCACCCTGTAAGTACAGATACCACCCTGTAAGTACAGATACCACCCTGTAAGTACAGATACCACCCTGTAAGTACAGATACCACCCTGTAAGTACAGATACCACCCTGTAAGTACAGATACCACCCTGTAAGTACAGATACCACCCTGTAAGTACAGATACCACCCTGTAAGTACAGATACCACCCTGTAAGTACAGATACCACCCTGTAAGTACAGATACCACCCTGTAAGTACAGATACCACCCTGTAAGTACAGATACCACCCTGTAAGTACAGATACCACCCTGTAAGTACAGATATCACCCTGTAAGTACAGATACTACCCTGTAAGTACAGATACCACCCTGTAAGTACAGTTTACCCCCGTTTTAGTAGAGTTCGTATTGCTCGATCATTAGTTTTCTGTGTAATGTTTTGTAGATCGTTGTTTGTCTTTTTTCTTTTGGCCATTGTGTTGTCTGTCCTTCTTTTGGCCATTGTGTTGTCTGTCCTTCTTTTGGCCATTGTGTTGTCTGTCCTTCTTTTGGCCATTGTGTTGTCTGTCCTTCTTTTGGCCATTGTGTTGTCTGTCCTTCTTTTGGCCATTGTGTTGTCTGTCCTTCTTTTGGCCATAGTGTTGTCTGTCTTTTGGCCATTGTGTTGTCTGTCCTTCTTTTGGCCATTGTGTTGTCTGTCCTTCTTTTGGCCATTGTGTTGTCTGTCCTTCTTTTGGCCATTGTGTTGTCTGTCCTTCTTTTGGCCATAGTGTTGTCTGTCCTTCTTTTGGCCATAGTGTTGTCTGTCTTTTGGCCATTGTGTTGTCTGTCCTTCTTTTGGCCATTGTGTTGTCTGTCCTTCTTTTGGCCATTGTGTTGTCTGTCCTTCTTTTGGCCATTGTGTTGTCTGTCCTTCTTTTGGCCATTGTGTTGTCTGTCCTTCTTTTGGCCATAGTGTTGTCTGTCCTTCTTTTGGCCATTGTGTTGTCTGTCTTTTGGCCATTGTGTTGTCTGTCCTTCTTTTGGCCATTGTGTTATCTGTCCTTCTTTTGGCCATTGTGTTGTCTGTCCTTCTTTTGGCCATTGTGTTGTCTGTCCTTCTTTTGGCCATAGTGTTGTCTGTCTTTTGGCCATTGTGTTGTCTGTCCTTCTTTTGGCCATTGTGTTGTCTGTCCTTCTTTTGGCCATTGTGTTGTCTGTCCTTCTTTTGGCCATTGTGTTGTCTGTCCTTCTTTTGGCCATAGTGTTGTCTGTCCTTCTTTTGGCCATAGTGTTGTCTGTCTTTTGGCCATTGTGTTGTCTGTCCTTCTTTTGGCCATTGTGTTGTCTGTCCTTCTTTTGGCCATTGTGTTGTCTGTCCTTCTTTTGGCCATTGTGTTGTCTGTCCTTCTTTTGGCCATAGTGTTGTCTGTCTTTTGGCCATTGTGTTGTCTGTCCTTCTTTTGGCCATTGTGTTGTCTGTCCTTCTTTTGGCCATTGTGTTGTCTGTCTTTTGGCCATTGTGTTGTCTGTCCTTCTTTTGGCCATAGTGTTGTCTGTCTTTTGGCCATTGTGTTGTCTGTCCTTCTTTTGGCCATAGTGTTGTCTGTCTTTTGGCCATTGTGTTGTCTGTCCTTCTTTTGGCCATAGTGTTGTCTGTCTTTTGGCCATTGTGTTATCTGTCCTTCTTTTGGCCATAGTGTTGTCTGTCTTTTGGCCATTGTGTTGTCTGTCCTTCTTTTGGCCATAGTGTTGTCTGTCTTTTGGCCATTGTGTTGTCTGTCCTTCTTTTGGCCATAGTGTTGTCTGTCTTTTGGCCATTGTGTTGTCTGTCCTTCTTTTGGCCATAGTGTTGTCTGTCTTTTGGCCATTGTGTTGTCTGTCCTTCTTTTGGCCATAGTGTTGTCTGTCTTTTGGCCATTGTGTTGTCTGTCCTTCTTTTGGCCATTGTGTTGTCTGTCCTTCTTTTGGCCATTGTGTTGTCTGTCCTTCTTTTGGCCATTGTGTTGTCTGTCCTTCGATTTACGGATTCTGATTGCCCCTTTTGGTATCTTCAAACAGCTCTTCCTAAATCTAATCGAAATATCGTCGAAACTAAGCCTAAATCGATTCCCCTAACACATAGAAGCATGCATCATCGATATACATGCAAATACGTTGTTTATCTATACGAGGGTTTGATATTTATAGAACGTTTTATGGTGAATTTCTGATTTCATCGAAGTTGAATAGACAAATTATTCCATGAATATGGAAACGAAAGGTACTTTTCTCTAGGAATTACCATCTCATTATGCATAACGTACTAGTTACACCATGGTTATAAACACCATGTCAAATAAAGGCCAAAAAGACTATTGCATGTAAAGTGCAAAGCCACACGACAACGCAGCTGTTGGTTTATTATATTATATAACATCATATTTCAATTGCACAATCTCAATAACATATATGTAAATCAAAAATAAAATTAACCAATTATCTTAATGGGAAAAGTATGTTCCTATCAAGAAAATTGTATGGCAAAAAGAGGAAAATAATTAAGATAAATTAAAAAAAAATAATGAAATATTAAAAAATAAAATTTGCGTGGGAACATTTCGGCGTTGTCGTGCTGAATGAAATACATACAAGACAAAATAATTTAATTATAATTCGCTCTGGTCAAACGAATAAAATTATATATATAGATCGCGAACAGAGGCACAAAAATGTTTCTAAGGAACGTTTGAAGATACCAAAGAGGTATTCAGAAGCCGTAGTCTTTGAGAACTTTCTAAAGAATTAAATATTTTTGTACGACAAAGGCCAACTGTACTGTGCATCAGTTTATCATAGCGTAATGAAACTGTCCCGGGTCAGAACCGTTTTTTTTCTCTGAAATTACGGAACTTCGGTGGCTCGAACTTCCGATAACTCGAACACATTTTGACAGTCCCTTCGAGTTCGAGCCAGCGAAGTTCTATATATTCATAAAAGACGGTCAATGTATTTATAAAAACGTTAGAGAAAACCGACGGGGCAATCAAGAATGGACTCTGGCAACATTAGACACAATTCTCAGAACGAATACAAAAAACAATTCGCAACACGGACACCACAAAAAACCGGAGGTGATCCCAAGTGCTCGCGAATGCTAAGCAGTTCCTGGTCCCATTTTAAGAAAGAGGTTATTGCTAAATTTGCTAGATTCCATTGTGCGACGGCATTAACAGGACGGTGTGTCTTTTTACCCCGGAAATAAAGGTATCGGCAACAATTTGAAAAGGGCAAATTATTCCATCAATATGGAAACGAAAAGTACCTGTATATCATACAAGACGGAAGCTTATTTATATCTCGGTTATCTTGATAATATTGTGATTCCATTGTGCGAAGCATTAACAAAGACAGATGACTTTATATCATGGAAATAAAGGAATCAGCATTAATCAGCATGTATCAAAATGAAAGTTGATCTGCGATATCTTGTCAAATTGAAAGGCGCTTAAAACAGTGATCAATGAACAAAAGATATATTTTAAAATAATAAAACCCAAGCATTTAAAAACAAACAACGAAAACGTCTCTCATATAAAGGTCACTATATTTATAAGAAAAGTTTGAAGATATCAAAAGGATATTAAGAAGCCGTAAATCGAATAAAGATAGATAATGCAATGGCCAAAGGAGAAAAGACGAAGACACAATCAATGGACCATAAAGCACTTCACAGAAAACTGAATACTGAGCAACATGAACTCAAATAAAAATCTAGGGTGAACCCTAGAGCTGTTCCGGAGGGATAAGCAGTTCCTATTCCACTAATGCCACCCGTTGTGTTATTCATGTTAAAAAATATTCCGTAAACTTGGTTGTGACAGCGAAAAACGGATCATACCCGGTTTAACTGTATACTGTTGTTTCAGTTTATCGTGAAATAGCACAATATAATTGATAGCAACGTGTTGGCCGTGTACAAAGCAGGAACCATAACCATCTTATTAAAAGGTAACTCGATCTAGCTATAAAATAGCTGAATTATTGCAAATTGGTTTTAGAAAACTATTTTTTCGGAAAGAATAATTGTTACTATGTCTAAGGAATGCGACGTATCTTATTACGTTTGATATTCATATTTGTAGTGGAAAGTCAACATTGCGAATTCTACAGAATAAAAAAAGGGTATATATAATGTACTAATTATAAAAATAACTATTAACAGAAAATGAGGGGTCGTCGTGGCCGTGCTCGTATGGTAGTTGGATTTACAACTACTTATGCAATCAGTACATATCACCACTGATGTTGTGAGTTCGAATCTCGATCAGGGAGAGGGGTACAACATTATGCGATAAACTTTGTCAGTGACTTGCGACAGGTCGGTGGTTTTCTCCGAGTCCTCCAGTTTCGTTCACCATGACTGAAATATTGTTATAGTGGCGCTAAACAAACAAAAACAAACAGAAATAAAACCATACACCAGATGAGGAACCCCTAGAGGCCCTCAATATATTACTACTATAAACACATGGTACCAGTACTGTACACCACAACCTATTTCAGCTAATCAAACATATTTAAAAAGAGAGGACATTGAATTCAATAATACAAAATCACCAAAGCAAATATATTAAAACGAAAGAGTTAATGTAGCAGCATATTTTCAACCAGGCTAATGTATTAGAAAAGAAATAAATTAGTCGATTTCTGTGATGGTGGATATTCCGTACCCGGGGACACCATCCATCAGGTAGATTATTACCTGGAATTCTCTACGGGTTCTCTGTTTGTCATTTTAATTAACACCATTTGATTCCAGCAAACATATCAGAAGGTCTGATTTTAATTTAATTAACACCATTTCACTTAGAGAGAAAAAGAAGATAAAAAGGGGAAGTATTGGTCATTTCATGCTTTCGCAATGAACTTTATTAAAATATTAGTTTGTTTAAACTAAGTAGTCATAATGGTCGTCCTGACCTTAATTTCTTAATTTGTCAGTTTTGAGGTAATCGAACGGGAAGCGTCGGTTGTTTAACCGTGTTTCCCCCATTATTACGGCGTTTTAACCCCGCTGAACCAGTGGTGGAAAAATCTGTTATCCTCTAGAGGATTAAAATGTCTCGTGCCTTTCCCCGCATGTTGTCAAATTGGTAATTGAAATAAAGTTCGTGTTAAATAATGGGAGAAACAAATTCTTCTTCAGTTGCCCATGTGGGTTACGATATTTCTCCACTCTCGAGAGTTAAATTTAAAACTTTAACCACTCGCCTGACGGCTTGTGCTTAAAAATTTTAATGTAACTCTCTCGAGTGGAGAACTATCGTAACCCACGGGCAACTGAAGGAGAATCTATATGTAACTCGGTAAACCGTGATATAAACGATTGTGTAACATGAACCAATGTAATATCAAATCTAGGTCGTTGGTTATTGCACGGTTCTCTGAGAGTAATAAAACTACAACCCAGATTTAAAGTCAGCAATATCTCGTATCTGCATGTATTATTTCACAGTTCTTAGATTTTGCTTACATTCTGGTAAATAAACCATAAAAAGATCAAAGGACGAAAATGCATTCATGTTGCAACTATTATTATAACATCTAACAACAGTTAAAGTATATATTAGCAATATTAATGTGCTTACGATGTATCAGAATAGTTGTTAGTGATCGGTGTTATTTTAGTTCTAACTTGATTGATTGGTTTGATTTGATGTATTGTGTTTAACGCCACTTTCAGCAATATTGCAACTATATCATGGCGACCAGTGTTTGTTCTAACTTGAAAAAAATCTTTGTTGTTAACTGTTGAATTGTTGTGTTTTTAATTAATTATTGTTCATTAAACTGTATCTAATCTTCTTTTTTCGATAAGTTATTTTAGTTTCGTGTCACATACTAACAATATAACATTTTTTCAACGAAAATACATTACAAATGTGATCATCAGAGTCATGTATTGAGTAGATTTACAGATAAAGAGATATTGTAATTAAGTTTCTATGTTATGATTCACTAGATTTGTGATTTCTAAGCGAATTAAATGAGACGAGAAGTCCTAATTGAATGTTCCATTTGATTTTGAATTCGATAATTATTTTAATTTTTGTTCTTGCTTTATTTGTAGTGTTGAATCAAACTGATTAACACATTGTATTTTATTTAACACGCAATATTCCGTTAACGTCTCACAACTCACCTTCCGTCCAGGTTAATTTGAAACTAACCAATGAAAATGCCGCTAGTCTATCTATCTATCTATCTATCTATCTATCTATCTATCACAGGTATGTTCTCTTCTCTCTCTAGGAGCACTCCACAAAGTGGATTATTTATTATTTAAATGTTAAAATTTCATAAAATTATATGGTATATTAGTTGTATCATATTTAAAATTTGGGGTTTATATAAAATCTAGTAAAATCTACATCTTGTAAATGTTTTCGATAATGTCCAGGAAAGAAGAGACCCGAGAAGCTCTGAATGATCTTCAAATAATCACCTGAACCGAAAGGTTAGATAGAGTTGTTTCAAATGTCATTCAAGTATAGCGTATTTAATCATTCGATTTTTAATTAAATTTGTGTTGAATTTGCTTATTATGATATTTTTACATTTTCGTTCTAATTTGGAGAAACGCATTAATTATCTTTTAAAGACACATTATAAAATTCTAGTTACATGACATTAAATAAAGTTTGTCCAACGATTTTAATACTGTTATAATTTATGTTAATAAACGTGTTCCATATCAGATGATGTTCGCGTCGTTTAAAAGTAACACGATGGATGTCACCAGTGGATCAGGAACTGCTAACCCTGCTAAAGGATCTGGATCCACCAGTGGTTTTAGCAGGGTTCGTGTTGCTCGATCTTTAGTTTTATGTACGTGTATAGTGTTTTGTAGATAATGGTTAGTTCTTTTGTCTTTTATCCTTTGGCCATTGCATTGCCTGTTCTTCGCATTAATATCATTTTATTGCAAATAAAACAGCAATGGGATTGGACAAAAAGTTATCACAACTTATGGACTGTCCCTACAAATAATACACATATAATAATGTCAAAAAAAATAGCAGAATAATACACATATAATAATGTCAACAAAAATAGCAGAATAACACACATATAATAATGTCAACAAAAATATCAGATCAACAAATATATATAGTATTTAACACAATATATTGAAACATGGAGAAATGACTTGATGTTAATGTAGACCAGATGACAGACCACTGATTAAAATCTTTTGTTTGTCTAGTATACTGAAGATCATAGAATTTTCATTTATATTAATTTCATCGTTTCTAAAGAGTAATGTTTCTATATTTTTGTGGATTTCTCTTAAGTTTCTGAAAAAGACAATATCTTTCGTTTTGTTCATTAGATAATAAACTGAATCTTCGAAAGGTGCACCACATTGACATGTTTGATCATTTGTAATGTTTATGAGAAATAAATCAACATTCAATGAGCTGCATTGATGTCGTAGTCTAGCATGAAGTATGGTTAGTTTTCTGCACCCTTTACTATGATACTTGCGACAGGTCGTTGGTTTTTTCCGGGTCCTCCGGTTTTCTCCACCAATAAAACTGACTGCCAAGACATTGTTGAAAGTGGCGCTAAACACCATCAGACAAACAAGCAAAAACACTATAATACTCCGGGGATTTAATAGCATTTTCTTTAATTCTAGATTTAAAACACGATATATTTGGGTTATTTCTAATACCGGTATTTAAATCTAAATTGTTCCATGACGAAACAGTAGATGATATAAAGGATGTCATAGACATTATGCGTCTACTTCTTCATTGTTTCGGAGATTATGATCACTGATGCTGGTTACTAATCTCCGAAACGGCAATGAAAATTATACAACACCAAGAAGTAGACTCAGAATGTCTATGACATCCTTTATACCATCTACTGTTTCTATTGTTCTTCTTCGATCTACGGCTTCTGATAACCGCTTTGGTATCTTCAAACTTTCCTCCTCTTCTTATTGAGTTTTCAGTCCTCATGCTGGTGATGATATCTTTGTCGATATTGGAGGATGTTGTATCTCCATCTAGAAATCAATGATTTTTTAGGTCATTAAAATGTTGATACATGTATATAAACCGATGTGGAAGTCCCTGGATGTTACCAGGGTCGATATGAAAAATGTAATGTCATATAGTATCATTACGTGGGATCTATAACTAGGCCAATATGAAAAACATCACGCAATGATACCTTTATTAATTAACCAGTCCAATATCTCTCGGGATTTTTCATTTCAATTGTCGATATGTCTAGCGGATTCCGATCTAGTTGTTATTGGACTGACTGGAATTGGGCCAATACGGAACATATCCGTATTGGACTGGTTTTTGCCGTATTGGCCCAATGAAAGTTTTTATATTGTATTGACAGATTTGATCATATAATGGCTAATAAATCAAAGTTAATTAATAATAATTTATATTCACATATTTTCACTGATGCGTTTGCTCAATAATTTACTAGGTTAGTGGTAATATCAAAATCGAGTAGACGTGATACCAAGTGAGTAATTTGTGATCAAATAAATTCAAGGGGATATTTTTTTGTCAGATATAGCATGATGAGATTAAGTTATGGTTTGATGATAATGTCGGTTTTGTAATAAACCAAAACGTTGTCCTGGGTTTTTATAATGTTAGCTCCGTGAAATTACAACCCACATGTAGATATGTCACTCCGTCCTGACACCGAATAATGGAATCTTCAAGTGTTCGTACTCCATTGTGCTGTGTACCTAACGGAGAAGCCACAAATACCAATTGTATTGTCATTGTTGTTTTTCTCCTTTTGTGTACAACTCCTAAGCATATTATTAAAGACAAAGTTTTACTTAATTAAGCAAACCGACAGGGCCCAATAAAATTAAAATATAGCTTGATTAAGTGCTTTCGTGTGCTTCTTCCTTTCTTTCCTGTTATATTAAAAAAAAAACTCATTGGATATTGGTGCCATACCCATAGATTGGAAAACAGCTCGTTTCTTTTTACATGGCATTATAGAGGATGGGAATGAGGAATCATATTAAAATGGTCTGTTCAAGAAACGTTAACGATAAAGTTTTCTTTCAATTTCACGCTAACGGTAGCCTCAAAAACTTACTCGGACGTGTCACAACAAACAAATTACGTCTATATAACGTGAAATGTAGTAAAACAATAACGTCTGACGCTTGACAGTAAAGGGTACTTCCTACTCTCATTAAAGGCCATGAAGACAACATTATAGACGCTAATGGCACCTCAACAATATACTTTTCGTAAAACAAGATCATGTGAAACCTAGATGATATAATTTATTGATGACCTGTCATTAATGTATATGATGAGAAAAGCAGACAGTCTTATTAATGGACTTTTCTCTGTTTATTGATAAGGTAAGCATAAACGTCAACAGTATTGCATTTACGGAAATGTGAACGTGCTGCAAGCCTCTTTTTTATATTAATAATCCGCTTTAAATAAAATTATCTTAAATAAAATGTTCAAATCTCGACTGACTAAACAACATTTCTTTACTGGTTGCATGTAGAGAGATAAGTTGTCAGTCTAGACTTCAACTTTCATATTTAATTTTTATAGGCATTTGTAACTAGAATAACACTACGGGTGTAACTGGTGGAGCATGAACTGCCAACCCTTCCGGAGCACATGAGTTCACCCCCGGTTTTTAGTGGGGATCGTGTGACTTGATCTTTAGTTTTATATGTATGTTTTGTAGATCGTTGTTTGTCCTTTTGTACTTTATCTTTTGTCCATTATGATGTCTGTTCTTCTTCGATATACGAATTCTGATTACCTCCCTTCAAACTCTTCTTATAAGAAAGGGACTTGTAGCAACATGTCTAGGAGGGAGCCTCTTAACAAGGAGATGTCTAGGAGGGAGCCTCTTAACAAGGAGATTTCTAGGAGGAAGCCTCTTAACAAGGAGATTTCTAGGAGGGAGCCTCTTAACAAGGAGATGTCTAGGAGGGAGCCTCATAACAAGGAGATGTCTAGGAGGGATCCTTGTTAACAAGGAGATGTCTAGGAGGGAGCCTCTTAACAAGGAGATGTCTAGGAGGGAGCCTCTTAACAAGGAGATGTCTAGGAGGGAGCCTCTTAACAAGGAGATTTCTAGGAGGGAGCCTCTTAACAAGGAGATTTCTAGGAGGGAGCCTCTTAACAAGGAGATTTCTAGGAGGGAGCCTCTTAACAAGGAGATTTCTAGGAGGGAGCCTCTTAACAAGGAGATTTCTAGGAGGGAGCCTCTTGACAAGGAGATTTCTAGGAGGGAGCCTCTTGACAAGGAGATTTCTAGGAGGGAGCCTCTTAACAAGGAGATTTCGAGCTTTCCTTATCAAAGGAGAAAACACGCCCTATATCACAATTGAATATATACTACAGTAGTGACAAACCAGTCAGTTTAAACTTCATTACGGATGACACCTTAATAGATGCAAGTATCGTCTGTCGGTAACGTTGACGATATTAGTAACAAAAAATTCCAGTGCACATGTGTAAATACGCTTATTGTTTAAAACCGTCTTGTGAGTGAAATGCATTTGTGTCTAAGTGTAATGTTAGATAGTCTCTAATGTTCATTTACATCATATCATGTCTTACTAATTTCTTTATTATTGTAAGAAGGTGTAAACAGTGATGGTCCATGGTTCCACCAATATCAACAAAACAAACAACTACTTCTCATCTTAATCATGAAACACAAATAAAGACTTAAGACATATGGTAATGGGCATTCAGGATCAGTCTTAAGACGGACACAAAACGGTGACGGGGTTAAACGGGTAAATTTATAATTGTGTCTCCAACAGCAATACAGATAAAAACAAACAATGAAAAACCTGCACATATTCGCTTATAGTGCTCATTGCGACCACACTCTATCACAAAGTTGAACGACCACCAAACACATGGACAGTACAAAAGCAGGATCAGTGAAGCTCGCAATTAACACACTACAAGCTAAGGATGTAGAATCGGTTGGTTAAATACTATTACTCTTAGAACGAATAAAATTATAACCGATTCTTCCAGCAGATTTAATATGAATTTGTCAAACACCTCATTAAATTAATTATGTCCCCCAAACGAAGTTTGGGAGACATATTGTGTTTGCTCCGTTTCTTATTATTATTATTCTTTCTTTCTTTCTTCCGCCAAAAGTTTATCCGACACATTTCTCGGCGACTACTGAACGGAAATCAATGAAACTTCACAGGAATGTTAAACACTATGAGTAGATGTGCAGACTACTTTTGGAACAACATCCACATCTAGTGGAACGAGATCAGCCAAAATAAAATCGGAATCGGTTGGACAAACTTTGCCGCAGTAGCCATGGAAACAAATAAGGGAGGATTTAAAAAAGATTTGGATTCTTTTCATCAAACTTCATGAAACTTTGTAGGAATATCCACCATAGTGTGTGGCAGCTTTTGGGGAGTAAAAAAAATTCAAAATGGCGGTCGTTGCCATGGTAACCAATGTACAAAATGGCCGTCAAATACAAAAATCCTCCGATTTGGGCGAAATTTGGTTTCCAAGTAGATTATGATGTTGCGAATTGATATTCATTATTGGTTTGCTATGGCGGCCATTTTGAATCCAAAATGTCCGTCAAAATACAAAAATCCTCCGATTTGGGCGAAATTTTGCTTCCAAGTAGATTTCGATATTGGGAATTGATATCCATGGTTTGGGAGCCATATTATGATCCACTTTGTAGGAATATCCACCGTAGTATGTGGCAGCTTTTGGGGGTTGAACAAATTCAAAATGGTGGCCGTTACCATGGTAACCAAGGTATAAAATGGCCCCCAAATACAAAAATCCTCCGATTTGGGCGAAATTTGGTTTCCAAGTAGATTATGATGTTGCGAATTGACTTTCATCGTTGGTTTGCTATGGTGCTCGGAATTGGATGAAACTTTCCAGAAATTTTGTCTGATATGTGTACACATAATTTTGAGGCTTAGAAATTTCAGAATGTCCGCCGTTGCCACAAAAAAACGTGAAAAATTTAAAGTGCTCGGAATTGAATGAAACTTAATAGAAATGTTGTATGGCATGTGTATAAATGGCTTTGAGGCTTGGAAATTTCGAAATGCCTGCCGTTGCCATAGAAACCGCAAAAACACTCAATTTAACACAAAGGCGAATAACAACCATATCTTTTCAGACTTAGTATGCAAATAGCTATCTAATATTTGCTTATTAATATAATAGTGTATGACAAACATCTTTTGCATTTGATTTCATGCTAATAATATGGTCTTCTAACATCTCCATTACTGGTGTTGTAGATGATGGCAGACAATTGAAGCCATTTTTTTCTTGCTTTGCTTAGTAGTTTATTGTAGCACATTGTAGGGTAAAATAACAAAGAAGCCCTACTACAGACATGATAGAGTCAAAGACTGGGCTCTAATTATTTCTTGCTATGTTCTCACACTATTCCTCATTCATACCACTAGTACTTGTATTGTTCGTTTGGGGGACATTTGTAACGCTCTGCGTTACAGTAACCAATATTTTTCTCTGTGGGAGACGAGAAGAAAAAGGTCATCAATTTGTTGTAATTACATATTGAATATTTCATCCATTAGCATTGAACATTTAACTAAATACTGCTTATATGAAATTCTTAAATTGATGTCCTTGCTTTTGTATACTTAATGATTAATCTAAATATATATATTGTAGCCAAATCAATTTTATTGGTTTTTTTTTATAACGATAGCATAATATAAACTTCAATATGTGTGATCCGAGTCAGGACAGACATGCCGGGCCTTTTGAAGAAATGTTAGAAGCTTAAAACATATATCATGTAGCTATCAAACAAAAAAATCATTTTAATTTGCTGTAAAAGTTTAGATTTATGATTTTAGTTGTGTACATATTGACTTTTATTGGCAATATATTTTATCGCCAATATAATTAATACATACATGTTGTTGATATACGTATTGGATAGGTCATAAGACAACATGGGTGGGGGATCTATATGAATAATGTAAAAAGAATTTCTGACGATGAATATTTAAAAAAACAAAAAAACACACACAAACACACTCTGATTCTACCAAAAAGTTCTCTGAGACTGATATCATCAACATGCTCGTGTTTTTGATTAACAACATATTTGTTATCTTTGGTGGACGTGTTTTTCAACAGACATGGGTACAAACTGTGCTCCTCTTCTCGCTGACTTGTTCCTTTATTCGTATGAGTCAGACTTTATACACGGGCTTCTCAAGAAATACGAAAAGAAGCTAGCCCGATCCTTTAATTTCACGTTCCGCTATGTAGATGATGTCCTTTCACTAAATAATTCTAGTTTTGGTGATTTCGTTGATCGCATCTATCCCATTGAGCTTGAAATAAAGGATACCACAGATACAGATAGGTCTGCTTCATACCTTGACCTCCCATCGAAATTGACAGCGAGGAGCGGTTAAGAGCGACAAAAGAGATGATTTCAATTTTCCCATTGTGAACTTTTCATTTATATGTAGCAACATTCCAGCAGCACCTGCATATGGAGTATATATTGTGGTTCCTATCAGGATTTCGTTGATAGAGGGTTGCTGATAACAAGGAAGATACTGAACCAAGGGTTACTGTTAGTTAAGTCGAAATCATCGCTTCGAAAGTTTTACGGTCGCCACCATGACTTGGTTGACTGCTATGGAATATCTGTGTCACAAATGACCACGGATATGTTCCACTTGTCGTAAGCACTTCCCAGTCCTTTCCTCGTTCATGACTTATCACCGGATTTGTAACTAGATTAACACGATCGATGCCACTAGTGGAGCAGGAACTGCTTACCCTTCCGGAGCACCTGTGTTCATCCCCGGTTTTTCGTGTTACTCGATCTTTAGTTTTATGTGTATGTTTTGTAGATTGTTTTTGTCCTTTTGTACTTTTTCTTTTGGCCATTGTCTGTTCTTCTTCGATTTACGGATTCTGATTAGCACTATGGTATCTTCAAACTCTTCTCTTTATAAACTGCTCTATTTCTTTATGTAGCTGTTCAATATGATAAGTAATATATGAATTTCCAAAGGATGGCATACCTTTGTTTCCTATTTTAGGTTGCTACATAGGTTTGGACCCATCAAACTAGTATAAGTCCACCACTTTTTCTTGAAGTGCATGTATGAAGTCAGGAGTATCGATTTTATCTCTGTTTCCACGATTTTCTTATTAAAATTTGGAACTAATGTGATAATTTTGACTGTGGAAATAAAATGAAAAGCAAAACAATTAAATAATAATAAGACACTGTGGGAACATTTCCAGAATCAAATTTCAAAATCGTAAAAAGAGGAAAAATCGATACCACTAATTTACAACTTCATGGCCGCTCTCTTTCCGGACTTGGTACAAACACTTGAATAAAAAGTGGCTGGGTTAAGCTAGTTTTATGGATCTTATTCCCACCTTGTCAAATTATTTTCCCAGATTTTTTATTTCGTTACATTAACTTTGTTTATGTTTCGATTTTTCAATGAGATTGCAAATAATTATAATTCCAGCTACAACAAAGTATGTGAAGAAATAAAAACAAAGTTGAATAGATTCGCGTTAATTTATAAAGATCAGACATTCTTTCACACAATGACAATAACGATACGAAAAAAATCACCTTTAAAGCATTGTGAATATTCTCAGTGAGCTGACAACAAGCTTTTAAGTTAGGACATGTTTATTGAAGACCATTAAGCATTGAATAAAAATATAAGCATTATCACTTTTGATAGATTATCAATCATTCATAAACATGCAAACAAATTTATGGCATGCGTGAGAGATCTTATTGATTAAAAGTAATCATCTTAATGGAATAAATTAAATCCATATATCAATAATGAAACATAGATCTACGGTGCTCAAAACAGAACAGCCAAGTCACTTCCGCTTCCGCTCATGTGACAATGACAGCGCCACCTTTGCACCTACATTATGTATTGATTGTAAAAAAATTTCTCGTAATGAATATAGATAAATAATGTTCATGTGGCGTTAAACAACAATCAATAAAGCAGGGGATCATCTACGTATGTGAAAAATGTCTGTCTCAAAAATTTTCTTTTCCAATCAATAGCAAGATAAACGCTATATAGCTGAAATACTGAAATAAAGTTGACGTTAAAGACCAATCAATCAATGTATTTAGTTGGGTATTATATTGCGTACTTTTAGTGATCAAACCAATGATAATTGAAACTCAACGAATACCGATGCTTTAACTGTGTAATTATTTCTGTGATATTAATGTGCTTACTTTATTTTTGTCTAATGGACTGACGGGAGTATGTAACATATTTAGAAAAAGAGAGTTTGTTTTTATTTAATATAATCCCAAAAATAGATTAGAATAATTCATATGTTCAAATCTACCAGAACAATAAAAATGAAATATTTGTTTTCAATAACATTAACTAATAGTTGCTCTTTTTTAATTGATAATTCATTATTTGTACAATAGATGGTGTAGTTTTCCGGGTGTTAGTTCAAATAGTATTAAATGGTTTTTATCTCGAGAGTGTCACAATAATTTTTTCTATATTTATTCTGATTAATGACAATTTATGTTCGTAGATAAAACGTTGTCAAAATTTTATGTTGAGCATAGTTGTTTAACACATCATTTTCACTAAATAATTCTACTAAAGTTGTAAGTTCGAATCCCGTTCATGGCAATGTGTATTTGATACAACGTTATGTGATAAAAGTTTGTCAATGGCTTGTGGCAGGTCGGTGGTTTTCTCCGGATGCTCCGGTTTCCTCCACCAATAAAACTGACCGCCACGATGTAACTGAAACATTGTTGAAAGTGGCGTTAAACACCATAACCCTAACACCCTAAATAATTCTAAGTTAGGTGATTTTGTTGATCGCATCTATCTCGTTGAGCTTGAAATAAAAGATACCACAGACACAGCTAGGTCTGTCTCATAACACGACCTACATTTAGATGTTGACATTAAGGGCCGGTTAAGAACGAAACTTTACGACAAAAGAAATGGTTTTAATTTTCCCATTGTGAACTTTCCATTTATAAGTAGCAATATTCCATCAACACTTGCATATGGAGTATATGCCTCTCAGTTTATTCGATATTCCAGAGCTTGTGGTTTCTACCATGATTTCCTTGATATATAGCTGCTGCTAAGAAGGAAGGTACCGAACCAAGAGTTCATAGTGGTTGCGGTAAAGTTATCAAGTCACCACCATGACTTGGTATAAATTACGGAATATCTGTGTCACAGCTGACCACAGATATCAACGTGTATCGTTGTCCTCCATTCCACTTTCATGGATAATCCCTGTTATTTTAACCCTTCCAGAAAATCTGAGTAGTTCACCTTCTGTGTTAGTGGGGTTTGTGTTGCTCAATATTTAGTTTCCTGTGTATTGTTTTGTGGATCAATGTTTGTCGTTGTATCCGTTTTCCTGTGGCCATTGTATTGTCTGACCTACCTTCAATTTACTACTTCTCATTACCCCTTTGATATCTAGAAGTTGTGAATTCGAATCCAGCTCATGTCGAGGTGTACTCGATGCAACTTTATTTGGTCAAGTTTGTCAGTGACTTGCGGCAGGTCGGTGGTTTTCTCCGTGTACTGCGGTTTTCTGCACCAATAAAACTGACCTCCACAATATAACTGAACTATTTTGAAAGTGGAGTTAAACACCATGACCCCCTAACCCGTAGGTATAATGGATGGATTATATTTTGCATTGCAACAACATTACTTTTACGACCACTCTTATTAAACTGTTGCTCATTATGATCTGCTGTCCTTTACGTTTTAAGGAGCGCGACATTCCCCATACATGACGTAATTATTGCCGTCCCGTTCATAGAACGGGTTGTGTAATTGATTCATACCGACCAACAATCTTAATCTCAAAAACATTAATGTGTTATGTATGTAATAATGAAAATGATATGTTTGTGGGAAGGAGGATTTGAAGATACCAAAGGGGTAATAAGAATCTGTAAATCGAGGACAGACAACACAATGGCCAACAGAAAAAATATCGAACACCTGTCTATTCTGATCCCAAAGAGGTTTGGTTTAGACAGATCTTACTGTAAATGACTTTATGTATCACATGTCCTTTGAGTATCTGTGTTTTATGTTTGCAGTATACAGCAGCAATAGCGTACGGATATCTACACCAAATCGAGGCAGTGTGGACGCAGACACTGTAGATAATGTCTATCGATATTATACTAAGTTATCTACCTACGGTCTGAGTAGAATGTCGGGAACCTCCATCACATTTCAGTTGAAATCCTGTCGTGATGCTGCTGTTTTACTGTCTACTGCTGAAGATTTGGTATCTCCGAACTTCTATGAATTTTTCCTTGGTGGAGCAAATAATTCAGTGATATTCCTGACAAAAAACCATGGATCTGACGATGCCAACGCTAGATCACCGAACCTTCTTGACTGTAAACAAATGACTTCATTGTGGTTAAGTTGGGAAAATGGTAGAATTAAAGCTGGAACTGGGTCAGTAGTTGATCAGAACGTTCTATTGGATTGGACTGATGCAAGACCATTTGATATAAAAGGAATAGGAATAATGTCGGCATATGGTAGTTCTGGTGAATGGATATTTACAGTTGAAGGTAAATGTTATTACTGAAATTTACAGTTCCTGAATAATGTAGTTTTTAATAAAACTCGGGTTCTCCTCCTTCATGCATGGGTGACCGTAGCCTATTTTGGTTATCCTGTTTAGGCCCTTGGGTTTTATTGCTCCCAAAGCTTAACATTATTTGGCTTTCCAAACTTTGGATTTTGGGCGTACCTGATGAAGGTTATTCCAAAAACGCGTCGAGCGCACTAAATTTAATATCTACCTTGTTTTTTGTTTTTTTTTTCTTCTGCTCGATGATTGCTGCAAGTTCAGTCATATCAGGGCTAGAACAATTTAATTTTGACGAGAAAATGTCTACTTTGTACTAGAATAACGCGCTTAGTTGATTCTTTATATAGTATTAACTCACTGAAACAAATGTCCACGGATGGACAAGTTGCTACACTCGGAAATAGTATAATGGATACGAGCTAACCAGTCTTTCCTCTTACTGTAGTTACATATAAATGTACGTTGACTAGATATGTTTGAACAGACACGGACACTGCATGAAATGACCAAATTACAGGGCTATTTAAGTCACTGTATATTCTTGTAAATAAAATCACTATTTTGCTTATATCTCAACTATCATAAAAGGAAAGCTTAAACAGTGATTGTCAACAATTCAACCAATATAAACAACACCAACAACTACCTCTCACCTTAAATTATTGCACGCAAAAATAGATCAAGACATAGACAGGTCCTAGAATTTGAACCAGCACAGACACGTTATGATATTAAAACGGTTAATAGGTTCCCAAATCCTCCCCACCTTGACAATAGGATCTTCAACGGCAATACAGATATAAATAATAATAAATAAAAATAAACTGCACAGATTCGCTTCCATTCAAAAACACCACATACTATCACAAAAATATATGACAACATATACAGTCAAACCTGTCTAGAACGAACACCTTTGGGACTGAATAATTTGTTCAGTTTTGACAGGTGTTTGGTTTACACAGGTTCAAATTACATAGACATTAGTAGATGGGACTGTAAATTCTGTCTGTTTTAGGGGTTTTTCGGCTTACTCGGGGTTCGGTTTAGACAGGTTTAACTGTATATGGACAGTACATTAGCATGGTCAATGAATGCTCGAAGTTAACTGACTACTATCTAAGAAGGTATAATCTGTTAAAGACCATTAATCTTAAGATAAAAAAAACAAAAAAAACATATGGGCATTTATAATGATTGGGGAACAAAACAAAAACAACATGCAATATTTGTTTAGACATAATATGATTGATATCAAATGAAGATATGTTTTATCATTCCAGTCATCTTATAATTAAAGTACCTGCATGACCGCATCATAAATTTTCACTAAGAGAAGAGGTTTGGTCACATAAAACTAGTTTAATCCCGCGACTTTTTATTGACGTGTCTGTACCAAGCCAGGAAAGTGAACGGTCATGTGCTTGTGTTAGGGGGTATAACTTTTGCCTCTTTCTACGATGTTGATATTTAATTTTGGAATTGTTCCGACAGTGCGATATTATTTTTGTTCATTTTATTATTATTATTATTATCATTATTGTTATTATTATTATTATTATTATTATCATTACTATTACTGTTATTGTTATTATTATTATTATTATTATTATTATTGTTATTATTATTATTATTATTATTACTGTTATTGTTATTATTATTATTATTGTTATTATTATTATTGTTATTATTATTGTTATTATTATTATCATTATTATTATTATTATTATTATTGTTATTGTTATTATTATTATTATTATTATTATTATTGTTATTATTATTATTATTGTTATTATTATTATTGTTATTATTATTATTATTATTGTTATTATTATTGTTATTATTATTATTATTATTATTATTATTATTATTGTTATTATTGTTATTGTTATTATCATTATTATTATTATTATTATTATTATTATTATTATTATTCCAGGCTCTCCTGACAGTGCATTTTTCTGTGGTACAGTTGGTAATAAAGCTTCCAGTTTCATCGAAACTAAGAATGGCGCCACAGAATTACAATGTGCAGTAATGTGTATCTCATCAGGTAGTTGCTTAGGGTTCAACTACAAAGGTCAAACACAAATGTGCGAGTTTCTTTCAAGCAACGAATTTCAACAGACTGTGACTGATGCTGATTGGATAATGTTTTCGAGGTGCTGGACTAATTAATTAGAATGTATATTTGATCTTGCTTTCATTGGATATTTAGAGTACGTGCACCATCCGACATTGGTATAATCAAAGCAGTTTTAGCTTTCGACCTTCTTTCATTATATCTTACTGGAATATTTTCAGTTATAGAAGTAATAACTTATGGTGTATTAACCTTCATCGGGTACGATCAAAATCGAAGCATTGGAAAGCCAAATAATTTAAAATTTCGGGAGCAATAAATCTAAAGGGCATAAACAGGATAGTCAAAATCGGCCAAGGTCACCTAAACCTGAGGCAGGAGAATCTTATCTTTATTAATAATTACATTATTTAGGAATGAAATGTAAATTTCAATAATAAATATATCTAATAAACCATGTTATTGCTGAAGCATTGACTACTGGGCGGATGATACCGTCGGGGACCAATTGAATAGTCCACCAGCAGAGGTATCGGCCCAGTGATAGTTATGATAGGTCGTGATGGGTAACAATGCAAACTCCACCATCAAAATATAAGACCAAAGACTAAATTAGGCCTGCATTTGTTCATCTGTTTAACCGTTTCTTTCGACATGCTAAATGTAGAAACTGGCATGATTGAGATACTTATTTTACTCTTATCAAAAATATTTTGTTAATCTTATTTAAAATTAAACAGTTAGTACATCTCATAATTCTTTGTTACTTTTATTAAAAAAAAAATCGTAGGGGCAACCGCATTAGTGACGTAATGGTTAGCGTGTTCGCCTCGATTGTGGTAGATCGTGGGTTCGAGCCCCGGTCGGGTCAAACCAAAGACAATAAATTGGTATTTGCTGCTTCTCCGCTAAGCATGCAGCATTAAGGAGAAAGAGCAAAGACTGGTTGGCTCGGAATCAAGATAATGTGTCCGAGTGGGGCGACATATCTACCCGCGGGTTGTACTTTCAGTGAGCTAGCACCATATAAATCATCATCATCTCATTGAAAATTAACTTGTTCTCCATATGCCATAGCTGGAAAATTCCTAAGTTGGCGTTAAACAACAATCCCGGCCTCACTATCAATATAATCCCAGCATATATCGCAATTAAAGGTGTAAGTTCAATCCCCGCACTTTGCGAGCTGTAGTCAATAAAAGTTTATAGTATAAAGTTTGTGGGCTTTTCCAGAGACAGCATGGCTATTTACCTATAGCTACATTTATCAAATGGGTTTCAGGTGATATTAACATGTGAACACCTAACGACCACGGACAACGAACGACAACATCTTACGTAAAAATCTCAAATAACGTTTGGTCAGGTGATCTAAATGCCCGGTCGTTTTTACGTTAATCAGAGGTGTTTTCTGTTATGAATAAGTTACCTGCCTATTTCACCTGGACAACTAACCGACCGCATCGGTGGCATAATGGTTAGCCTGCTCGCCTCGAGTGCGGTAGATCGTGGGTTCGAGCCCAGTTCGGGCCAAACCAAAGACTTTAAAATTAGTATTTGTTGCTTCTCCGCTAAGCACGCAGCGTTAAGGAGACAGAGCAAATACTGGTTGACTCGGAATCAGAATAATGTGTCCGAGTGGAGCGAGTATGCCCGCGGTCTGTTGTTTCAGTGAGCTAGCACTATAAAAATCCAACTCAGCGTGTTGGTCTAGAACAAAGCGGACTTCAGCATCATCTTATTGAAAATTAACCTGTTCTCGCCATGATATAGCTGATAAATTGCTGAATTGGCGTTAAACAACAATAATTCACTCATTGGGCAACTGTAACCGCACATAATGATGTGGACTCAGGATAGTTTTGTGGGATAGATAGTCAATGACATGCTCCAGATCGATGGTTTTTCATCGGTTCTCTGTTTTTATTTTCATCTGCATGTTTTATTGTGTTTACGTCATGAATATAGCTGAAATGATACTCGCCTGATGTTAAAAAAACAATCAATCAAATTAACAGCACGCCATTGTCATTTGAAACATTTACATAGGTCACTATCGATTTCTATAACTTAAATTATTAAAAAGGTAAAGTAGTATTTCAGGGAGCCAAATATGTAATACAATTAATAATGAGCAGCAATATTTACACTTGCAACATGAATGCATTCATTTCCTTTGATCTTTTTATGATTTATTTACCAGAATGTAAGCAACAGCTACGAATTATGAAATAATACACGCAGATACGTGATATTGCACACTTTAAAATCTTGGCTGTAGCTGTATTGCTCTCAGAGAGCCGAGCAATAATCTACGACCTGGATGTGATATTGCACGGCCTAAGCTCCACCTTCAATTTTCCACTGGGAACACCTTTAAAAGAAGATAATTAATTCTTGGCAAATTTTATTAATTTAACCTATCGATTTGATAGTTGATCTCATCTATCTAAATTTACTTCAGTAAAGAGAACATTAGCTGTTTTAAAGTACGATATCAAATTAACGGGGTTAGGAGTACACCTTTCCATGAGCGGGATGCGAACCCACAACTCCAGTGGTGAAAGGAAAACGCGACCATGACGCAACTTTCCAAAGTTAATAGGCAAAACAATATATCTTAACATAAGTACATGTAAGCTGTAATACGCTATATAAGTCTTATACCAATGATGGACTCTATGAGAGCATGGTGGTTGGAATGGTAACTGTCTATGCAATCTGTGTCAATCAATTTTCGAACTGGATTATGACTAGCAAAATGTACTATTTACTTCTACTTCTTTGCTGCGACTTGCTCCAAATCGGTGGTTAACTCCGGGAACTCGGGTATCCCTCCAACAATACAACCGACGTCCATTATATAACCCTATGTATTGTCTTTTACATGCGTTCCCTTTTTATCCTGATTGTACTTTTGTATATGTTTTACCCTTTTCATTAGAGTACATAGTTATCGACACAGAATAAACGATCCAAAACATGAATATACATATGTTCCATTTGACCTACTTGTTTTAATTGACGTTAATAGTCAATTTACTCATCTTAATGTGCGAAAGCGCAATAGAACAATCATATGGAGACAAGCATTGATCTACCTATTTACTGACGTTAAGAATAATAGGCAAATATGGGGATACTTTAACAAAAACTGTTGTAATAATTAAATTGTTATAGCAAAGCAAATTCTTTTTTCTATTACGTTTTCTGTGCTACTTGTACACTACATTTTAATATTTCTTTCATATTTTATTCTGTTATTGTACACATTTCAAATATATTTCTTGCGGTAGATCAGTAGTTTTCTCCGATTATCTCTTCCAATAAAACTGACCGCCAGATGATAACTGAAATATTGTTGAAAGTGGCGTTTAGCACAATAACCGTAACCCCCCCCCCCCCCCCCAAACATAAGTCGGCACATATATACATATAGCAAATAACATGAGCTACATGAAGCTCTTAGAACCGACTATATAAGTTCTAAGCTCCCTAGTGACCGACTATGATTACTTAGACGGTTAGTAAATTGTTGAAGGTGAACCCTTCAACTATTTACATACCGTCTAAATAATCAGTCAGTCACAGGTGCTTAGAATATTTGTGTACGATGTTACTGATCTATAACATGAAATAGTAACTAAGTTTTTTCCACGCACTATGTTTGACGGACTTTCTTGGAAGTTCTAAGGTTAAAGACGTAATGGTCACTAGACAAAATTAAGCACCGCCCACTGACCTTCTGTAATTTTCCGTCTGCATCGTTTCGTAACTGCACGTTTATCTATCGTCTATCGTTATTTTTAGGAATGGAATTTTCCACTGGCCAGTAAAGCGTATTAATCTTATTCTCTAGATTTCTATATATGGCTCTGCTTTCTATCTTTATTTTTTAGGAATGATTTTATCCAATCATAGGTCGTCAAATAAATGCAACATCGTACAATAACATATATACAAGCAAACATATTTTTTTCAAAACAGGCAAGCACAGATAAATCAAATATGAGCATATAAAAAGCAAGTAAGAGCACATACAAAGCAGATAAGATCACATAAAAAGCAAATAGGAGTACATAAAAGCAGATAAGATCACATAAAAAGCAAATAGGATACAACAGCAAGTAATATCACAAAAGCAAATCATAACACAAAAGCAAATAAGATCACATAAAAAGCAAATATGATCACAAAAGCAAATAAGATCACATAAAAAGCAAATATGATCACAAAAGCAAATTAGATCATATAAAAAGCAAATATGATCACAAAAACAAATAAGATCACATAAAAAGCAAATATGATCACAAAAGCAAATAAGATCATATAAAAAGCAAATATGATCACAAAAGCAAATTAGATCATATAAAAAGCAAACAAACACAAATTATGCAAATAAAATAAGTGACAAGCAGGAGACTATTCAGGCATGAGACAACACAGCTTGATATTTACAAGAGCTGCAGAAACACTTCCCCACCACACCAATCAGAAATATAATTTTTAAATTGGTCAAACGAGGACATATTTCTGACCTCACTTGTCAATGTATTCCATAATCTTGCTGTCTCATACCTGAAAGAGTTCTTACCGTACTTTGTTGTTCTTGGTCTGGGAATATCAGCTGTATTTATATGCCTAAAATTATATATATTATTTTTAATAGTTACAAGGTTTTGTAAAAGCAGTGGACTTTTCTTATGTATAATTTTGAATGTCTCCAAGGCAATTGTTCTCATTCTCCGGGTTTTAAGTGAGGGTAATTTAGAATTTTGGAGAGTAGTGTTTCGTATGAGCTGTCTGAATCATTGTAGATAAACTGGAGAGGACGTTCTTGTATTTTCTCTATTTTTGGGGAATTTTGTTCAGTACAGAAGTGCCAGATAAGCGGATAGTAACTAAAATTTGACATAATAAATGAATGATAAATAGTAAGTTTGCCAAATCTGTCCAGCCTTCTTACAAATACATTTGTAGTAATATGACTGTTGAAATTTAATTTGAAGTCAATGGTGACACCCAACATTTTGACTTCATCATCACAGACTATGGAAATTCCATCTAAATTAAATATAATATTTTTATCATGAGTTTTTTTACCAGGAGAAATAGCCTGGAATTTCTCAGAATTTGCCTGCATTTTATTGACAGAAAACCACTTAATTTATGCCTTACTATCCTCTTCTAATATCTTATGTATATTTTATACTCTATATCCAATGAGGATAATAGATTATCATTATGTGTCCCCCATATTATATACATGCAGAGACATATAATTGAAAACAATGATCAATTTGATTTTAAAATCTATGTTCTGATCAATTTGGAATTATACAGGCGCTTGGTGCCTTTCTGAACATCTTTTCCATGTTGAAGATACAAAAACAAAATATACATAAAGATTAATAATATATTTGGGAAGAAGAAGAATAAAGTAGAAATATTGTAATATAGTGTGTGATCTTGATGTAATCAGCTGTCAAAGCTCAGTTATTTTTTTCACAATTTTGTTTATCTGATACAGACACTTACAGTTTTTAATGTTAAAGAAGGGGGGTGGGGGTCTCAGTTGTTAAAAAAGTAAGAAATAAGTGATTAGTGTACATCGGTTTGATCTCATCTGTTGTCCACACATTATTTTACAGGAGGTGTTTCAGTGGTTGAAAAACTGACTTTGGTATACATGTATTTCTGAAAGTTTTTTATTTATATTTTCTACTTTGTATATAAAAAAGAGGGTAGCAAGGGGCCTATAAAAATTAGTTCAACTCTTACACTCATTATGGAAATGTCTGTACCAAGCCAAAAAAAAGTAAGCAGCCATGTATATGTGTGTTAGGGGTAAAAATTTCCCCCCTGGTCCTACAATGTAGTATTGTTTGTTTTTCATTTTATTATTTAATTTTTACTACATTTTGCCAACAGAGCTGCCCACCAAATCCCCAGGTGACAGATAGCAGGGGCGGATTCAGGGGGGGCGCACCCGGCGCGCTCCCCCTTAAAATTGGAAAAAATATGATTTTTTTGGCGTAAAATCGTGATTTTTCACACGAAATACCCCAACAATTTTCGCGCCTCCCTCCGCTCGGTGCAATTTTTTTAAGTGCGCCCCCCCTAACTTGAAATCCTGGATCCGCCCCTGTATAGATACTAATAATGTATTATTAAAGTAATCATTTTTTGATTAGAAAACGGAAAAATCTAAATATTTCGTAAAGAGTAGATTTTTTTTTAACGCATCCAACGAGAGTTTTGTCAGGAATTTTACTACCATTTTGGAATTGTATAGATATTTACGGTTGAAATTATTCTGAAGGCCCTGCTCATCTGAAAAATTACCAATTTTTGGCGTTATTTTGGTCTTTATTTCAGGCTAAGTTCTTCAAAATAGGCCAAGTTTGCTCGTTAAATGTGACAGCCAACTCACCGTGGACGTAATCCCATATAACAATAGGAACGACGGTGGTCCCGCAGCTGGTCTATTGTCTCTCATCGAAGTGCCGGAGAAGGCTATTGTTCCCTTCATGGTTAATGCATTTGACTACGTGACATTTATACACATGCTTACCTGAGATTTACCTCGAAAATTTTGAAAAAAACTTGAAATCATAAATTTCCATAATTACTGATTTTTAATTTGACCAAGCTATTTCAATCTTTCTGAAATAATTCGAAAAAGAACGGTCTTTTCTGCTAATAAATTCACTGAAGTTAGACATAGAGTACACAATTATTGGATATGAATAAAATTTTATAGGTAAAAACGTTATGTACAATCTGTCATTTACAACCGGTATACCCGTTCAATATGTAATCATGTTGGACTGGATTCAGCTTTCCTCGTCGCTGGACTCGTCGTCATCAAAATCAATTATTATTGGGGGAATCTCACTCCTATCAATGCAATTCTCTTTCCCATACTCCTTTTCTATTTTTAATACATGGTCTTCTGCCTTCGCCCAAACTTCCTTTGTAATTCTGCCAAACCCCCCATAAACAAGTTCTTTCACATCCTTCAAACGAAAAGTTGTATTGTTTTCTGCAACAAACCCTTTAACCTGTGCCCAAATAAGTTCTATGGGGTTCAATTCGCAATGGCGAACAGGGGTTCTTAGAACTTCGTGACCGTGTAGGTTGGCAATTTTATCAGTTTTAAAAACGGAAAGGAGTTTCTTAAATTTAATTTTTTCATAAAGTTGTTTTTTAGTTTCAAGGGGCTGAAAAGGAATGTTGTGTTTTGAAAGATAATCTTGTAAGACAGCTTTTCTCTGATTAAAGTTTGGCACAACAGTTTCTTCAGTCTTGATGTTGTGATAACTGGCATTATCTAAAACGATAACACTTGGGCTTTTTAATGCTGGCATAAGCTGATTTTCGAACCAGTTTAGAAAGATGGGCCCGTTCATTTCTTGGTGATAATCCCCATCTTTAGCTTTGGCAAGAAAAACCAAATCGCACCTATCAATCAAACCCTCCTCACGATTACCAGCGTGCAAAACTATCAACCTTTTACCTTTTCCTGAAGGGATCTTTGGGGCATCAGAACCATCAACTGGTAACCACATGTAGTCAGTGGCATGATTCTGATTAACCCAGGTCTCATCCAAATATACAATTTCATACCCATCCTCTCGAAACTTCCTGATTTTTCGGAGGTAATTACACCGATCATTTATTACTGACCTCTGATCATATAAAAGCCTCCTATTATCGCCGGATTTTTTGTACTTATAACCAAGATCTAATAAAGTTAAAGTAAGCGTTGATTTCGAGATTTTAATTGTATCTTCAATTTCTTTCTTAATTTTTGAGACTGTTGGGGCAATTTTCCTGTTGTACATGCTATGAACGGTCCGTTTAATAACGCAACGGTCAAAATCATCAAGAGTTTTCTTTCTTTCTTTCGGTCTGTTGGATTCAGGAGGACTTTTACCGTTTACAACTCTATACACAGAACTGTAAGATATGCCAGCAGCCTTGCATGTTCTTTTAATCAAATTATCTGGGGAATAAAATGGTCTTCCCCTGGCCTTCTCAAGCTGAAAAAACATGAATAGATTTAACACAATGTTTTTACAATCTTTTGACAAGTCCTTTGTTTTACCCATTCTTGCGATGTTTATATATATGTTAAGATGTCAAAAAATAGGTTTATGAAGAAATTTTATGTGAACTTTTAGAAAGATTTTAAAGTTTAAAAATGGAGTGTCAAAATATGCCTGTACACGTGTCTCTGTCTCTATCAAGGTAAGATTTACCTGGCTGCTACTCCCACCTCTATTTTGGCGGTAAAAATCGGGGAAAATGTCAAATTTCAGATGAGTGCAGCAATAATGAAAGGTTATTGTTAGATGAAATGCATATTTTAAAAATGGTAGTAAAATTCTGCACAAAACTCTCGTTTACTGTGTTTTAAAAAAATGTATTGTTTTCGAGAAAACTCAAATTTTCCGTTTTCTAATCAAAAAATTATTACTTTTTTTTTTTAGCATCTATATAGGGTCGACACATGCAATTTGATGTTAACATAAGATTGTATGAATATTGACACGAACAAGTTAAAATAATGAAAAAGTGATGAAATAATAAAAAAATAAAGAAATTTTATTGAAAATAAATTTGCAAACAGAAAGTTAGAAAAAGGGGTTTGGTCCGTGCCACGAGCGCCTGTGGAGAAAACCACCGACCTGTCGCAAGTCTCTGACAATATCACATAATGTTATATCGAGTACACCTCGCCATGAACGGGGTTCGAACTCACAAGTGATATTCACTGATTGAAGAAGTAGTTGTAAATCGAAATACCATACGATCACGACCACGACGGTCCCTTAATTTAATATATGAATGGGTAATCAATAACTGCACAATACATAAATGGGTATGGTATTCGTACTGTGAATATATGAATGGGAAGGGTTTTCATTCTGAAGGTCTCTGTTTAAACTTCAGCTACACCCCATACCCAATTGTACTAAAAGTACTAGTGACTCTCTTGCCATATGAATAATCGAGCGCACCTTAGTATACAATACAAACCCAATCCCAGGTGTCAGATTTTCAGTATCACGTGCAGCATGCTTGTCATATGGGTATATAAGTTCGTGACATCGTCATGTCTTAGCCAGCTGCTAACACCTGCGGAATAGACGTTGATATCGTAAGTTCATTGTTTATCTTGTATAGGAGAATGTCCAAGTAACTCTCCATTCTTTAAAGATAATGGAGCCGAGGCCCATTGTTTTTAAGGAATGGAGAGATACGAGGACATTCTCCAACTTAAAATCCACCCATTGTACTCTATTAATTTTATTAATTATTAATCTTGTAACAAAAAAAAGTCTTGTGTATAGTATCTAAAGTACAAAGTATTACATTGTCTGCCCCTTAAAAGTACAAAGAGAACAATAACTCTCCATTCCTTAAAAATAATGGAGAGTTTTGACAATAGATTTACATCACAGGTGGATTTTAATAGTATTTAATTATTATTTTAAATATAAAGCTGGGTGGCTCAGTGAGTTGGGCTTGTATGAGTTGTTGGGTAATCCAACTACCTATCGCCAATACGGCCCGGCTTTGTAAATTACAAAAAAGTGCACTCGACTCGCAGCCGCAAGTGAAGCTTACCAGTTGCTTCTCCATGATCGGTGGTAATCTCGTTGAGATTAGGATTCCGAATGAAGAACAGACAGAAAATTTCTTTGGAATCCTAATCTTGACGAGATTAGGTCGGTGGTTATCTCCGGATACTCTGGCTTCTTCCACCACTAAAACTGGTCGCCATGATATAGCTGAATTATTGCTGAAAGTGGCGTTAAACATCAAAAATCAATCTTAAATTTAAAGCTAGCTGTCCGATGTGAAGATCTTGCGCACGCAAAATCCGTGTATACAGTTATTATTTTACAGGGTGCATTCAAAATTATATCCAAATTAGCAAATACAAATCTCGGTATGTCGTGTGGTTTTTTTGTTATACTTTGTTAGAAACGTGGCAATTTCTAATTATGTACTAAAAATCTAGCATTTCATGTTAATTTTCAACGCGTTGGGTCGTTTTTTTTTTTTACATAATAGAAAAACGAATAAAAGCTGATGGTAGACATGAACTCGAGGTTTTATGCCATAGAACTAGTGTACTTATTAAGGGACAACTCGACTTTTACAAGGAATATACTAAATTCTGGGTACCTGTAAAATGCGAAGCGAAACGAAACGAAATTCACTGATGCGAAACGAAATAAATCGAAACGAAATTGACCGAAACGAAACAAAACGGTATTATACAAAATGAAATAAAATCTATTTTAACGAAACAATTTCTTGGGAAAAGACGAGACAAAAATTAAATGAAAAAAATAGAGAAAGTATCATTTAAGCGTAGAAAAAGATAGTTCATTGTTTTCCAGGTTATATAAAAAAAATCGTTCTTCATCTAGCAATGACAAAATCAGTCGAAATGATTGATTCATCGATTGTTGACTGCTAGACACCACTGTGGCACATCAGTGATATTCCAGCTATACTGTGCCGAATGACGAAATGAAAATGACTGTTGTGTGGGGGATAACTTCCTTATATACATGGTGATGTTCTGACAATCGGGGTCCTGTTTTTGATTATCTGTCTGGCATATGGGGTATACTTTTTGTCACAATTGTCTGAAAAGAGGTATAGGTTTTTGCTTGGATTATTCTTACAAAATTGGGACTGGTAGAGGCTTAAGTTGGACAACAGTCTGAGATGGGGTCTAAAATTGGCATCATTATCAGTCCATAAAGGGGTCGGGGTTCAGCGGCCCCGGAAGAACACCCCCCTCACACCATTTTGTGTAAGACTTGGGGACCGACCATTTAACTTGAAGGGGGAGGCAAATTTTCCGATTCTGAAGCTTGGAAGAAAAAAGTAATTAATTTTTATCAATTTGGCTGAGTATATGTTAGAAACAAATATAACTTACTTGCCATTTCACGCTGGTTAGGTTTTCAGTTCATATAGACGTCAAATTCCCAAGTAAAGAAAAGACTTTTTCGTTTTTGAAGATGATACATTTGATATGTATACGGCTTTTTTGTGAAAATTTGTTAAAACATAGCTGAAATAAAACTTGGTATTTGGCATGCAGATGTGTTTCCTTCAGCGTTACGTTCTTTTCTTTCCATAAACTTGCCGATTTTTTCCTTCAAGCATTGCTTTAATCAGAAATCCTTAATGGGGTCATAGAACACGCTGACTCTGCTTCCGGTCCCACACAAAAAATGGTCCTAAAAACGTATTTTTAGGTTTTTACTGAGAAATGTAAAAGAAATGCGGATATTTTGTAACGAGTTACATGAGAAAATTGTGTGTTAACGACGTTTTCTTCCAATAAATTCGTTTTCAAAAGCAAAAATAAACCTAATCTAATATAATAAAACAAATATTCGTATAATTCCCTATACAAGCATGTATCGGAAATAAAAATCCATCAATCTTAAAAAAATCTACATTCGTTTTACTTATTTCATGTTCTATTTAATCAAAGTATCGCCAATAGCGCGCGTAACGTCATTAATGATGTCGGGTAGGGCCGGCCTGGGGTGGTGCAGGTCCAATGCTATTCTTTATTAAACTTGCAATTTGTGTGTATTTAAACAGCCAGGAGCAGATAACTCCAGCAAGCTAGGGGACCAATTGGCAGCAATGGGTCAAATTGGCTTAAACCGGGACCGTGGGTATAGCTGTGGGCGGAGCAAACATTCAGATTTTTTTTTTTTACCATGGTTATCTCGGAGGAAAAATCAAATCGACGATACATAGTTTCAGTTTCTTTTGGAGCCAAATATTTGACGGGCATGGTTATACGAAACTTTCAGTCTTGTTACAAAAATATTCGTCAGTCTAAAATCTACAAAAATCACTTCGAAAATTCAAATTTCTGAGGTATGTGACCTAAAGTCATGCGACAGTTTCATAAATATGCTGTTCATATCAACGGGAATTTTTGATAAGCTCCGCCCACAAATTTTGTCGGTAGGCACTACCGCAAATTCCCCTTTAAGACCGTCCCTGATGTCCCGAGTATGACGATATCTTAGTAATCCTAATCATTTACAAGCATTATCATATGGGAAAATATCTTCCACAAATTCATAGGTATAATACACAAGATAATTCCATACCACAAATTTGTTTTTATGTTTATGGTGTTTATCGGCACTTTCAACAATATTTCAGTTATATTGTGGCGGTCAGTTTAAATGGGAGAACCCAGAGAAAACTACCGACCTGCCGCAAGTCGCTGACAAACTTTATTACGCAATGTTGTATGAGTACACCTCGCCATGAAAGGGCTCGAACTCGCAACTTTTATAGTGATGTGCATAGGTAGATGTAAATTATACCATACGATCACGACCAGACAAATTGTGGAGGGCCCGGGTGGCTCAATGAGTTGGGTAGTAGGATTACCTAACAACTCGTACAAGCTTAACACCAATACGGCCTGGGTTCGCGCCTGGTTTTGTAGATTACAAAAAGGTGCACTCGACTTGCAGCCGCAAGTGATAGTTTACCAGTTGCTTGCCTATGGTCGGTGATTCTCGCAGAGTACTCCGGCTTCTTCCACCACTAAAACTGGTCGACATGATATAGCTGAAATATTGCTGAAAGTGGCGTTAAAACATAATAAATAAATCACAAATTGTGATTAATCGACATATGTACACATCATTTCGAGAGGAGTCGTTCACCTTTTTACTGGTATATTATGAAAACACTTGTCATTATTCCAGTCTTCAAAAGAAAACATCAAGATGCGTCTGACCCTCGCTTGTCTCCTGTTGATTGCAATTTGCATGACCATGGCTACAAGAGGATATAAGGGAAAAATGGAGAAAGACAAAAAATATATAGGGACTGCTATGGGCATGTACAGTCTAGCAAGATATGTCAGATGGCGCAGGGTGAGATGGGGCAGATGGGGAGAGAAAAGAGGTAAGGTTATACTCTGATGTTATATTACTAAAAACCTAGATATTTACACAGGTGCACGTGGCATGGAATTGCCCCCCCCCCCCCTTTTTAACTTTCTGTTTACATATTTATTTTCAATAAAATTTATTTCTTATTTATTTCATCTCTTTTCTTTACTTTAACTTGTTCGTGTCCATATTCATACAATCTTATCAGCAAAGCAACTTGCATGTGTAGACCATGTATATGTACTAATTATCTAGCCGGCCCATGAGCGCCTGTGGATACTTACTGTAATATTGGAAATTATACAGTTTAAAATGAATTATTTTGGTTTTTTTTTTATATCCCACGCTGGGAAATAACAAGGGGCATGTCTGTGTCGCTGTCGCCTTTATTTCCGATCGGATCATAATGAGGGAGTAATTGTTGTTTAACTAGCAATTCATCGGCTATATCATGGCGATAAGAAGTTAACATTCGATGATAAGGAAGTCCACATTGTACTATAGACCAACACGCTCATTGTTGGATTTTTAAAGTGCTACACTGAACCAGTCCACTAGTAGACATGTCGCTTCACTCGAATTACTCACTACCCACAGCTGATCGCGCTCCTATTACTTTTCCACTACTCAGTTGATCGCGCTCCTATTACTTTTCCACTACTCAGTTGATCGCGCTCCGATAACTCTCCACTACACACAGCTGATCTCGATTACAATCGAAGCGTAATTGGCTGTAGGTTACCGACGAGGATTATATCATTCAATTTGTATTTTCTAGGTCTTAATGGTCGTCCGGGCAGACCTGAAGAAATATTAGCAGAAATGTTCAAGGCTCTCGATGAAGACCATGATGGATTTGTGGATATTGATGAATTGAAAGATGATATGACAACCGTCTTGAAAGGAGAATCCAGGACGCCCGATGAATTGATGGACGAAACGGATACAAACGGAGATGGAAATATTGACTTCATGGGTGGGTATTCACGTTTCATTGTAATGTATGAAAATATGGACGACATGATCTATTCTATTATTGCTAACTATAGTTCCTATGGTGTGATTGCTAACTATAGTTCCTATGGTGTGATTGCTAACTATAGTTCCTATGGTGTGATTGCTAACTATAGTTCCTATGGTGTGATTGCTAACTATAGTTCCTATGGTGTGATTGCTAACTATAGTTTATGGTGTGATTGCTAACTATAGTTCCTATGGTGTGATTGCTAACTATAGTTCCTATGGTGTGATTGCTAACTATAGTTCCTATGGTGTGATTGCTAACTATAGTTCCTATGGTGTGATTGCTAACTATAGTTCCTATGATGTGATTGCTAACTATAGTTCCTATGGTGTGATTGCTAACTATAGTTTATGGTGTGATTGCTAACTATAGTTCCTATGGTGTGATTGCTAACTATAGTTCCTATGGTGTGATTGCTAACTATAGTTCCTATGGTGTGATTGCTAACTATAGTTCCTATGGTGTGATTGCTAACTATAGTTCCTATGGTGTGATTGCTAACTATAGTTCCTATGGTGTGATTGCTAACTATAGTTTATGGTGTGATTGCTAACTATAGTTCCTATGGTGTGATTGCTAACTATAGTTCCTATGGTGTTTTTTTCCCTAGGATTGCTAACTATAGTTCCTATGGTGTTTATTTCCCTAGGATTGCTAACTATAGTTCCTATGGTGTTTTTTTCCCTAGGATTGCTAACTATAGTTCCTATGGTGTTTTTTTCCCTAGGATTGCTAACTATAGTTCCTATGGTGTTTTTTTCCCTAGGATTGCTAACTATAGTTCCTATGGTGTTTTTTCCCTAGGATTGCTAACTATAGTTCCTATGGTGTGATTGCTAACTATAGTTTATGGTGTGATTGCTAACTATAGTTTATGGTGTGATTGCTAACTATAGTTCCTATGGTGTGATTGCTAACTATAGTTCCTATGGTGTGATTGCTAACTATAGTTCCTATGGTGTGATTGCTAACTATAGTTCCTATGGTGTGATTGCTAACTATAGTTCCTATGGTGTGATTGCTAACTATAGTTCCTATGGTGTTTTTTTCCCTAGGATTGCTAACTATAGTTCCTATGGTGTTTTTTTCCCTAGGATTGCTAACTATAGTTCCTATGGTGTTTTTTCCCTAGGATTGCTAACTATAGTTCCTATGGTGTTTTTTCCCTAGGATTGCTAACTATAGTTCCTATGGTGTGATTGCTAACTATAGTTCCTATGGTGTGATTGCTAACTATAGTTCCTATGGTGTTTTTTTTCCTAGGATTGCTAACTATAGTTCCTATGGTGTTTTTTCCCTAGGATTGCTAACTATAGTTCCTATGGTGTGATTGCTAACTATAGTTCCTATGGTGTTTTTTCCCTAGGATTGCTAACTATAGTTTATGGTGTGATTGCTAACTATAGTTCCTATGGTGTGATTGCTAACTATAGTTCCTATGGTGTGATTGCTAACTATAGTTCCTATGGTGTGATTGCTAACTGTAGTTCCTATGGTGTGATTGCTAACTATAGTTCCTATGGTGTGATTGCTAACTATAGTTCCTATGGTGTGATTGCTAACTATAGTTCCTATGGTGTTTTTTTCCCTAGGATTGCTAACTATAGTTCCTATGGTGTTTTTTTCCCTAGGATTGCTAACTATAGTTCCTATGGTGTTTTTTCCCTAGGATTGCTAACTATAGTTCCTATGGTGTGATTGCTAACTATAGTTCCTATGGTGTTTTTTCCCTAGGATTGCTAACTATAGTTCCTATGGTGTGATTGCTAACAATAGTTTATGGTGTGATTGCTAACAATAGTTTATGGTGTGATTGCTAACTATAGTTTATGGTGTGATTGCTAACTATAGTTTAAGGTGTGATTGCTAACTATAGTTTATGGTGTGATTGCTAACTATAGTTCCTATGGTGTGATTGCTAACTATAGTTCCTATGGTGTGATTGCTAACTATAGTTCCTATGGTGTGATTGCTAACTATAGTTCCTATGGTGTGATTGCTAACTATAGTTCCTATGGTGTGATTGCTAACTATAGTTCCTATGGTGTGATTGCTAACTATAGTTCCTATGGTGTGATTGCTAACTATAGTTCCTATGGTGTGATTGCTAACTATAGTTCCTGTGGTGTTTTTTTCTCCCTAGGATTGCTAACTATAGTTCCTGTGGTGTTTTTTTCTCCCTAGGATTGCTAGCTATAGTTCCTGTGGTGTTTTTTTCTCCCTAGGATTGCTAACTATAGTTCCTGTGGTGTTTTTTTCTCCCTAGGATTGCTAACTATAGTTCCTGTGGTGTTTTTTTCTCCCTAGGATTGCTAACCGTAGTTACTGTGGTGGTTTTTTAAAAATATAATTGCTAACCTAAATTTAGTTCCTATGCTTTGTTTGTGACCAGAAATTATGGTCATAGCAAAAGAGCTACGGTTCCGCAGCTAAATACAAAGTATTGTTTGATGTTCAATTGTTATCGTGTGGATTGAATTACATCATTTTTTTATTGCCCCCAGCTAGCACTGGAGTAACAATGTTTCGACTAAGTCGAGACTAGTTCGTGTTATTTTTTTACATCGGTTTCGTTGCAACGATATTCAAGCAGTGAATGATTGTTTAACGCCAATTCAGTACTAATTCAGCTATATCATGACAACAATTTATTTTCAATGGGAGGATGTCCGCTTTGTGCTAGACCAACACTCTTGGTTGGATTTTTATAGTGCTAGTTCACTGAAACAACAGTCCGCACTTTCTCTTTAATGCTTCGTGCTTATAGGAGAAGCAACAAATGCCATGCATTTTAAGTCTGGTTTGACTCGATTGGGGCTCGAACCCACAATCTACAGCACTCGAGGCGAGCATGCTAACCATTACTCCAGATGCGGTTGCTAGTCAAGTGTAGTTGGTCATTCATTATATATAGGGAGTGGATGTGGTCGAGTGGTCTAGGGCGCTGGACGTAAGGCTAAGCGAATGGTGCGACAGTGTATCAATGGTGTGGGTTCAAATCCCGTCGAGGGAAGAACAAAAATTTGACAGCTCTAAAATATAATTCTAACACTGTTTGGTTTAATTTTCAGACATATATATATATATATATACATGTAATGATTTACAATTTAGATGGAAGCCTATAGTTGACTATTTAGAAAATATTTGATCATAGAACACCAGAAGCTAAATTTGAATACAGACAATACAATGGTAAAAAAGACAGACCAACAATGGTCGACAAAGCACTACAAAGAAAACTAAGATTGAGGAACAAAATAGTACATATAGAATTAAGAAATATTTGAAAATCTGTTATGTTTTTAAGACAAAATAAATAATTCAAAATTCAATGGATTCTGAATTGCAGAGGTTGAATATCAGTTCATTTCACATATGCCACCACCCTACATTGACAATAGTGGCCGTCGTGACGTATGGTAGTTGGGTTTATAACTACTTGTACATATCGCCACTAACGTTGCAGTTAGAATCCCGCTCGAGCGAGGTGCATTCGATACAACATTATGTGATACAGATTGTCAATGACTTGCGGCAGGTCTGTGGTTTCTTCCACCAATCAAAAACTGCCATGATATAATTGAAATATTGTTGAAAGTGGCGTTAATCGCCATACCCCCGTATTACTGCATTCGTATTCAAGCAAGAATAAATCTAATGTACAACATATTTGTTTTGAATGTAACTTGACAAATTCCATATTTGATTTTTTTCAGAGTTTGCTAATGACATCATGCCAAACAATCCATAGAAGTGATGCATCCCAACATTTTTCTGTCTGTGGTAAATGTGCAAGACAAGAATGTTTGTTTTGAAATTCTTTTTAATAAAAGTGAAATGTTTCCTATTTAATTCATTCTGTTTTTGGTATCCACTGGCACTCCATCAATCTGAATACCAGTACCATTTTTATCCACTCTAGCTGTCTGTATACTCCAACCTGCATTTTGGTGTTCATTCAAATGCAAGTTCCCTTTAACCTGACTTTGAAATATTAAACAAAATTGCATAAGTTCTAATTTGGTTATTACATTTATGGTTATTACATTTATGGTTATTACATTTATGGTTCTCGAGTTGGGGGTCGTTGTGGTCGTGTGGTAATTTGATTTACAACCACCTGTTCAATCGGTGCCTATCGACACTAAAGTTGTGATTTCGACTCTGTTCATGATGAGGTGTAGTCGATACAACATTATGTGATATAAAGTTTGTCTCTGGCTTGTGGCAGATCGGTGTTTTTCTCAGGGTACTCCGGTTTCCTCCACCAATACAACTGACTGCCACGATATAACTGAAATATTGTTGAAAGTGGTGGCATTAAACACCATAAACCACGACCACCTTAATTGAAAAGTTGCAAATTTGTTGTTTCTTAACTTTACCTTCCTTGGTCAAATACTCGAACATCTGTATAGCAAATCACTGTTAAGGGACAGTCATTTTCCCCCTTTCATGAATAGTGCATAATTAATTTTGTCCTGTATATAAAGGGTGACTGCTCATTAAGGGCACATTTTCGTGATTGGTAGTTGAATTTGCCTATCGCCACTAACGTTGCGAGTTCGAATCCCATTCAGGCTATACAACATTATGTTGTCGGTAACTTACTACAGGTAGGTGATTTTCTCCGGGTACTCCGGTTTCCTCCACCAATAAAACTGACCGCCATGATATAACTGAAATATTGTTGAAAGTGGCGTTAAACACCATAAGCCAAACCAACCCGCCATTTAATGTAGTTGTCTATATCGTTTACTTGGCTGTTGTTGCTGGAGACTGATAAACTCCTAGTTGGATCTGTATTGTATTGCTGTAGCTTTGAAATTTGGAAGGAGACCCGTTATCCCTGTGGAAATCGACAGATTGGCAGAATTGGGGATTAAAATGAGAAAGGTTTGTTGTCAGATTCTCGCTGGGACATTATGTCGGGAAATGGGTATTAAAACTTTTCAAAAATGGTATCTCTGGACATTGATTGGTGGACGAGTTTTAGAAGGCGACGTCTGCAAGCTCGAAAAAAGTCAGACCTGAAATGTTTAATCCAATTGTTGTAGGGAACTACTTAAATAATGTATAGAAAATACTAACTGGATTACCTCCTGCAAGTTGAATTCGTCACTTCGAAAATTTTACGGGGTTTGTAACTAGATTAACACGACGGGTGTCACTAGTGGAGCAGGAAATACTTACCCTTCCGGAGCACATGAGTTCACCCCGGTTTTTAGTGGGGTTCGTGATATTTGATCTTAGTTTTATGTGTATGTTTTGTAGATCTTTCTTTGTCCTTTTGTACTTTTTCTTTTGGCCATTGTGTTGTCTGTTTTTCGATATACGGATTGTGATTACACCTCTTGTTATCTTCAAACTCTTTTTACTATTTAACAAAAGAAGCGGTTCGTATTGTTGATATAACGGGTTTCTTTTTCACCTGAGTACGGATAGCTTCTTTTGTTTCGGGAGTATTATATCTAACTTGTACAATAGTAGTGTTGTTGAAAAAACAAATGGTATGACATTTAATCCAACTTTCTTTAAAATTGATTTATTGATTTATATATCCCCAATCGAGTGTGCACAGTATTACAATTAATCAAATATATATCGGGGGCGGATCCAGAGGGGGGCGCACCCGGCGCGCGCCCCCCCTAAAATTGGAAAAAATAAGATTTTTTGGCGTAAAATCGTGATTTTTCACACGAAATACCCCAACAATTTTCGCGCCTCCCTCTGCAATTGGAAAAAATATGATTTTTTTGGCGTAAAATCGTGATTTTTCACACGAAATACCCCAAAAATTTTCCCGCCTCCCTCCGCTCGGTGCAATTTTTTTTAAGTGCGCCCCCCCTAACTTGAAATCCTGAATAGGATTATCACTCTCAATGGGGGTGCTTAGCCATAGTCATGCTATAACACAGAAAGCCTGACTGTGGACCATAGTGGGCAACATAGTTTGAACACCACTTTCAACAATATTTAAGTTATATTGTGGCAGTTGGTTTTATTGGTGGATGTAACCAGAGTAGACGGAGAAAACCACCGACCTGCCACAAGTCACTGACAAACTTTATAAAGTTGTATCGAGTACACCTCGCCATGAGCGGGATTCGAACTCACAACTTTTGTGGTGACAGACACTGATTGCACAGGTAGTTGTAAATCCATGGCCAACTACCATACAATCACGACCACGACGACCCCTAGTACAATAGCAGGGTCAGCAAATGGTCGTAGACTGATTACTACATAGGATGGTAGAATCTGTTGGCCACACGACAGTACTACTACATAGGATGGTAGAATCTGTTGGCCACACGACAGTACTACTACATAGGATGGTAGAATCTGTTGGCCACACGACAGTACTACTACATAGGATGGTAGAATCTGTTGGCCACACGACAGTACTACTACATAGGATGGTAGAATCTGTTGGCCACACGACAGTACTACTACATAGGATGGTAGAATCTGTTGGCCACACGACAGTACTACTACATAGGATGGTAGAATCTGTTGGCCACACGACAGTACTACTACATAGGATGGTAGAATCTGTTGGCCACACGACAGTACTACTACGTAGGATGGTAGAATCTGTTGGCCACACGACAGTACTACTACGTAGGATGGTAGAATCTGTTGGCCACACGACAGTACTACTACATAGGATGGTAGAATCTGTTGGCCACACGACAGTACTACTACATAGGATGGTAGAATCTGTTGGCCACACGACAGTACTACTACATAGGATGGTAGAATCTGTTGGCCACACGACAGTACTACTACGTAGGATGGTAGAATCTGTTGGTCACACGACAGTACTACTACATAGGATGGTAGAATCTGTTGGCCACACGACAGTACTACTACATAGGATGGTAGAATCTGTTGGCCACACGACAGTACTACTACGTAGGATGGTAGAATCTGTTGGCCACACGACAGTACTACTACATAGGATGGTAGAATCTGTTGGCCACACGACAGTACTACTACATAGGATGGTAGAATCTGTTGGCCACACGACAGTACTACTACATAGGATGGTAGAATCTGTTGGCCACACGACAGTACTACTACATAGGATGGTAGAATCTGTTGGCCACACGACAGTACTACTACATAGGATGGTAGAATCTGTTGGCCACACGACAGTACTACTACATAGGATGGTAGAATCTGTTGGCCACACGACAGTATTACTACATAGGATGGTAGAATCTGTTGGCCACACGACAGTATTACTACATAGGATGGTAGAATCTGTTGGCCACACGACAGTACTACTACATAGGATGGTAGAATCTGTTGGCCACACGACAGTACTACTACGTAGGATGGTAGAATCTGTTGGCCACACGACAGTACTACTACGTAGGATGGTACAATTGCAAAGTAGTATATAGGTTATATGTGAGGGTTGGCATTTTACTCACTGCATGTGGAAAGCACGTGTATAACCGCATAATTTCACTAAGAGTGGAGATTTAGGCCCATAAAACTAGTTTAACCCTGTCAATTTTTATTGAAGTGCCTGTACCAAGCCAGAGAAGTGAGCTGTATTTGAGTTAAAGATTTCAATTTTGCCTCTATCTAGGATTTTGATATTTTATATTGGATTTGTTCCGACAGTGTGGTATTTTTTGTTTTTCATTAAAGTAGTACTAAATACGCTGCTGTCTTTTTTATAATTTATGTCTTGACTAATCTGATTTCTGCACATTAGTTATCATTATGGCATTATATAACAATAATCGGTTCATTAACTCACAATGTATTGATTTTTTTTTACTTGTGTGTGTTTTTGCTTGTTAATTGTTGTGTAACAGTAACTGATGAGCTGTAATTTATCTATTATTAGTTTAACAAATAATTAATTCATGCGTGCAGTATTAGTTGTACTTTAACTAAGACTGGGTTAAACATTATGTAAACAAACAAACAAAATTAATGTGTGGAAATTAAAAAAAAAAATAATAATTATTTTCCTATTTAAATGAGTCCTGAAAATTGACGTAATTTTGATTTTTTTTTTAGTATGGAACATTCTGGTGTAAATTTATGGATTATGAAAAGAAAGTTTAAAACAGTGGTGTTCAACAATTTCACCAAAATCAACAACACGAATATTTATATCTTGCATCTCAAACAATCAAACACAAAAAAGACCACCATATTTGGCATTGGAAATCCAGGTCCTAGCTTAGGACAGAAACAAAAAAGTGGCAGAATTAAATCGATTAATGGGATCCCCCTCCCCCTCTGATAATTGGATCTCCAATTACAATACAGATATAAAAAATCAATAAAAAAAACTTACACAGATTCGCTTCTACTGACAAAGACAGCACTATATATCACAAAAATGAATGACAACATACAGGGGCGGATCCAGGATTTTGTGTTAGGGGGTACGAAAGTCGGCGAGGGGTCTGGGGACCGCTTAAAGTCTCCAGCGGGTCGGTAGGGGATCCCCGGGGGCGAAGCCCCCCGGAAGCTCCTGGGTTTTGAGTATTTAGGAAGTTTTTCCGTCAACAATTTTGAAGCATTTTGTGAATATGATGAAGTGTATTAAAACGCATGAGTCTTCTCCAAAAAGTTTCAAATAGTTTCTAAGCAGTGAGTGTAAATTAAAGGGAGATGTCACTTGAAATTATCTATCTGGCCAATTTTGAATTTTTGGACACTACAGACCGTGGAGCATGACGGCAACGGAACACGGAACAGCATCCTCCGCGGTTTGTAGTGTCCAAAAATTCAAAATTGACCAATGAAAACGTTCAAAATAACTAGCTTGCACCGAGTTTCCGAATACCCAGCGTGCTATATTAGCCAATTTTCTCATGTTTCTCTGTTGAAAATTAATGGGGTAATTTGTATTGAAGTGTTTGTAGAATGGATGAATTTTTATAAAATTAATGTCTAAGGGATTATAATATCACTTCGTTTACTGATTAAACGTCGACTGCTTCAAAAGTTCAAAAGTAATTAGATAAACTAAAAGGGCAATGCAACGGGTAAAAATAGATAATGATTTATTACATTTAACCGGCGCATGAATGAATGCTGATATGCTTAATAGAGGGACGGAAGACCACCACCCACCTCTCTCTCTCTCTCTCTCTCTCTCTCTCGATCCGCCACTGACATAAACATCGACCGTACAATATCAGGGTTAAGGAAGGCTCGTAGATAAATGAATGTTGATCAGTGCATTTCTCTATTTTAGTAACATGATTATCAGGTGATTAATATTTTCGTCAGTTACACTGTTTTATATACTGTATGTCGACTTAATTGTTCTAATAAAGATCCATTTGGATTGGGTAATAAAGACAATCAATCCTTCTTTTTAACTATGTAAAGATCAACATGTTTTCTAACCAACTTCAACTTAAATAATAATCAAAATCCTGTCCTTTTCTCATTCATGATTTATCACTGGGGTAATGCCACTATAAAGGAACTTCTTAGATTCTGGTGCATCTGAGTTCAGCTCCACTTTTTTTGTTTGTGTTGCTTCATCTTTAGCCTTCTTTGTAGTGGTTTGTAGATTGTTGTTCGTCTTTTGTTCTTTCTCTCTTTTGGCCATTGTATTGTCTGCCTTCTTCTTTTGGCCATTGTATTGTCTGCCTTCTTCTTTTGGCCATTGTATTGTCTGCCTTCTTCTTTTGGCCATTGTATTGTCTGCCTTCTTCGATGTACGCTTCGGATTACCCCTTTGGTATCTTCAAACTTTTCTTAAATATATATCAAGTGAACTTTATAGCACACAAGATATATGCTATAATATATGAGAGATAGCTATAATATACACGAGATATGTTATAATATACGAGTGATACATTATAATATTCGTGAGATACATTATAATATATGAAAGATTTACACCTCAACAAATGTACATGTATTGACTTTACACATTTATTTTACTTTTTATTCTGCTGTTTTATTTCTGCTGTCAGCAATTGAATGCAGAAATTACGGTTATACTGTATCTATACAAACTGAAACCTCTGATTATCAGTGCAGAGAATTGCATGTCATGTTGGAAGCACATTAATGGTCATAATACATATTGTTGTTTTACATAGAAATGTTTTAGTGGACTGAATGTTTGTAATGTTTCCCAAAAGTTATCATTTTCTTCAACTGGGTCTTACAAATCGTGGGTTATAGACTCAATTGGCTGGGTTGTATTCTAACACAACTCTATAATTATAATCTCAAGAATCTGTTGAAATTTTCAGATATTTAAATGTGCTGTCAAAAATATTACAAAATAGAAGAATACGTCCTTAAGACACAGATGCCTCCACTTCGAGATAAAGTAAACAGGAGGATAACTCCAGAACAGAAAAAGTGGAAGGTAAAGTCTGAAATAACAGGGGGATAACTCCAGAACAGAAAAAGTGGTAGGTAAAGTCTGAAATAACAGGGAGATAACTCTAGAACAGAAAAAGTGGTAGGTAAAGTCTGAAATAACAGGGGGATAACTCCAGAACAGAAAAAGTGGTAGGTAAAGTCCAAAATAACAGGGGGACAACTCCTGAACAGAAAAAGTGGTAGATAAAGTCCGAAATCAGACTTGGCCTTTTTTTTATGGTTCCTGACCTTGTATATAAATTTCAAATTATTTGCTTATGGAAACGTAAGTTATTGAGCCCAAAACAAATGTGGCACGTGCAGAAATGGACAAAACTTAATCCCCACTCCCGATGTGTCGCTCACCTTTCATTCTGCTTTGAGGAAACTTAATACACAGCCTTCCATAGGTGCTTCCCACCAAGTTTCGGTTGGCCAAGCAGTTTCAGAGAAGAAGATTTTTAGAAATCAACCAACCAGAAACAAGAATTGCCTATGGCAGCCATGTTTGTTAGCAGTTCGGGATGAAATTAGCAATCGTTATAGAGGACCTTCCATAGATGCTTCCTACCAAGTTTTGGTTCAATTGGCTAAGCAGTTTCAGGGAAGAAGATTTTTAGAAATCGACCAATCTGAAACAAGAATTGCCTGTGGCAGCCATATTTGCTAACGAATCGGGGCGAAATGTGCAATCTTTATAGAGAACCTTCCATAGATGCTTCCTACTAAGTTTCGGATCATTTGGCCAAGCAGTTACAGAAGAGAAGAATTTTTAAAATCAGCCAATCAGAAACAAGAGTCGCCTGTGGCAGCCATATTTTTTAACGGATCGGGACGAAATGAGCAATCTTTATAGAGGGCCTTCCATAGATGCTTCCTACCAAGTTTCAGTTCATTTGGCTGAGGGGTTTTAGAGGCATATTTATCTGTAATTCAATTCATAGTATCTATATTTAAATGAGAGTTATCTCCCTTTCCACACAGTTTTTTTTTAATTTTTTAGAAAGCATACAATCGTAAAAATGAATTGCCTGTGGCGGCCATGTTTGTTAATGGATCGGGATGAAATTAGCAATCTTTATAGAGGACCTTCCATAGATGCTTCCTACCAAGTTTCAGTTCATTTGGCTAAGCGGTTTCAGAGGAGAAGATTTAAACAAAAATAGGCCAATCAGAAACAAGAATTGTCTGTGGTGGCCATGCTTGTTAGTGGATCGGGACAAAATGAGCAATCATTATAGAGGATCTTCCATAGATGCTTCCTACCAAGTTTCAGTTCATATGGCTGAGGGGTTTCAGAGGAGAAGATTAAAATGTGAAAAGCTAACGAACGACAGACAACGGACGACGGACGCCAAGTGATGGCAATAGCTCACATTGCCTTTGGTAAGGTGAGCTAAAAAGGTTTTAAACAAAGATGTAACAACAATTTCTTTCCAATTGAAGGTGGTTTGAACAGAAAAAAATATCTTTTAAAAAAACATGTTATTCTTTATTTTAAATACATGTACTATTAGAATCAAAGTTCTCCTTGGAATATTAAAACTTTTAGAAGTCCATCCTGGTGAATTTCTACCTTATTTCTATGTAGGAACAAGTATGAAAACAACACTTCTTACTGATTGATATTTACAATATTCTTCAACCAATATCATTCCCTGTTGCTAGGTTGTCATGCCAACCAATGATGCCAAAAATTTTGTTGCGTAAATATTCAATACTGCTATGCATTTCAAGATAATACAATGAAGTTATATTAGTAGTAAGCACTTCCTGTTACTTGGTAACCATGACAATCATCATTGTTTTAGAATTCCTGACAACTAATGTAATTAGATGTGAATTCCTGACAATTAATGTTACTTAGTAGTCAGCACTTCCTGTTATTTGGTTGTCATGACAATATAAATGATGTTTTAAAATTCAGGACAACTAATGTTATTTAGTAGTCAGCACTGTTATTTGGTTGTCATGACAATAAATGTTGCTATGAGAATTCAGGACAACTCATGTTACTTAGTAGTCAGCACTTCCTGTTGCTAGGTAGTCACGACGACCAATATTCTGTGCCTGTTTAGTCTGTAGAGCCTCAAGTTTAGGACAGTCTGTGATACGATGACCAAGACCACCACAATAAGAACAACCAACTTCTCCTATGAAATAAACAAAAAGATTAATTATTTTGAGGTAGAGTAAATTCTGAATTTTTGCAACGTTTATGAGAAAAATTGAGACCAGACCAAACATGTAATAATTGAGCTTTGTATTTGCAAAAGCATTTTTATTTCACAATGTACAAACACAGTCTTACCTGCCTTAAAGGGAACCTGTAGATAGCAAATAAAGGACAGTTTCATTTTTTCCATTTACTAAATAGTGCATATAATCTGAATCTGTATTTAAAGGGGCACCTGCTAATAAAGGGCACATTTTCAGGTTCCTTTAAGTGCCCTTTATATACAGGTTTGACTGCATTTGTTCTCCCTCTCAATGATTCTATATAAATGATAGCACAAGATATAAACCAATAACATAATATGAACACAAATATTTTGTGGTCATATAAAAAAAGGACCCAAAGGGGCCAAATGTAAAATGTTAAGTTTCAAGGCTTTAATGCTCCTTTTCCTTGATCGATTCTTTTCATATTTTAATACAATGCTTTAATGCACAAAATTCAAACACAGTTTGATTATTGGTACCTAATGGTCCATCCATTATTGGAAGAGAAGCCCAAAACTGCAAAAGGAATGAAACTAACACCTTAATGAAAATTAGGGATCTCATATATATTTAAGGAAACATTATTGAGAGTAGAAATCAAGTGTAAGAAAAGGCACAGTTGTGAAAAACAAAAGGGCCACAAAAAAGCAGTTACATATTTGTGAACCAGGTGAACACTACAGACTCCTGGGAGCCTCTAAATGGATGTTAACTTCCGATTAAATAGGTACTTGTCAAACAATCACATCATATAATTTTGTCGGAAAACAACCGGAAAATCATCACAAAAAGTGTGCCATTCAATAATAAAAGATGTACCTCCAATGTCCAAGAACTTTTCACTTTCTGATTGCATGCTAGCAAGAAATGGCGGTACTTTCTGTTTGGCTTCAATCAACAAATGTTTCAGATCAAGGAGTACAGATTCCTCTGAAATAAACAAAAAACATGCAGATTACAAACTAATTGATTTGTATTGCAATTCACCGTATTTTTATGCGGTTAAATGAAAAATAAATATGACATTCGAAATGACTGTTCACATTTTAATTCTATATTACGGACATAAGCTGTAAGTAAGAAAACATGAAATATTAATACAGTAGTTTAGAGTTTGAAGCGATCACATGTTCAATGATTTTGAAAGAATTGCGGGATGTGGTTTGTTTCTGCAATGTTTCCAGATTATGACACATTATGGTGTCAAGAAAACTCATGTGACGTGTGATGCATGAATCCGACACTAGCATCTCGCATCAAATATGCCTGTTACATGTGCTAAACGACAACCTCGACAAACTAGTCATAGTACTGATTACTGGTTAACTGTCTAGATGTATATAATGAATATTCATTTATCGAGACCGGTAGGGTCTAATGCCATCTTTCTTTTTGAATTGGAGGTTGCACTATATTTAAAAACTATGACGTCATTGATGAGCATTTTCTCCCGGCATGCACTTGTACGACGTCAAGAATAATAATGGACACTTTATTGCAACCGGTGACACTGAGCAGACATAATATGCTTGGTGTTAATTATCATTCAATACTTTAACTTTTATATATTTTGACGGCGACTTTCTCAATGTGAAATTGCACCCATAAAAAAAAAATTAATATAGAATTTAAATGATTCTACTTTTACTTAACTTTGCTTTTTTTTATAAATATAAATGTGTTGTGAGTTAAAGAAGGGGGGAAATCTATATAAGAGAGAAGCGAATACTTTAATTTTATGTGAATTTTTAATGACTGATTTTAGGCTGGTTTGAACAGCTATAATTTGAAATAGGTGTGGTATAGACCAAATTTTCTTATCAATGACATCTTATATTTGGTATATAATATACGTTATTTCAACAGTGTGACAAATCCCAGTTTAGTAGGTATAGTGTATCATATTGAGTTGGGCACAATACTTTAAATGGTGTCTGTCCCTATATATACATGTATACAGGTATCCTTTTGTTATAAGCAGGGAACCAGTCTACTGATTACGTTTTTATTACTATCACTGGGTCGATACCTCTGCTGGTGGACTATTAGCCCCTGTGGGTATCATCCGCACAGTAGTCAGTACTTCGGCACTGACATGTTTCATTAGATATATTTATTACTGAAATTTACAGTTCCTAAATCATGTAATTATTAATAAAACTAAGGTTTTTCTCCTTCACCCGCCACGATATAACTGAAATTTTGTTGAAAATGGCATTAAACACCATTGTCTTCTCCTTTAGGCATTGGTGACCTAAGCCGATTTTGACTATCCTATTTAGGCCCTTTAGTTTTATTGCTCCCAAACACTTAAATTATTTGGCTTTCCAATCTTTTGATTTTGAGTGTACCTGATGCAGGTTATTCCAGAAACGTGCACTAAATTTTATATCTACGTTTTTATTACAGGATCTTTTTGTTATAGGCAGGGAACCAGTATAGTGATTACTTACCAACAGTTTTATTTATAAACGTTGTAGCTATTCCTGTGTTACCACATCTACCTGTTCTTCCTATTCTGTGCACTATAACATGTAAAACAAACACAAATATATCAACCATGTTACTGCAGGGTCAAAATAAACAGGTATAAAGTTTAAATTAACAAGAATGAAGTTAACATGAGTAACACGACAGGTGCTACTAGTGGAAGGGGATGCTTACCCTTCCTGAGTACCTCCTTGTTTTTTGGAGGGTTCATACTGCTCAATCTTTAGTTTTGGAGATTATTGTTTGCCTTTTTTGTCTTTTTTTGTTGTTGCCAATTGTAGTGTCTGATCATCTTTGATTCATATCCTTTGTTTATCCCCATGGTATCTTCAAATTGGTTAATCTTAATAGGTTAGAAAAGCTATAAAAAGACACTTTCCATGTGATATTTGGTTGCCATTTTTTTTAATTATCATTGAGGAAGCTGTGCATCAATAACTGGTAAAAAAAACTGATATTTATTTTTCACAAAAAATTAATGCACAAGATAATGTTTGTCCATATAACTAGGGAGGTCAAGCCAAAAATTGAAATGCTTAAAAATCATCAAATTATAGTTTAATATGACAGTACATACAAAATGAGAAATTTTGGTCCACAAATTATTAAAATCGGTTAAGTTGTTCAAAAGTTATGACCTTTTAGGGGAGCCAAAAAGTGGTCGATTTTCTGTTTTTTGGAAAAATGTTATAAAAAGACATTTTTGGACCAAAATATATTATTTTCACTACCTAATAGGTTATCATGCTTTCTTCTATAGTACTGTATCCTCCTTATGCTTCAAAAAGAGGTATTATACACACCTGTAGGTGTTCTATGAAAATAATGCCACAGAGTTTAAAACCTTGAAAATTGCCTTTGGACTTAGTTTTTTTAATTTATGTGTCAGCAGTTTGCTTGTTCAAACTACCAGGTTTGTGGTGAAATATCTTCAGAAACCTTTAACTTGCAAGGCTGAAACTTGCAACACTGTCCACAAACTGCCCAGTCTCTAGGCAAAAATATCAAGAATAACATTTATTCAATTAATTTTTTTTTTATTTTAATATAATTTCCTGTAACACAATTAGGTTACAAATATAATTGTGTTAATTAACTATCAATTGTTTCTGCACATACCGTGATTGTACATCGACTACTTACATCGTCGAGGAATTACCTGTGATGTACCTGCCATGTTCCTGACAGTATTATTGTCATAATAGCTGACATTGCGTACCCGTTACATACCAGATATACACTGGACATGATACAATTTCAATGATTGTCGAACGTAATAATAAACAATTATTGCTGTCAATGGATGTAAACATCCAGAATTGTTAACCTGATGGGGGTTGTTTTCCCCCCGAGGGAAACAACCCCTTGAGGGTTAACAATTCTGATGTTTACAATCCATTGAAGGCAATAACTGTTTTATTATACCAAACAACAGACCAAGGATTGGGCATTTAAATAAATATATGTATTTAAGCAAAATGTGTGTTTAATAACTTTTGACAAATTTTTAACAAATGTTAAACTATTTCATGTTTATATTAAAGTTCACAACACAACCAGTGATATAGGGCACAAACCGGCCATTCAACAGATTTAAAATGTGTATTTATTAACTTCAAAAATTGCCTCGGGCCAATACAACCTTCCTTGAGCCATTATGACTAACCTTGGACATATAACCGGTCCATTATGAAAACACCCATTTCTTAATACTTTTATTAACCAGTCAATTTCAATTTTAGGTAATCTCCATTCTTTTTGAAGAAGGCAATAGTATTGACCGAAATGGTAGGCTATAATTGTTTTATCATTTTTTAATATTATTATTTAAATATTAAAATTTAGAAATTTTTGTAACTTTTTAAAAATTGTGATTTCTTATGAAAATTTTGAATTTTTTTTGAATTTTTGAAATTTTGAATTTTTTTTAAATTTTGGAAATATTGAATTTTTTTGAAAATTTTTAACTAATTTTTTTTTTTTTTTTAATCAATTTTAGAATTTTGAAATTTTATGAAATTTTTGAAAGAGTTGTTTCCCTTTTGAGGCACGCAATGGGTTGTTTACCGGGAAACAATAGGGTTGTTACCTGGTAAACAACTAGTTGTTTCCAATTTGGGTTAATTTTCACAAAACATTAAAATTGTTTCAGGTCATGTGATTTAATTTAAGCCAATGAGAAGTTAGTGAGGTATAATAATAAACAATTATTGCCTTCAATGGATGTAAACATCCAGAATTGTTAACCTGATGGGGGTTGTTTTCCCTTGAGGGTTAACAATTCTGATGTTTACAATCCATTGAAGGCAATAACTGTTTTATTATATCGAACAACAGACCAAGGATTGGGCATTTAAATAAATATATGTATTTAAGTAAAATGTGTGTTTAATAACTTTTGACAAATTTTTAACAAATGTTAAACTATTTCATGTTTATATTAAAGTTAACAACACAACCAGTGATATAGGGCACAAACCGGTCATCAGTAATATTTTCAACAGATTTAAAATGTGTGTTTAATAACTTCAAAAATTGCCTCGGGCCAATACAACCTTCCTTGACTAACCTTGGACATATAACCGGTCCATTATGAAAACACCCATTTCTTAATGCTTTTATTAACCAGTCAATTTCAATTTTAAGTAATCTTCATTCTTTTTGAAGATTTTGAAAATTCAAAAAAAAATTAAAATTTTGATATCTTATGAATTTTTTTTATTTTTTATGATATTTTTGAAATTTTGAATTTTTTTGAAAATTTTGAACTATAATTTTTTTTTTTTTTTAATTGATTTTAGAATTTTGAAATTTTATGAAATTTTTGAAAGAGTTGTTTCCCTTTTGAGGCACGCAATGGGTTGTTACCCAGTAAACAACTAGTTGTTTCCCGTTTGGGTTAATTTTCACAAAACATTAAAATTGTTTCAGGTCATGTGATTTAATTTAAGCCAATGAGAAGTTAGTAAGGTAAGATAAGATAAGAAGATAAGAAAACTTTATTTGAATTCGGTTTTTGAATAACAATAAAGTATAAGGTATAATAATAGTAAATGTTCAAGTGTTTGGTATCCTTTTGTTCCTATAACTATATACTACAAGGAGAAAACTATCAGTAACCCCAATTCTGAAGCTAATATCAACTATGTCCTAGTTTATTAGCCCTCTACCTGGAAATTTAGTAAAAATAATATTTCAATTATGGCCCTGTGTATTCGTTGAAAAGTCTTATTTGGACTATCAGATATGTTCTCTGTACAATTTATAAGCCAGCCTTAAAGTTATTTTATCTTCTAAACATTTAATTAGCACATTTTATACATGCTTTTCTTTTTTTTGTCTGCAAAACCTCAAACGTGGCAATTTTAACCGATTTAAGGGGGTAGGCCTGGGGTATGGGAGATAACTATTTTCAGTGTCTTCTCAAATATATGATCATCTGTGCGTTTGAAAATTCCCCCTCAATTCCAAACTTCTTGGTGACAAAGATTGTTTACATTGGATATGGCCAGATAAAAAAATGACTCCTTTTCCTTTTACCTTTCCATAGCTGTGCTCCTTGCAGGGCTCACCAAACCAGGCGAAGTGGGCGAAATTCTCGCCTTATATCGGCTGAAGTCGCTCTCCCTTGACTTGAGTCTTGACTACAAAGCGAAATTAAAGTCGCCTTGTTTCTTTTTGCAAGTCACTCTTTTCTTGCAAATAATCTTCGTTTTATGGTAAAGCTGATTGTCAAAACAATTGTAATCAATGGGAAGATACATAAGAATAAGAGGAAAAGGTTTTATTCAAGCAATAAAGAAGGTTTAATTTGTTGATACAAAAGTATCGCGGCAAACTTCTGCAAATTTGTACTGACGAAATTCCAGGTGAATATTAAATCCCAAATCTTAAAATATACAAACAGACGCTTCCTTTACCAAATTGGCCGTTGAATTGTGTTATATTCTAATTATTTTCACAAAACTTGAGTTATTTGTAGCTTTTTAAAAGCTAAGCAAATCAACATGTCTAAGTTTTAAACACGGCGATCATGGGGACGTAGGAAATCAGGGGAAGGAAACGAACATTTAGATGTCATTGACAGATTTCGAGTCAAAAATGAATAAATCTAAAATCAATAAATATAAGATTAATAATAATAATAAAACAAATACAAAACATGAATTTAATGTTAAATATGAAAGATATAAACAAGATATTAGCAAAGATAGAAAGCTATGTTTGGGGAAAAAAATTGTAATATCTGATCCTCTCTTATACCGCTGCCCCCCTTCTTCTAAGACAACTAAAGAATAACCAGAATCAAACGAATACAACTGGAGCACAGAATTTTAAGGAATTTAACAATACAGCTGGGTGGCTGTCTGTGTTTTTTTTTGTTTTTTTTTTGTAATGAATTAATCAAGTAGAGTCACCCTCAAACCACCCCTCCCCAGCCGACTTGAAAATAAAAAAGACAAATGCAGTCATTTGGTAATTTGGACATCCACTTTGTCAATTATAAGAATTGAAAAGCTTTTTGTTATTGGTAACTAGTTATTTTTTATCTCACAAACAAAGAAACTAGCAAAGGATGGGTGTGTGATAACTTTACTCGACAATTTCATTTTTTTCTGGGTACCTTCCATGAAAAACATCAATTTAAATATTTTAAAAATCTGACAGTAAAAGTTTGTAAAATCTGGTGCAATGATGTCTATATGTCTATTCTTCAGTGTGACATTTTTTGGTGGAAATTAATTGACAGGAATTTTTTTAATCCGATTTTTAATACCAAGGTGGTCCTCAGGGCATCCCCCCTTTTTTGCAGTTTCCACTGTTTTGCACGTGATTATCTCCAAACAGGATATTCAGATATGCTAGATATTTCATATTTATTCAACAACAACACTCTCAAGTGTATTAAAGCCAAAATATTCCCTTTCAATCAGAAATAAATGTGCATATCTATTAGAATCTTCCGAAACTAGTATTACCATCTGGCGTCAAGAATACCCCCAAAATTGCTATATTTAGGATGTGCTATGGAGAAAACTGCACAGTGAAATTTTTTGAAACTTTGGCAGATAATGTATTTAGACATAACTATTCCATGATGCAAATTTAAAAAAAATTGAATGATGGGAAAAATTTAGGGTAACCCAGGTCTACCACCTTAAGCAATCAGTTCATGCAACTAGAAAGTCACAAATTTTCAAAGTTATAATTTTTTTGTCACAAAACAATAAACTGTTTTCTTCTACTATTATTTATAATCTTAATTCATAACAGTCCTCAATGTCACTCTCTTTTTCTTTATATACTATAATTCTACATTTGACGACTACAAATAGTGCTGTGTCCCAGCTTATGACAAACTTGTTCCAAATGAAATCTTTGTGATTTCTTTAAATTGTGTGTTTTGTGATCCTATGCATATTTGATTAACTGAATCATAATCAACAGCATCAACTTTCAGAAGTGGCATTTTAATGATTTAAAACTCTTCATGATCTACTGAGATGCCACGATCACACCTGTAAAATAAAAATAAACATTATAAGTTATACAGAATAAAAATAAAGAACTAAAAATAATGTGTTATCTTTTCCAGAAATAGTTTATCATACATGTACAAATGAAAAAAGTTTTAATACAATGCACTCTTCGACTAAAAATTATCTTTATACATATATACTTGGTGGCAAATAGATTCTATGTGAAAAATAGCATTATTCCAGAAATGTTTGCTGCATGCATCATAAATGTTCTGTCATACCAAACAAGTGTGCACACAGTAATGGTGTAATGAAAAAAAATGTAATTAATTACATTTAACATATCACTGATTACATTGTATATTACCAGAATGTTAATACATTCACATACTGTAATGTATGCATTAAGCATATATTTCATAAAGCTTCCCTAATAGCACTGAAACATAATAATATGCTTTATAATAATTTAAATAAATTGTTTCAAAAATGTTGCACGAAAATTCAGGTTACTATTTAACATACACTAGGAACTTAATGAGAAATGCATAAATTTTAACTGTTTTCATGTAGACAAATTTCATTTAAAACCAAAAAATAAAAAAGATCTTGAACATTTCACAAAACATTTTCCCTTTTCTAAAAATATCAAAGAATACCGGAACAACTCCTTTATATGCATTAATAAATCCTGATAATTTCCGAGCAGCCATGATTACGTCACCAAACCTCTGCTTGAATAAAGTTATTTATAGATTGGGAGAATTTGACAACTTTATATTGATGCTTGCCATTTTCGCCATTTTTTGAGTAAAATAATAAAATCGTGAATTAAATTCCATCTCTTTTTCATTTTAATATAGAAGCAAAGATATGTATATATTCAGATCGTGTAAAGTTTCTGTGCGATTTTTGTGCATCTTTTGTTTTCTAAATTAACCCCTAATGATCCGGTTGAAAACGATATTTCTTTTGAGAATAAAACTATATTTTAGAAGTAGTTTTGTTACTTACCGTACATGATTGACCTCCATGGTCTGAATACATCAATTTTAGACAATTATTGTATCAATTGTTGGAACAATACGTCTGTAAATTCCATTTTTTGCTATGACTCTGTGAAATTGCCCTGGCTAAGATGGCGGAAGACATACATCCTGGTCATGCACCACACAACGTCCGATAACTCTTCCCACTCAACCTTGATTGCAAAGTCAGAAAATATGGCCCGAACATCCAACGATTTCCGGGAGCTATTATTGCTTTTCCATTGAAACTTTGGCAACATATCTTTAGAGAAAGGTCCAGATTATTGATATCTGACGGTAATTTTTAATGCTTATAACTACCAAATTAATAAAGTTCTAGTTTTCAAGTTTTATCTGATATATTTTTTATCACGAAATAAACAATTTTAGGCATTTTTCTAATGAAATGAAAAAGGTGAAAATTCAGGTGTTTTTACTCTAACAGAAAATAATAACGTTGTCGGCGACTACGTTTGACCTCCCTAATATAACTAGCAACATATATATTTAACAATCTTACAATACAATGCAATGAAAGTCTGGACCCACCATTCAGAATTGCTATAATGTTAGTAGTGTGACAGACTGAGTGAAATATTGAAAATTTGTGCATGACATTCAGTCAAAAAGTTTGAGAGCTTCTGTCTGACAGATTAATTTTTAACAAGACCGAAAAACAAGAGGAGGAATATATGCATTGTTGGGACAATACACTTCCACACTGTATCTGTTCTAAGAGGGTGCTTTGTTTTGCTATAATGTGCTATGTCTTAAATTGAAGGGGCAGTTGTGCTCATAATCATATGGTAGTTGGATTTACCCATGCAATCAGTGCCTATCACCACTAACATTGTGAGTATGAATCCCGCTCAGACGAGGTGTAATCGATGCAACATTATGTGATAAAGCTTGTCAGTGACTTACGACTGTTCGGTGGTATTCTACAGGTACTCCGGTTTCCTTCACAAATAAACCTGACCGTCACGACATAACTGAAATATTATTGAAAGTGGAGTTAAACTTCATAACCATAAAATTGACTTACCATAATTTTCTATATCTTCTGGCATATCATAATTTATAACATGCTGTATTTCTGGAAAGTCAAGGCCTTTAGATGCAACATCTGTAGCTACAAGGACATCCTTCTGAAAACCCTTAAACTGCTCCACTGATCTTGATCTTTCCTCTTGGTCTAAAATAGAAAAGGTTTAGGTTTGGTTAATGGTGCTTAACGTCACTTTCAACAATATTTCAGTCAGTTTTATTGGTGGAGGAAACCGGAGTGCCTGGAGAAAACCACCGATCTGTCACAAGCTACTGACAAACTTTATCACATAATGTTGTATCAAGCACATCTCGCCTGAACGGGATTCGAACCCACAACGTTAGTGCGGATAGCCACTGTTCGCATGGGTAGTTGTAAATCCAACTATCATACGATCACGACGGTCCCTGAGATGCAATGAGAAGTCTATTTTAAACAAAACATTATCATATCAACAATAGTAAGCTTATCAAGCATTTGTCAAAGTGACGTCAGTGAGACGAATATAACGTCATGTTAGGTACCAATATAACGTCATGTTAGATACCAATGATAATATGTTTGTATCACACTTATTGTTTAATAATATAACGTCATGTTAGATACCAATGATAATATGTTTGTATCACACTTATTGTTTAATAATATAACGTCATGTTAGATACCAATGATAATATGTTTGTATCAGACTTATTGTTTAATAATATAACGTCATGTTAGATACCAATGATAATATGTTTGTATCACACTTATTGTTTAATAATATAACGTCATGCTAGATACCAATGATAATATGTTTGTATCAAACTTATTGTTTAATAATATAACGTCATGTTAGATACCAATGATAATATGTTTGTATCACACTTATTGTTTAATAATATAACGTCATGTTAGATACCAATGATAATATGTTTGTATCACACTTATTGTTTAATAATATAACGTCATGCTAGATACCAATGATAATATGTTTGTATCACACTTATTGTTTAATAATATAACGTCATGTTAGATACCAATGATAATATGTTTGTATCACACTTATTGTTTAATAATATAACGTCATGTTAGATACCAATGATAATATGTTTGTATCACACTTATTGTTTAATAATATAACGTCATGTTAGATACCAATGATAATATGTTTGTATCACACTTATTGTTTAATAATATAACGTCATGTTAGATACCAATGATAATATGTTTGTATCACACTTATTGTTTAATAATATAACGTCATGTTAGATACCAATGATAATATGTTTGTATCACACTTATTGTTTAATAATATAACGTCATGTTAGATACCAATGATAATATGTTTGTATCACACTTATTGTTTAATAATATAACGTCATGTTAGATACCAATGATAATATGTTTGTATCAAACTTATTGTTTAATAATAGATATTGTAGGGTGTAAATATCAAAAGAACAATTTACAAATCACTGATAATTGAATTTACATCAGCCTATGACTATGTAATGAGTGCCTGTCACCAATTTAACTATGGACATGTATTTGATTATGGCACGTGGCCAGGTATAATCGATACAACAAAAGTGATAAAGTTTTGTCAGTGACTTGTGGCAGGTAGCTTAAGTTTTCTCACGGTACTTCTGTTTCCTCCACCACAACAATTTGTGTTAAACACTTATTATGCTAAGCATAAATAAGAATTTTCTTGACACACAAAACTCATTGCTTTGGATAAGTTGTTGATCAACTCCACAAAAAATATCCAGTGAAAATAAATTAATTGACATAATTCAGGATTTTTCTTTTTTCTTTACTTAAAACATTTTTTTCCATTCCCATATTGTTTAAATTATTTTATTAGATACAATGTATATATAATCCTAAAAGTTTAAAATTTCTATTCATTATTGAAAAGAAAGGTTTAAACAATGATGGTAAAAAATTCCACTAATATCAACAAAACGAACAATCACCTCTCAAGGTCATTCACTGAACACAAAAAAGACTATATATGACACTGAAAATCCAGGCCCTGGCTTGGGACAGGCAGAAAAATGTGGCAGGGTTACACTGTTAATGGGATTCCAACTCTCCCCTAACCACATTGGTGGAGTAATGGTTAGTGTGATCTCCTCGTGCATGGTAGATCTGGGTTCAACCTCCAGTCAGGTCATACCAAAGACTATAAAATTAATATTTGTTGCTTTTCCGTTAAGCACGCAGCACTAAGGAGTAAGAATCAGAATCAGAATAATGTGTCCAAGTGGAGCGACATGTATCCACTAAAAGGAGTTCCCATGTTCCTGAAATTTGACTTATACAGGGTTTGATATTCAATATTTTATTCCCAACTGGTTGATTGCATATTTCATAAGATTCTTGAGCTGTAGAGCAGCATGTTTTTTTTGTGATTTTGTGATATATATAGGGGGACATGTGGGACTGGGGAAAGAAACATTGAAATATTTGCAAACTCTTCGGACATCTCACAGATTTCCCTCACTTTGCCCTGATGTCAACTGAAAGAAAAGTCATGTCGCCCCGCCCGTTTTTACCAAATATGGTGAGCCCTGCATGACATATAACTACAGGGGAGCAAGTAAGAGATTTGACTTTAATTAACTTGGTCTCAAAGCTACTTATTTTTAGACAGCTTTCACATTATGCTAAAAAAATTTACCTTTGCCACCATGTATAGCTACAGCCTCCACTCCTTTTAGTAACAAATACTCGTGAATGGCATCAACATCCTGTTTGCGTTCGGCAAAAACTAATACCTGTAAATAAAGGAAACAAGGATGACAAAAACTAATACCTGTAAATAAAGGAAACCAGGATGACAAAAACTAATACCTGTAAATAAAGGAAACAAGGATGACAAAAACTAATACCTGTAAATAAAGGAAACAAGGATGACAAAAACTAATACCTGTAAATAAAGGAAACAAGGATGACAAAAACTAATACCTGTAAATAAAGGAAACAAGGATGACAAAAACTAATACCTGTAAATAAAGGAAACAAGGATGACAAAAACTAATACCTGTAAATAAAGGAAACAAGGATGACAAAAACTAATACCTGTAAATAAAGGAAACAAAGATGACAAAAACTAATACCTGTAAATAAAGGAAACAAGGATGACAAAAACTAATACCTGTAAATAAAGGAAACAAGGATGACAAAAACTAATACCTGTAAATAAAGGAAACAAGGATGACAAAAACTAATACCTGTAAATAAAGGAAACAAGGATGACAAAAACTAATACCTGTAAATAAAGGAAACAAGGATGACAAAAACTAATACCTGTAAATAAAGGAAACAAAGATGACAAAAACTAATACCTGTAAATAAAGGAAACAAGGATGACAAAAACTAATACCTGTAAATAAAGGAAACAAGGATGACAAAAACTAATACCTGTAAATAAAGGAAACAAGGATGACAAAAACTAATACCTGTAAATAAAGGAAACAAAGATGACAAAAACTAATACCTGTAAATAAAGGAAACAAAGATGACAAAAACTAATACCTGTAAATAAAGGAAACAAGGATGACAAAAACTAATACCTGTAAATAAAGGAAACAAAGATGACAAAAACTAATACCTGTAAATAAAGGAAACAAGGATGACAAAAACTAATACCTGTAAATAAAGGAAACAAGGATGACAAAAACTAATACCTGTAAATAAAGGAAACAAAGATGACAAAAACTAATACCTGTAAATAAAGGAAACAAGGATGACAACATTTTCAAAATTTATTAATCTAAAGTGATATGTGGACCATGCATGTGTCAATTAAAGTTTGTTTTTGCCTGCAAAAACGTATGTCTCCCCCCGTTCCACATACTGTAGTCAAAGGTAAAAAATATATTTAGGTAACAAATAAAAGTAAGCTTCCATGAATAAAAAAAAAATGTTTTTAATCCATGAAACACAAAAAAAATTTGATCAAAAGTGCTAAAGCAAGGGTTACAGGTACTATTCCATATTGTCATGGCAAAGTTCCCTATTCCAGAAAATTGCTCAGCCTATGTTCCAATGATTTTAAAGGAGTTTTGTTCTTCTAAAATCAATGGATTGGTGATGAATTTTTTTTTCAGGGAGATAGTGACATTATGATAGACTCTTGTACATATATATACATTGTATATACAAGTTTCTGTAAGGGATATTACACTAGAGTATTTGCAAATAACTCCCACAAAAATTAGGGGATCAAAATTTCCTGGTAATATGCACAACTACATATGGTGTCCTTACTACCTATCAAGTTTCATGAAATTCTGTTCAGTAGTTTCAGAGGAGTTGTGCTGACAAGCTGCTTCAAAAGTATATTTCGGGAAATTTTTAAGTTCAAAGGGGCACAACTCCCACAAAATTTAGGGGATCAAAATTTCCTGGTAATATGCACAACAACATATAGTGTCCTTACTACCTACCAAGTTTCATGAAATTCTGTTCAGTAGTTTCAGAGGAGTTGTGCTGACAAGCTGCTTCAGTAGTAAATTTCAGGAAATTTCTAAGTTCAAAGGGGCATAACTCCCACAAAATTCAGGAGATCAAAATTTCCTGGTAATATGCACAACTACATATGGTGTCCTTACTACCTACCAAGTTTCATGAAATTCTTTTCAGTAGTTTCAGAGGAGTTGCGCTGACAAGCTGCTTCAGTAGTAAATTTCGGGAAATTTCTATGTTCAAAGGGGCATAACTCCCACAAAATTCAGGCGATCAAAATTTCCTGGTAATATGCACAACTACATATGGTGTCCTTACTACCTACCAAGTTTCATGAAATTCTGTTCAATAGTTTCAGAGGAGTTGCGCTGACAAACTGTGACGGACAGACGGACAGGACAAAAACAATATGTCTTCCCACCAAAGTGGGGGGAGATATAATGAGAATTTACAAAGTAAATATATTGCTGGTTTGTTTAAAAAGCGAAAGAAAAACATCATAAAATAATTATAAAAAATAGTTTGTTATCAATAATAAAACATACATTGTATCAGAGAAGAGACCTTGTGTATACTTTGCCTGTTGCACAATCCAATTCATTAGTGCATTTATGTTTCAAATTAAAAGCTGTTCCTTTTATTTAAGAAATACTTTGTTACATTGATGGTTAGGTTTATGGTGTTTAAAGCCACTTTCAACAATATTTCAGATATATCGTAGTGGTCAGTTTTATTGGTGGAGGAAATTGGAGTACCCGAAGAAAACTGCCAACCTTCCGCAAGTCACTGACAAATTTTATCACATAATGTTGTATCGAGTACATCTCACCATTAGCGGGATTAGAACTTACAACTTCAGTGGTGATAGGTACTGATTGCACAGGTAGTTCTAAATCCAACTACCATACAATCTCGACCCCAACGGCCCCTTAAAAAATAATTTTGCCTGTTGCGCAATCCAATTCATTAGTGCATTTCTGAATAAAATATGTTTCAAATTAAAAGTTGTTCTTATAAAACAGGGTTTTATTTCAGAAATACTTTTTTACATTGACCTTGGAAGAAATTAGGACATTAAATAAATAGTATACTTACCGGTGGTGCTGTTTTTTGTAGGCATTCCAAGATGTAACAGACTTTAGCTTCCTGTTTGACATATTCTACTTCCTGTATAATGTTCTGACTAGCTGCTCCTGCTCTTCCTACATTCACTGTTACAGGTTTTACCAGAGCACTCCTGGCAAAGTTCTGGATTTTCTTAGGCATAGTGGCAGAAAATAGTAACGTCTGTCTTTGTCCCTGGAATAAGATAGATAGATATACAGATAGATATATGGTGTTAATGCCACATTCAACAATATCTCAGTTATATCGTGGCGGTCAGTTTTATTGGAGGAGGAAACCAAAGTACCCGTATTCAGTGTTCAGTTTAAGACTGTATTGAAAATGATGTCTCTTGAATCATTTTCTTGTGAAGGGTTATTCTAACGCACTCTGCTGTTTGACTCATATGGGAATTCTGAAATTTCTCATTTTGGTAAAAATGTATTTCTGAACATTGATAGTAGAAAAGACTTTAGACTTTGGGTCAGAAATAAAACAGAAATCGTCTTCAAATCTATTGAAAGTTTCAGTTCAAACAGATGACATTTTATTTTTACAAAATTCAAGCAATAAAAAACTATTTTTAAGGATATCTGCCATCAATAATTTTAAGACACTAGCAAACCAGAGGCTCCCAGGAGCCTGTAATCGCTCACCTGGATCAAAGCTGCTTTCAATAACAACGCAACTGCACTGTGGTGGCCATCTTGGTGGGAGAGCACGACTGCCGGACACAATTTTGGAAGAGGACCATCCAATGACTATTCCATCAAAGTTTGGTTCTAATTGAGCTACTGGTTCCAGACAAGATAGTTTTTATGTGAATTTCCCATAGGGTCCTATGTTAAACTAAGTACAGCTGTGCAGCCATCTTGGTCAGAGGGCAGGACCACCAGACACAATTTTGGAAGAGACCATCCAATGACTATTTTATCAAAGTTTGGTTCCAATTGAACAACTGGTTCCAGACAAGAAGATTTTTATGTGAATTTCCCATAGGTTCCTATGTTAAACTAAGTTCGGCTGTGGGGGCCATCTTGGTCGAAGGGCCGAACCGCCTGACCTATTTTTGGAAGAGAACCATCCAATGACTATTTCATCAACATTTAGTTCTTATTGAGCAAATGGTTTCAAACAAGAAGATTTTTATGGGAATTTCCCATAGGGTCCTATGTTAAATTAAGTTCGGCTGTGGCGGCCATCTTGGTCGGAGGTCTGAAATGTTAGACATAATTTTGGAAGGGGACCACCCAAGGATCATCTCAGCAAAGTTTGGTTGAGATTGGCTAAGTAGTTTCAGAGGAGAAGATTTTTTTTTAATTTCATCACCCCTTTTTTCTAATTTGCATAATCGGTCAAAATCGGCAAAAGTTTACAGTTCATAAAAAATCATGTAATATATGTTAAAAAGCTCATCATTATGCTTATACAGTTCATATTTGGGCACATTCTGGCTTAAAATAGAACAGTTGTGGCCATTTGAAGAAATTTCTATTTTTAGTAATGGCAGCCATCTTGGATACAGGACGGCACTGACGGACACAATTTTGAAAGGGACCCACCCAGGGACCATCCCTGCCAGGTTTGGTTTAATTTGGTTCAGCGGTTTCAGAGGAGAAGATTTAAATGTGATCTTTTATCAAAATATGCCTAATTTGCATAATCGGTATAAATCAGCTGAAAGAAAAATTTCAAACAAAAACCCCGAACATATGCTAAACTACTCCTTGCCATGTGGCTGCAGTTAAAATTTGAGCTAATTTTGACTTATACTAAAGCAGCAATGGACAATTGAAGAAATTTCTATTTTTAGTAACAGCAGCCATCTTGAATGGAGGGCAGGGCTGTCAGACACAATTTGAAAGGGACCCACCCAGGGACCATCTCTGCCAGGTTTGGTTTAATTTGGTTCAGCGGTTTCAGAGGAGAAGATTTAAATGTGATCTTTTATCAAAATATGCCTAATTTGCATAATCGGTATATATCGGCTGAAAGAACAATTTCACAGAAAAACCGGGAATAAATTTTAAACTAATCCTTGCCATGTAGCTGCAGTTAAAATTTGAGCTCATTTTGATTTACACTAAAGCAGCAATGGACAATTAAAATTTCATCCCCCCTTTTTCTATTTTTAGCTTGGTGGCCATCTTGGTTGGAAGTTGGGATCATCGGACACATTTTTGGAAGGGGGACATCCAAGGACCATTCCACCAAAGTTTGGTTGCAATTGGCCCAGTGGTTTCTGAGGAGAAGATTAAAATATGAAATGTTGACGGACGGACGAAAAATGATGACAATAGCTCACATGGCCTAAAGGCCAGGTGAGCTAAAAATGGAGAGCAAATGGCAACAAAATTCAATAGTGGAGGGCATTTTTTCTCTCTAAAGAATTGTGACTGACATTATTAAGTTCCCCCCCCCCCCTTTTTCCATGGATTATGACAAAGTTGTAATTACTCCTTCATATGATCTTGATTTTTCATTGTTTAAGACCTCACTGCTGCCATCATATTACACTTTCATTTCACACTCAATCATTGAAAGTGGTGTTAAACACCATAACCCCCTTCAATCATATGTATTTTTCGATTTGTCAAGTAGAACAAAAGATATTGCATTCATCCTTCTACCTGCCACATAATACTTAAACAGGTCATTTTTAGGTTCAGTGATTTGGGGTGAGAGGTGATTGTTCATTTTGTTGAGGCGAGGCGAGGTGATAAAAGTTTGTCAGTGGTTTTCTACGGGTACTCCGGTTTCCTTCACTAATAAAACTGACAGCCACGACATAACTGAAATATTGTTGAAAGAAGCGTTAAACGCCATAAACCATGTTGAAAGTGGCATTAAACACCATAAACCATCAACAATCACCTTTTGATCAGCTATTTGTCATTTCATAAAATAGTGTATTTTGGGATTTTTCCTTTAAAACAAAATATTGTCATTGGTTTAAAAAACTGTAAACAAAAGAACATAAGGAAATGTAAAAATGTTTGTGTATCGGAAGTAAAAATTCCATGGTGCATTAGCATCTGTCATTGGTTAAAAACACCTATAAAACAAATGGACATGAGGAAATATTTGTGTACAGAAGCAAAAATAGCATAATCAGGCCTTTCAGTAAGTGGCGGACTGGCTCACCGGGATACCAGGAAATTTCCCGGTGGACCCCAAAGTGATGCCTAAAACCTTTACTTTTATTTGATTCCTTTGACTACGTTTTGAGATTAAATGGGTTCTTTTGACTGGGCCCTTTTACAAGTTTTCCCAGTAGAAATTTCCGACCCAGTCCGCCACTGGGTACCAGGTACTTTTACTCTCAGAAAATGGTCTTTATTACCTCCTGATTTTAAAGAGTGTTGTATAAGATATTCATGAAAATTGTCCAAATTGTAATAAAAAGTACCGTCTGTAAATAGTGGAAGTATTGGTAGACTTGAAAAATATTGAAAGCCCTGCATGATGCATTAGTTTCTGTATCTGCATATTGAAATTCATGTCTCAATTTTTAAAATGCCTGACTGAACGTAATAACAATAATAAACAAAATTGATATTAGCAACAAACCTTGAAATATGAAAATATAGTTCGGACATCCTCTTCAAATCCTAAATCGATCATCCTATCAGCCTCGTCCATTACAAGATACCTACACACATCCAAGGTAAACATCTTCTTATCCAACATCAACATTAAACGACCTGGTGTCGCCACAACAATGTGAACCCCTCTGTCAGAAAAAAAAAATTGTTCTAGTGAAATATGTCTCAATGACTTTTGGATCAAAGCATTCTTGTTTATTAATTTTGTATTCTAATGCATTTGTGTGTATTATAGAATTTGATTGGTTAAAGTTTTTTTGTAAAGTCTGTAGATATTCAGGTTTAACAACTCTATCTTGAACAGGTGCAGCTTAATACGACCGCAGAAAGTCGACAACGGCTTCCTCCTGCACCAGTTTTACTGCAATCAAGCTTAACTCGAAAACCAGAACTGACAGAGGAAATCCGCTGGTATACTACTAGAAGCCCTTTTCATAATCCATTCAAAGAAAAAATGCATAAAATATGCCTATACTAACAATGTCATTTTGAGGCTTGTGTCAGGCAACTGAATAAGAACATTGTCATTTCGAGGCTCGTGTCAGGCAACTGAATAAGAACATTGTCATTTCGAGGCTCATGTCAGGCAACTGCAGAAGCATATCTGTTTTGCAAAATATTTGTTGTTTTCTTGTGTATTTTTATTACACTACATTTTTAAATTCACTTTTGTGGTGTTGTTGTTTAGACATTTATAATATATTTGTTTGTATACCAGTCTTCGAAATTAGGCGGTAGTCCGAAGCCCGTGGCGCATGAAATTGTACACGGGCGTATAAAATGAGTAGTTCCACAAGTCCGACGGGCCTGTGAAAAAAAAATCATATAGTTTCAAAAGTTGATTTCACTGATAAGATATTGTTTGTAGATATTTAGTTTATTGTTCTCCGTTTTCAGTTGCTGCCGAGTCAATGCAAAAAATGGGTAGGCAAACAAGTCCTTTGAATTTCCGATATTCGAAATAGCTTTATGTGTGTCTGTTTTTTGCAATTTGATTGGTTGATATTTTTACCATCATGTAGGATTTAAAAAAAAGACGAGAAGCAGGACTCATGTTAGAGGGCGAAGTAGTTGCCTTGTGAAGGTTGACTTCGAATTCTCGTTGGTCAAAAGCGAAGTTCAAGTAGCCGTGTAATTTTGAAGAGTCGCCCTATGTTGCCCGCGTATTTTTGCCACGTGCCATTTATGAAAATATCGACATCGTGTTTATTGAATTCTATGGTATTCATTAAGTATTTTGAAAATGACTTTCTTGAAAAGTAATCCATTTCGGTTTAAAGAAACTTTAATTTTGTTCAATATCAAATAAAAATGGCACCACGAGAAAGGGGGCGCAATCAGACACTGTGCTATGGGAAATGTTGATTGAAACTATTTTTAACCAAGCAAACTTTTGATTTTTGTTTTTCAATCCTGTGACATAAAGTCTGAGTACTCATTTATAATATGTTGATATTTGAGAAGGTTGGTCATTCAAAATTCGTTGAAATGCACGGAGACACTTCAGATTTTTTTCGATCCGCTTCCAAATCCGATCGGTATTTTCTTTTATAAATTGTGATCTATTTATAGAACTGTTGCCGACAGACCTGTGTCTACGTTAATACCTCTGCAGTTAGAACATAGACTTTGAACTATTGTAGTTTTGTTCCATTGCTGCACTCTGATTTGAGGTCTAACAAATAATAATTACAATCTTTACTTGCTTCAGTTTATGACTGTCACTGTCAGTGTCAATATATGTTCGTGATATTTGCATTCCCTAGCTATCTATATATAGTTGGACTGTTGAGCAAATTGGCATATACACATTTCTTCTGCTGAAGGCTACACAAATATGACTTTTTGCATTTTGTGTGGTATTATTTCAAAGCATAGTGATAATTTAAAAACAAAGGGGGGTACATATTAAAAATTATCACCAAATTATGTGTCACGTGCAATGATGACACCACACGTTTTTGTTATAAGAGTCTTATAGCAATATTGGTTGTGATGATGATGAGGAGGAGGTGGACAGTGATGATATGGAATATACTAAGAATGCTATTGACAATATGATTTTAGAATTTTCAGGAGATTAATATGAACATGAATCCAAAATAAAGTGTCTTTTTGGTTTTTTTTACTTGCATTCTGGTCTTACCTAATGCATAATTGACATGTCCACATAATATTTGGTACATCATCATGTTTTGAGTTTTGGTGGTTTTAATTAATGGTCATTAATGTAGTTTTCAAATTCGGGCCTGAAGAATTGATGGTGGGCCTGTAAATATTTGAACTTACAGGCCTGGTGGGCTTGTAAGGTAAAAAGTTAAGCGTGAAGACTGGTATACGATATCATTTTTCGGTCCAACAACATGTGAGACTGTTTAGAACTGTGTTATTACATATTCTTTAGTCCCCATCATGCATTTTCAACTTTATTAACGATATTAGACCTCTTTCGCATAAAAAGTAGTTAGAGCATAAAATTGGCTTACTAACTATAACAAGGGGCTGTCGTGGTCATAATCGTATAGTAGTTGGATTTATAACTACATATGTAATCAGTGCCTATCCCCACTAAAGTTGTGAGTTCGAACCCCGCTCAGACGAGGTGCACTCGATACAACATTATATGATAAATTTTGTCAGTGACTTGTGACAGGTCAGTGGTTTTATCAGAGTACTCTGGTTTCCTCCACCAATAAAACTGACCACCATAATATAACTGATATATTGTTGAAAGTGGCATTGAAATACATAACCCTAACCCTAATCTAACTATAAATCATATGATTCCATTTGGTTCAATTTGTTGAAAACATATGGAATAAAAAAATTTATTTCATCTGTGTATGGCCTATACTAATGATTTTTTTGTCATTTCGAAGCTTTCATCAGGATACTGAAGAACCATATCTGTTATGCAAAATATTTGTTGTTTTTTATTGTATTTTTATTCCACTTTTAATTTACTTTCATGTTTGTACACTTTTTGTACATTTATATATATATGAATAGTAACCTTTATATAGGTAAAGTTTCATATCCCTGTATTTAAAGTCAAGAAAATAATATCTTAGGTACTAAGATACAGAACTGTCAAGTATGTGTGTGTGTGCCCATATATTCTATAAAAGTTTGTAGCACTCAAACCCACAAAGCTGCTCAGCGCATCCCTGGGTGGTGGATAGGGAAAACCCTCTTGATGGGGGGTTATCATACAGAAATCCTGACTGTGGTCCACAGTGGCAACATATTTGGAGAGTGCCACAATCTCTGCAATCTCTCAATGCCTCTTTTGTAGATTTCATAGAGTGGACACACTATAGCTGCAGCAAAAGATTATATTTTCCATACTTTTTCAGCAGCAGTCAAAAATCCTTGATACAGCAGAAATACTGCTCACTGGACATTAAGCAATAATCAATCAATCAATCAATCTATATGTTCTACCTTTTAATTAAATTAAGTTGATCATTGATAGGGACACCACCAATACACAGACCACATTTTAATTCTGGGAATCCATCAGTAACCAAAGCTTTTATGTAGTAATCAATTAGTTCATGTGTTTGTTTTGCTAATTCTCTCTGAAAAAAACAAACAAAAATAATGGTTAGGGGATAGGATTATGGTTTTTAATGCCATTTTCAACAATATTTCAGTTATATCGTGGTGGTCAGTTTTATCGGAAGAGGAAACCGGAGTACCCGGACACAACCACTGACCTGTCACAAGTCACTGACAAACTTGATCATATAATGCTGTATCAAGTACACCTCGCCTGAGCGGGGTTCGAACTCATAACGTTAAGTGGTGATATGCAATGATTGCATAGGTAGTTATAAATCCAACTACCATACAATCACTACTACGATGACCACCCAAAAATAAGTACTCAATATACATGTAATATTTATACAAATTGCATCATACTCATTATCATATTACCCTTTATTCTGCACTTGTTCTATTTCAGCAGTCAAAATACATTGACTGGATAAAGTTTTGCTATATAAGATCACTGACAGAAATATAGCTTTTCTGGTACCCCTTTCATGTTTTACATGTTGAAATTTAATCCCTTAGAAAGGTCTCATAGAATATGGCTTCTGAATACCCATTTGGTATCTTCAAACTTCTTTAAAAAAGTTAAGAATTAACAGTTGGATTGATCTCGGTATAATGTTTGATAATTTGGATATGTATTTTGGTACATGATAATTTATTTAAAAAAAGAGTTAGAAGCAATTATATTTGTTTCTTTTGATATAATAATTACATAAAAACTCAGGTTAACCGGAATTTCACTACTAGTACATTTCTATTTTTTTGGTATTTAGATGAACCTTGAGATCACGCAGTTTTACATTATTAGATTCCAGCAAGTATAAAAATTGGGAAAAAACACTCTAAATAATATTAATTCAAGTAATAACAATTTTAAATATTGTTTTAATAAACTTTATTACAATTGTAAACATTTGATCATACGATTGTTTCAATTATTGTTGAGTGTAGGCTCAGAGAAATAATAATTATTAATCATAAACACTTACTGATGGACAGATAATTAAGCCATATGGACCTTCTCCGTTTATAAATGGAAGTCTTTTCTCCTGCTCTAAGGAAAACATAATTAAAGGTAATATAAACACCAATGTCTTTCCAGATCCCGTGAAAGCGATGCCGATCATGTCCCTTCCTAACAATCTGTAACAAACATTAAATTATTGTACATTTAAATAAATAAGGGTTATGGTGTTTAATGCCACCTTCAACAATATTTCAGCTATATTGTGGAGGTCAGTTTTATTGGTTGAGGAAACTGGAGTACCCAGAGAAAACCACCGACCTGTCGCCAGTCACTGACAAACTTTATCACATAATGTTGTATCGAGTACACCTCGCCATAGTGGTGATACGCACTGATTGCACAGGTAGTTATAGATCCAACTACCATACGATCACAACCACAAAGTGAAAGATGCAACTTTTATTTCATATTTGCGATACATTATCGTATCAGTGAGTTTTCTTATAAATAAAAACTTTACCTTTGTAAATTAACTTGAATAAATTTAACAGTGACCATGTAAAATATTAGTAAGATAGGATATGGATGTAAATGAACATGAGACACACTCAAGACACAAAATTAAAGTAAAGGAACAGGACTTTTATTACTGTTCTACATTTCAGTCATAGTAGGGTCTTCAACAATGTTATATATTGACTGTACAGTAATACTTCATCATGTCAATGTTAACTAGAGGCTCAGCACTGAGCTGAGCATGTGTCGCTCACCTTTCATTCTGCTTTGAGGAAACTTAATACAGAACCTTCCATAGGTGCTTCTCACCAAATTTCAGCTCATTTTGGCCAAGCAGTTTCAGAGAAGAAGATTTTTAGAAATCGACCAATCTAAAACAAAAATTGCCTGTGGCAGCCATGTTTATTAATGGATCAAAACGAAATGAGCATTCTCTATAGAGGACCTTCCATAGATGCTTCTTACCAAGTTTCATATCATTTGGCCATGCGGTTTCAGAGGAAAAGCTGTTTTAGAAATCGACCAATAAGAAACAAGAATTGCCTACAATGGCCATATTTGTTAACGGATCAAAATGGAATGGCAAAGCGGTTTCAGAGGAGAAGATTTTTTAGAAATCAACCAATCAGAAACAAGAATTGTCTGTGGCGGCCATGTTTGTTAATGGATCGGGACAAAATGAGCAATCGTAACAGAGGACTTTCCATAGATGCTTCCTACCAAGTTTCGGATCATTTGGCAAAGTGGTTTTCAGAGGAAAAGATTTTTAGAAATCGAACAATCAGAAACAAGAATTGCCTGTGGCGGCCATGTTTGTAATGGATCGGGACGAAATTAGCAGTCTTTATAGAGGACCACCCATAGATTCTTCCTACCAAGTTTCGGTTCATTTGGCCAAGCGGTTTCAGAGGAGAAGAATTTAAAAAATCAGCCAATCAGAAACAAGAGTCATCTGTGGCGGCCATGTTTGTTAACGGATCGGGACGAAATGAGCAGTCTTTACAGAAGACCTTCCATAGATGCTTCCTACCAAGTTTCGGTTCATTTGGCCAGGCGGTTTCAGAGGAGAAGATTTTTTAAATCTGTATAGAGATAACTGCATTTTGAATACAGATATCTATATTTAAACAAGAGTTATCTTTCTTTAACAGAGAAGATATTTTAGAAATCAACCAATCAGAAACAAGAATTGCCTGTGGTGGCCATGTTTGTCAATGGATCGGGACGAAATGAGCAATCTTTACAGAGGACCTTCCATAGATGCTTCCTACCAAATTTCAATTCATTTGGGAAAGCGGTTTCAGAGGAGAAGATTTTTTAGAAATCAACCAATCAGAAACAAGAATGGCCTGTGGGGGCCATGTTTGTTAACGGATCGGAACTAAATGAGCAAACTTGATAGAGGACATTCCAAGGATGCTTCATACCGAGTTTTGATTCATTTGGCCTGGCAGTTTCAGAGGAAAAGATATTTTTAGAAATCAACCAATCAGAAACAAGAATGTCCTGTGGTGGCCATGTTTGTTAACGGATCGGGACAAAATGAGCAATCTTTATAGAGGACCTTCCATAGATGCTTCCTACCAAGTTTCGGTTCATTTGGCCAAGCAGTTTCAGAGGAGAAGATTTTTAAAAATCGGCCAATCAGAAACAAGAATGGCCTGTGGTGGCCATGTTTGTTAACGGATCGGGACAAAATGAGCAATCTTTATAGAGGACCTTCCATAGATGCTTCCTACCAAGTTTCAGTTCATTTGGCTGAGGGGTTTCAGAGGAGAAGATTAAAATGTGAAAAGTTAACGGACGACGGACGCCAAATGATGGCAAAATCTCACATTGCCTTTGGCAAGGTGAGCCACATTGCCTTTGGCAAGGTGAGCTAAAAAGATCATCAATTTTACTTTGGAATATACAGGATAAACTGTGAGCTAATGCTCACTTATGATACCCCTGCTCTTCAGGAAGTCGGAATCTGACGGATCAAAAAACGCTTCCCACGATATGGGGTACCTATATGAAGCTTGTGACCAAATATCAGATTTCTGCCATCAATAGTTGCTGAGAAAAATGTGACGAAAAATGTGCATATATGTTCAATGTGTATAAAAACCAACTAAGTCGGCAAACAGGAAGTAGGATTCTGACAGGTCTAAAAACGATTCCCACAATATGGCATACTTATATGAAGCTTGTGATCAAATATCAGATTCCTGTCATCAACAGTTGCTTAGAAAAATGCGACGAAAAATGTGCATATACAAAAGTATGTTTAATGTGTATAAAAATCAACAAAATCGGCAAACAGGAAGTAGGAATCTGATGGGTTCAAAAACGCTTCCCACGATATGGGGTACCTATATGAAGCTTGTGACCTATTATCAGATTTCTGCCATCAATAGTTGCTGAGAAAAATGCGACGAAAAATGAGCATATATGTTCAATGTGTATAAAAATCAACAAAGTCGGCAAACAGGAAGTAGGAATCTGATGGGTCCAAAAATGCTTCCCACGATATGGGGTACCTATATGAAGCTTGTGACCAAATATCAGATTTCTGCCATCAACAGTTACTGAGAAAAATGCAATGAAAAATATCTTGGACGGACGGAAGGACAGACGGAAGGATGGATGGACAGAGGTAAAACAGTATACCCCCCTCCCCCTTCGAGGAGCGGGGGTATAATTATGCAGGGGTACCTAACTTAATAGTACTGCATAGTACAAAATCTTAAATTGTTGTTCCAGTGATACCTAACTTAATAGTACTGCATAGTACAAAATCTTAAAATGTTGTTCCAGTGATACCTAAACCTCTTTGGTACCAATTTTTGTGTTTGGAATAGACAGGTTTTCGGCTTATACAGGTTAAATTCACAAAGATTTCCTACATTGGGATTTCATTTAAAGTTTGCCTTATTCAGGGTTTGGTTTAGACAGGTTTCACTGTACATTGTAGAACATTTAGTGTTTTTACCAAGACAAATTCATCATAGAGCACCTTTATCTTAAAACATCATATTGTAATTACTGTAGAAAACAACAAATATTATTCTATTTAAACAACTTATGATATATCTATCCTGTTTCTCATCTTTTTAGTTTTCTGTGTTGTGTTTTGTTTGTCTTCGTCTTGTGTGTCCAATGTTGCTAGTGTCTCTGGATTGTCCATTCTTGATTTGCCCCTTCAGTTTTCTCTAAGTTCAATTACTTACACAGCTGGAATGCCTTGTATTTGTATAGGTGTAGGTTTAACGATGCCTTTATGTTTCAAAGCGTGTATCATAGTACGTGGGAACTTCATCTCCCTAAAGTACTTAATAGGGGGAGGTAAGTCTTCCCCTTCCACCAGTATGTGGTGCTTCTTTCTTAATTCTTCATGTTTATGTTTTGGTCTGCTTAAGATGTATCTGGGAGGAGTCCATCTAAAAAAAGAATAACAAAAGTTATGAATGTAAATTAACATAAAAAGAGTAAGTGTGTGAGTGATTATTGTTTAATGCCAATTCATCAATTTTTCAGCTATATCATGGCAAGAACAAGTTAATTTTCAATTAGATCAACTTGCTGAGTTGAATTTTTATAGTGCTAGCTCACTGAAACAACAGTCCGCGGGTAGACATGTCGCTCCACTCTGACACATTATTCTGATTCCGAGCAAACCAGTCTTTGCTCTTTCTCCTTAATGCTGCGTGATTAGCAGAGAAGCAACAAATACCAATTTTATAGTCCTTGGTTTGACCTGACCGGGACTCGAACCCACGATCTACCACACTCGAGGCGAGCACACTAACCATTACACCACCGATGCGGTTAACATAAAAAGAAAATCTATTCTGCATAATCATCACAAAATGACAAAAATTACAAATTCTACATTATAACCAAGAATATAATTATGTTAAACAACTCATCATTGCTACTCTTATACTTTTAAATTTCAGCATTTTCATACACGAATGTTATGAAATTACTTATGTGAACAAATGCCTAATTTGTATATTTGGTTTGGTTTATGGTGCTTAATGCCATTTTCAACAATATTTCAGTTGTATCATGGCGGTCAGTTTTATTGGTGGAGGAAACTGGAGTACCCGGAGAAAGCTTTAATTACTGTAAATTTGGAAATTTTTGTGTGATGTGAGGTCAAGTAATTCTTGTATACTGAAATAAATCAGATGAAATATTGGTAAAAAATACCATACTTTTTGTCCTAAAATTTAACCTCGTTATTCTAGAAGAAGAGTCTATACTTCCTATGTAAAATGAATAAAACATCAAAGTTTTTAACACAATATCTTTGGGATTGTTTAAATGGAAAATGTGAATTGATCAGTAAAAACCTCTCTTTACAGTACAAAAAAAATCATATATGACCCTACAGTGAGTAAAATCCAGTTAAATAATTACCCTGTCTTGATAGGATCTTCATACTGTATACCTAGAGCCAACTCAGCAACACCCATTAAAGCTGTAATGATAAAGTCAAAACTAGTTAAAACTGGTTATTCATTCACAATTTGGGCCTTTTTTAGACCCCTATTTCAAATAAAATAGCTCCTTTTTAATGACCCATTAATAACCCATAAAGATCAAAATAATAATAAAATTGGATGAATAATAAAAATTCTATATACATTTTTTTTTATACCTTCAAAATTTCAAAACTTTGGCTCCCTTTAGAGCCCTGTTCATTTATAAAAATCTACAAGATTACAAATGGTACAGAAAAGCCAGAATATATGTAATACAACTTATCATTACATAATACCTATATAAAATTTAGCTCATTGCAAAATAAAATGTAGAATAGACATAATGGCTATTTTAAGAAAATTTCTATTTTTAGTAATAGTATTAGTGGCCATCTTTGATAGAAGATGCAGCTGTCGGATATAGTTTTGAAAGAAGGCTTTCCAATGACTCTTCTGGTTAAGTTTGGTAAAAATTGGTATCATTGTTTCAGAAGATATTTCTATTTTTAGTGATGGCAGCCATATTTGATGCAGGCAGACCTGTCACACAATTATTTTAAAGAAGGCCAACCAATGATCCCTTCTAGCAATGCTTGATTAAAATTGGTCCTATGGCTTCAGAGAAGATGTCGAAAGAAGATATTTCTAATTTAGTAACAGTGGCCATATTTGAGGGTTGGTGCAATTGTCAGAGAGATTTTTTAAAGACCAACCAAGGACCTATTTAACAAAATTTTGTCAAAATTGGTCCAGTTGTTTCAGAGGAGATATCAAAAGAATGAAAGCGTTTAGACTGCTACAAGTGATGGTAATAACTCAGCTGACCCAAAGCAAAAAATAAGGTTGTTTTTTTTTCATTTTAATAAATTTACCTTAGCTTTTGACATTTATGTGTAAATGCACAAATTTTATGCTTCAGAAACTCTTCAAAATTTTCAGTGTTATTATATATGTATATGAAAAATCACAAGGAACAATATTTATTTTGGATTAAATACTTAAAAAAAACAAAATCTAAATTTACAATGAGCTACAAGAAAAAAATGGATGACAGACACTACTTATCATTAAGCCATGCCATATGGCATTTTTTCTCCCAACAATTATAGAAAACATTTAAAATCGTACCTTTTTTCTCAGCAACACTTTCTAATATCCTCTCTTCTTCTTTCAACATCTTTTCTTTTGCTGTTTCTTTTTTAACTGTAAATAAAATTCAACAGGTATTAGAATACATACCGATATATTTATCATAACCTTTTTTCTATATTAATACGGTCGTCTTCGTATGGTAGTTGGATTTTCAACTACATGTGCAATCAGCGCCTATCACCACTAAAATTGTGAGTTTGAACTGGCGAGGTGTACTCGATACACCATTATGCGATAAAGTTTGTCAGTGACTTGCAACAGCTCGGTGGTTTCCTCCTGATACTACAGATTCCTCCACCAATAAAACTGACAGCCACGATATAACTGAAATATTGTTGAAAGTGGCATTCAATACCACAAACTAACCAATCTCCCAGGTCAGAAGGATTTAATTAGTTTAATAGTGAATCTTTTTTTTATTATCATATGTGGTATTAAAATGAAAAATAAAAAATACCACACTGTAAGGACAGCTCCAAAATACCACACTAAGGACAGCTCCAAAGTCCAATAGCAAAATACCACACTGTAAGGACAGCTCCAAAATCGATAGAAAAATACCACACTGTAAGGACAGCTCCAAAGTCCAATAGCAAAATACCACACTGTAAGGACAGCTCCAAAATCTATAGAAAAATACCACACTGTAAGGACAGCTCCAAAATCTATAGAAAAATACCACACTGTAAGGACAGCTCCAAAATCTATAGAAAAATACCACACTGTAAGGACAGCTCCAAAATCTATAGAAAAATACCACACTGTAAGGACAGCTCCAAAATCGATAGAAAAATACCACACTGTAAGGACAGCTCCAAAATCTATAGAAAAATACCACACTGTAAGGACAGCTCCAAACTCTATAGAAAAATACCACACTGTAAGGACAGCTCCAAAATCTATAGAAAAATACCACACTGTAAGGACAGCTCCAAAATCTATAGAAAAATACCACACTGTAAGGACAGCTCCAAAATCTATAGAAAAATACCACACTGTAAGGACAGCTCCAAAATCTATAGAAAAATATCACACTGTAAGGACAGCTCCAAAATCTATAGAAAAATACTACACTGTAAGGACAGCTCCAAAATCTAATAGAAAAATACCACACTGTAAGGACAGCTCCAAATTCTATAGAAAAATACCACACTGTAAGGACAGCTCCAAAGTCCAATAGCAAAATACCACACTGTAAGGACAGCTCCAAAATCGATAGAAAAATACCACACTGTAAGGACAGCTCCAAAATCTATAGAAAAATACCACACTGTAAGGACAGCTCCAAAATCTATAGAAAAATACCACACTGTAAGGACAGCTCCAAATTCTATAGAAAAATACCACACTGTAAGGACAGCTCCAAAGTCCAATAGCAAAATACCACACTGTAAGGACAGCTCCAAAATCTATAGAAAAATACCACACTGTAAGGACAGCTCCAAAATCTATAGAAAAATACCACACTGTAAGGACAGCTCCAAAATCTAACAAAAAATACCACACTGTAAGGACAGCTCCAAAAACTATAGAAAAATACCACACTGTAAGGACAGCTCCAAAATCTATAGAAAAATACCACACTGTAAGGACAGCTCCAAAATCTAACAAAAAATACCACACTAAGGACAGCTCCAAAATCTATAGAAAAATACCACACTGTAAGGACAGCTCCAAAATCTATAGAAAAATACTACAATGTAAGGACAGCTCCAAAATCTAACAAAAAATACCACACTGTAAGGACAGCTCCAAAATCTATAGAAAAATACCACACTGTAAGGACAGCTCCAAAATCTATAGAAAAATACCACACTGTAAGGACAGCTCCAAAGTCCAATAGCAAAATACCACACTGTAAGGACAGCTCCAAAATCTATAGAAAAATACCACACTGTAAGGACAGCTCCAAAGTCTATAGAAAAATACCACACTGTAAGGACAGCTCCAAAATCTATAGAAAAATACCACACTGTAAGGACAGCTCCAAAATCTATAGAAAAATACCACACTGTAAGGACAGCTCCAAAGTCTATAGAAAAATACCACACTGTAAGGACAGCTCCAAAATCGATAGAAAAATACCACACTGTAAGGACAGCTCCAAAATCTATAGAAAAATACCACACTGTAAGGACAGCTCCAAAATCTATAGAAAAATACCACACTGTAAGGACAGCTCCAAAATCTATAGAAAAATACCACACTGTAAGGACAGCTCCAAAATCGATAGAAAAATACCACACTGTAAGGACAGCTCCAAATTCTATAGAAAAATACCACACTGTAAGGACAGCTCCAAAGTCCAATAGCAAAATACCACACTGTAAGGACAGCTCCAAAATCTATAGAAAAATACCACACTGTAAGGACAGCTCCAAAATCTATAGAAAAATACCACACTGTAAGGACAGCTCCAAAATCTATAGAAAAACACCACACTGTAAGGACAGCTCCAAAATCTATAGAAAAATACCACACTGTAAGGACAGCTCCAAAATCTATAGAAAAATACCACACTGTAAGGACAGCTCCAAAATCTAACAAAAAATACCACACTGTAAGGACAGCTCCAAAATCTAACAAAAAATACCACACTGTAAGGACAGCTCCAAAATCTATAGAAAAATACCACACTGTAAGGACAGCTCCAAAATCTATAGAAAAATACCACACTGTAAGGACAGCTCCAAAGTCCAATAGCAAAATACCACACTGTAAGGACAGCTCCAAAATCTATAGAAAAATACCACACTGTAAGGACAGCTCCAAAGTCTATAGAAAAATACCACACTGTGAGGACAGCTCCAAAATCTATAGAAAAATACCACACTGTAAGGACAGCTCCAAAATCTATAGAAAAATACCACACTGTAAGGACAGCTCCAAAATCTATAGAAAAATACCACACTGTAAGGACAGCTCCAAAGTCTATAGAAAAATACCACACTGTAAGGACAGCTCCAAAATCTATAGAAAAATACCACACTGTAAGGACAGCTCCAAAATCTATAGAAAAATACCACACTGTAAGGACAGCTCCAAAATCTATAGAAAAATACCACACTGTAAGGACAGCTCCAAAATCTATAGAAAAATACCACACTGTAAGGACAGCTCCAAAATCTATAGAAAAATACCACACTAAGGACAGCTCCAAAATCTATAGAAAAATACCACACTGTAAGGACAGCTCCAAAATCTATAGAAAAATACTACAATGTAAGGACAGCTCCAAAATCTAACAAAAAATACCACACTGTAAGGACAGCTCCAAAATCTATAGAAAAATACCACACTGTAAGGACAGCTCCAAAATCTATAGAAAAATACCACACTGTAAGGACAACTCCAAAATCTAATAGAAAAATACCACACTGTAAGGACAGCTCCAAAATCTATAGAAAAATACCACACTGTAAGGACAGCTCCAAAATCTAATAGAAAAATCGTAGAAAGTGGCGAAAATCGATACCCTAACACACAAATACATGACCACTCAAAAAGATAATGACTTGAAACATATTTTCAAATACAGTCAAACCTCATCCTGTCTTATGTGACCTTTCAAGGGAACATTGACATAGAGTCACATAAGACAGGTGGTCGCTAAATACAGGTTTAATTAACATGAAATGCACTGTAAAGGGGATTCAAAATTAAGGTTACATAATACAAGTTATTGCTTAATAGAGGTGGTCACTAAAGCAGGTTTGTCTGTATACCATGGGGGTCAGAGGTCAAATTTCTAAAGATCTGTCAGCTACAAGCCAACATAATATTTAGATATTGAATGATTGTACCGATGTCGATTTTATTCAGGAGTATAGAGCTTTTTCTGTTTGTGAATTACTCGATACAGGACGATGTAAAATTTTACTGGATCACCATTTTTTTTTTAAATCCCACAAACATGCACATGTACTTGCTAAACAAATGCGCAACTGAATAAGTACATAAGAGAAAATCAGTGTCAAGATGACGCTTATTGAAGATTGTACTTGTATAAAGTTGTGCCGGTACACTTGATACCCAAATTTTTAGGACATATTATAACGTATGTGACAAGTTTTGACTTCTTTGTTGTTTCTGTTTTATTTATTTCTATATATCTCACACGTGAATAAAAATAAGATTGTAATAATATTAAAGCATTGTGTAGAATACTTATGTGTTTCAAACAAAAATATCACATTGATCTAAAAATGTATGTATATAAATTATATATTGTATACTAGATTTTTTTTATTTTTGGTGTTTTGACACCATTTTCAGCAATATTTCAGCTATATCATGGCGACCAGTTTTAGTGGTGGAAGTAGCCGGAGTACCTGGAGAGAACCACCAACAAATGGGCAAGCAAATGGTAAACTTTATCACTTGCAGCTGCGAGTCGAGTGCACCCTTTTTTGTAATTTAAAAAGTCGGGCGTGAACCCACGCTGTATTGGTGATAGGCTTGTATGAGTTGTTAGAAGCCTAACTCAGGGAGCCACCCAGACCCTTATTGTATATTAACAAGTACTAATAATTATATATGCATAATAACGTTGACTAAGACAGGATAAGGTACCGGTACTGTTTGTATTTTAATAAATGTTGACATTTCAATAAAACTTCAGTTATATTTAAAAAAAAAAAAAGGTTCCATCAACATCTAAAGCAATCTCAGGGGCTGTCGTGGTTGTTGCTAGTTGAATTTACAACTACCTATGCAATCAGTACCTATCACCACTAATGTTGTGAGTTCGAATCCTGCTCCTGGCAAGGTGTACTCGATTCAACATTATGTGATAAAGTTTGTCAGTGACTGGTTGGCAGGTTGGTGGTTTTGTCCCGGTAGTCTGGTTTCCCCCACCAATAAAACTGATCGTCACGATATAACTGAAATATTGTTGAAAGTGGGGTTAAACAACATAACACCACTCTAAAGCATTCTTCACACTTAAATTACCCTGTGCTTTCTTTTTAAGTTCACTGTGTTGGTCTAAGAGACTGACATGAGCTTTGGGTCCAGCATCTTCATCCTCTTCTTCTTCACTGCTACTTTCAGATTTTTCTTCTTCTTTTGGTTTGACTTTTCCAAGTCTCTTTTCTACCTCTTGAAGCTATAATGTAAAGACATATTTATACTTCTTACTTTATAGCAACAACTTTTCTCAACAAGATTTACCTGTATATCCAAATACATGTACCATATACATAATCACGACGGTCTCTAAAAATCATAAGATATACATGTACAGAATAGAATAGAATAAAATACATTTTATTGCCTAATCATAGGGCCCACATGAGGCATCATTAACAATACAAATATTCATGATTGATAAATGAGACATACACACAAAAGAAAAAGGACATAGTTTAAGGTTTTTATATTTCTAAAAATATAAATATAATTATTATTATTTAGTGGATCATGTTCTGGTTTGTCCCCTATATCTCAGATCCAGTGTGAAACTTTACATATGTTGCATATTCCTTAACAAGCAGTAAACCTGCTAAAAACACCAAGGGATGGTGCTTCTGACACACCCCATCTATCAATTGCATTTTCTCACAATTATATAGTAAATAATTATATATAATATTAAATACTTATCATATACTATATATAAATAAAAAAAAAAGATTATAGTTAATTATTATATCTATTATTATTACAAAAACTAGATGTCTCACCTGGTTACTCATGCACAGTTTGTGCTCAATTAAATTTAGTTCTTCAGAGAAATTACTGACATATGTTTAGACTACATCATACATGTACGTTAAATTTTAATCCATTAATATCAAGACTTAAAATAAAAAAAATTAAAATGTGGCATTTGTCACTTTTATCTTGAAAAGGTACAACAAATCTGCTGGAACACCACAGACAGGAATTTTTCTAAGGAATGAAAAGGAAATAAAGCCTTTAAAGGGTATGGCGGGCACAACAAGTCAACAAGGCTTCCTCCTGCATGATTTTTACTGCCATAATATTTTACTTGAAAACCTTAACTGATAGAGAAAATCAATGTAGCAATACTAACTAACTGAAGCCCTTGTCACAATAAATTCAAAGGAAAAAAACTTTCATCAAACTTTGATAAAAATAAAAAATTCTGTAATTACAGTATACTTTCAAAAACTCATGAAGATAAGCATTGTGAAAAAAATGAATGAAAATCAAATTGCATAAAATGTTTTAAAAAATTTCAAATTATGGTCCTTTCAGTTGAGTTAATCTCGGGGGAGGAAGGTGCTTATCTGTCAGGGATCACAGTACTAGTCTTTCAACATTATTAAGGACTTAATCAGGTTAACTTTAATAAACTTCCAAATTTGTTTAGTAGACTGTAATGTATAGGATTTTAGTATATATACCTGTATCTTTTTACGTTGTTTAATTGGAATGTATGGCACATAGTCATCGTCTGATGATGATTCTTCATCTCCTCCTGATCTCTGTAAAAAAAAAACAATTCCAATCCATCATTTCCAAAAATAATTTTTATTCTGTCTGGTAATTTAAATATTGTAGAAATGAAAAACAATTTGTTTTACTTGACTTTTTAAACATACATATGTATTTTTCACAAGACCAACACTGCATCGAAAAAGAAAATGAGCAACACCTTTGAACAGGGAGGCCTAAATCCATCTTGAAACCAAAACTCATTTAAACTGTGAATTCTGAAGGACTCAAGTCTGGTCATTGTACCATGCATGCCTCTTGACATCATTATCAGCAGCTGGGGTCTTTCTTATTCTTCTTCCAAGTACAGGGCTAGAATCTTAAAGATATAGTGTGTAAGGTCTCGTCCCATCTTTACCACAATTTAGGAGGCATATATAGCGAATCTGATAGGACATCAGAGCCTCATTTATTGGTCATTTGATTTTGGAATAGTTCAATACTGTTGATGATGATTTCAAACATCATACACAATAAAACGATCGAAAAAAATAGCCACTACAGTCTGCAAAATTCTTGGAATAAATATCATTAAGTTAATTTTTCTTCGGTGGATAAATAATTGCTGGTTTAGTGGGTGGTTAGCAGGTCAGTGGGAAATCAATTTGCAGAAGCTTGTCAGATTAGCAAATAATCCAAGTAGTCCTCGGGATGAGTTGTCCCATATTCTTTTAGAAGTTTGAAATTAAGCTTTGTGCTAAATTTGTGAACTCTTAAAATTTATATATTATAAAATTATGCTAAGCTTAAAGGATAAAACTATATTTAAATCTGCTTTTGTTGATAAAAAAAAAAAGCATCAAAATCGAACTCAAATTTAATGTGTGGAATAATTATTTTGAAACATTGCGATTTGAAATTAAATATATAGTTAAAACTTTTAACTTTTTGGGCATCATTTTAGTAAGGTCAGAGGTCAGGACTGGACCATTGTATGAAACAAGAAAGGAAGTGCCTGTGACTGTGAGTTTGAGTGTCAAGCCCCTGTTCTTGTTGTTGTTTGTTTACTTGAAGGTGTTCAACAATATTTCAGTTATACCGTAGCGGTCAGTTTTATTGGTGGAGGAAACCGGAGGACCCAGAGGCAGAGAAAACCACCAACATGTCATAAGTCACTGACATACATGTAGTCGCATATCACATAATGTTGTCCGACATACATGTAGTCGCATATCACATAATGTTGTCCATCTCGCCCTGATTAAGATTCGAACTCACAACATCAGTGGTGATAGGCACTGATTACATAGGTAGTTGTCAATCCAACTACAATACGATCACAAGCATGACAACCCCTTCTTTTGTTGTGATCATACGCAACATTTGTATATTATAAATAAAAATTAGTAACAAATACTTTTTGGACGTCACTGTAGTAAGGTAAGAGGTCGGGGCTGGACCATTGTATGATATAAGTAATGAAGTGTCTGTGACTGAGTTTTAAGTGCCCCTGTTAGTTTTGTTGTAACATGTGCCAGTTCAGTTGTGCAACTAGTTTTTGTGCCAATTGTGGTCATAATTATAGTCACCTTTCTTGATTTACTTGACATTCTATGTGATGACAAGCCTCGATACTTCACAGTGATTGTAATCTCAACACATATTAAAAATCATGAATATGTGTATACAGCATACACCACAATTCAGTAAGAATCGTCGATGTACTTTTTTTCTACAATCGTAATTTTTACGTCCCGGAAGTTTTGTTGTTGTTATAAACGTACAACAAATGCGGATGATCACGATATATCCGGAGTTTTGGGGTATGTAATGATTGTTTAATCATTTAATTTTCACACGAATTATTATACTGTTTTTTCTTTCTTAATAAATACACTGAACATTAAAATGAATATGGATCAAAAGCAGATGAGTAAGAGGTCGTTCAGATAGGACACTGTATAACCTAATAAAGGTAATAACAAAATTACCGAACTCCGAACAATCTTACAAAGGGAAAGTCAAAACTCATAATTATATAAACAGACAAAATCAGTCAACAACCGGAAAACTGTGAAAACCGTAATGACCCTGACTTGGTACAGGCATTTCTAAAGAAATGGTGGGTTGAATCAGATTTTAAGGCGCCAAACCTCCCGCTCTCACGTTCTCCCAGGGTCCGTTCTCCCTAAATTGATTGATTGATTGATTTGATTTTTGGTGTTTAACGCCACTTTCAGCAATATTTCAGCTATATCATGGCGACTAGCTTTAGTGGTGGAAGAAGCCGGAGTACCCGGAGAGAACCACCGACCATGGGCAAGCAACTGGTAAACTTTATCAATTGCGGATGCGAGTCGAGTGAACCCTTTTTTGCAATTTACAAAGCCGGGTACGAACTCATGCCGTATTGGTGTTAAGCTTGTATGAGTTGTTAGGTAATCCAACTACCTAATTCATTGAGCCACCCGGACCCTCGTTCGCCCTGATAATTATATATATGTAGGATATTAAAAATAAATGAAGTATACATGCTATTTGATGGTTTATAGATAATAGATTGAGAAAATTTAAATATGAGGCATGGGAAAAGTGTATATTTCGATAACGAGTAAAGTTAAACATTGCAGTCCCTTGGTATAAATCAGGTAACTTAGACGAGTGAATCGAGAGTCTGTAGAAATTGTATGTGTCCATCATACATTTGCTTGTATTTTAAATAAATTTAAACTGTATGGTGTCTATTGATTACTGTATTTTGACCATGGATATTATGTATAGGAGAATGTCCAAGTAACTCTCCATTCCTTAAAAATAATGGAGCCGAGGCCCATTGTTTTTAAGGAATGGAGAGATACGAGGACATTCTCCAACTTAAAATCCACCCATTGTACTTGATTAATTTTATTAATTATTAATCTTGTAACCAAAAAAAAGTTTGTGTATAGTATCTAAAGTACAAAGAGAACAATAACTCCGCCCCTGTCCACATTGCTGATAACTCTCCATTCCTTGAAAATAATGGAGAGTTTAGACAATAGATTTACATCACAGGTGGATTTTAAGGAGATCTATGATAAATGTTAATCGGACAACGATTCCCAAATAATGGCAAAGGCTTTACTTCTTTACAATTTAAATAAAATATACATTGTGTTCATTAAAATACTTTTTAATCATCAGGGCGAATGTGTAATTAGAGCAAACGGACCCGATACCCCTACAATCCAACTCAGGACAGTTTTCATAACCACTCAGAATATAACCCTTCGCTATTGGAGAGTAGTTTCAGTTCAGCTTTAAATATGTGTGTATTATTTCAAATAGTTCTTAGCTATTGGTTACATTCTGCTGTATAACCCATAAAAAGATCAAAGGAAAAGAATGCATTTATATTACAAGTTTAATTTATTAAATCGATTTGTTTTTCATTTAAGATAATAATAACATTATTCTTTATTACTGTATAATATTTTACTATAGCAATTACCCAAAAATATCGGGTTTATGGGTACATAGGGATATATATTTGATTAATTGTAATACTGTGCACACTCGATTGGGGATATATAAATCAATAAATCAATTTTAAAGAAAGTTGGATTAAATGTCATACCATTTGTTTTTTCAACAACACTACTATTGTACAAGTTAGATATAATACTCCCGAAACAAAAGAAGCTATCCGTACTCAGGTGAAAAAGAAACCCGTTATATCAACAATACGAACCGCTTCTTTTGTTCAATAGTAAAAAGAGTTTGAAGATAACAAGAGGTGTAATCACAATCCGTATATCGAAGAACAGACAACACAATGGCCAAAAGAAAAAGTACAAAGAAATTATCTACAAAACATGCACATAAAACTAAGATCAAATATCACGAACCCCACTAAAAACCGGGGTGAACTCATGTGCTCCGGAAGGGTAAGTATTTCCTGCTCCACTAGTGACACCCGTCGTGTTAATCTAGTTACAAACCCCGTAAAATTTTCGAAGTGACGAATTCAACTTGCAGGAGGTAATCCAATTAGTATTTTCTATACATTATTTAAGTAGTTCCCTACAACAATTGGATTAAACATTTCAGGTCCGACTTTTTTCGAGCTTGCAGACGTCGCCTTCTAAAACTCGTCCACCAATCAATGTCCAGAGATACCATTTTTGAAAAGTTTTAATGCCCATTTCCCGACAAAATGTCCCAGTGAGAATCTGACAATAAACCTTCCTCAGTTTAATCCCCAATTCTGCCAATCTGTCGATTTCCACAGGGATAACGGGTCTCCTTCCAAATTTCAAAGCTACGGCATTTTTGCCAGTTATTCTGTCATTAAGTGTTCATTTTGGCACTCTGTATCGCGTTGAACCTTTTCGTATGAACATGCCACCCTTTACGGATTCTATAGCATCTCTTCAAGATATACAGTATTATAAATGCCATATAACCATTTGGGAGGCACGATTTCGTGATCTGTCGTTGGTCAGGGATAAAAAAAAAATAGACATGCATGGCTACCCGTGGACTGTTTCAGCAATACAATACAGATCCAACTAGGAGTTTATCAGTTTCCAGCAACAACAGCCAAGTAAACGATATAGACAACTACATTAAATGGCGGGTTGGTTTGGCTTATGGTGTTTAATGCCACTTTCAACAATATTTCAGTTATATCATGGCGGTCAGTTTTATTGGTGGAGGAAACCGGAGTACCCGGAGAAAATCACCTACCTGTAGTATGTTACCGACAACATAATGTTGTATAGCCTGAATGGAATTCGAACTCGCAACGTTAGTGGCGATAGGCAAATTCAACTACCAATCACGAAAATGTGCCCTTAATGAGCAGTCACCCTTTATATACAGGACAAAATTAATTATGCACTATTCATGAAAGGGGGAAAATGACTGTCCCTTAACAGTGATTTGCTATACAGATGTTCGAGTATTTGACCAAGGAAGGTAAAGTTAAGAAACAACAAATTTGCAACTTTTCAATTAAGGTGGTCGTGGTTTATGGTATTTAATGCCACCACTTTCAACAATATTTCAGTTATATCGTGGCAGTCAGTTGTATTGGTGGAGGAAACCGGAGTACCCTGAGAAAAACACCGATCTGCCACAAGCCAGAGACAACTTTATATCACATAATGTTGTATCGACTACACCTCATCATGAACAGAGTCGAAATCACAACTTTAGTGTCGATAGGCACCGATTGAACAGGTGGTTGTAAATCAAATTACCACACGACCACAACGACCCCCAACTCGAGAACCATAAATGTAATAACCATAAATGTAATAACCAAATTAGAACTTATGCAATTTTGTTTAATATTTCAAAGTCAGGTTAAAGGGAACTTGCATTTGAATGAACACCAAAATGCAGGTTGGAGTATACAGACAGCTAGAGTGGATAAAAATGGTACTGGTATTCAGATTGATGGAGTGCCAGTGGATACCAAAAACAGAATGAATTAAATAGGAAACATTTCACTTTTATTAAAAAGAATTTCAAAACAAACATTCTTGTCTTGCACATTTACCACAGACAGAAAAATGGTGGGATGCATCACTTCTATGGATTGTTTGGCATGATGTCATTAGCAAACTCTGAAAAAAATCAAATATGGAATTTGTCAAGATACATTCAAAACAAATATGTTGTACATTAGATTTATTCTTGCTTGAATACGAATGCAGTAATACGGGGGTATGGCGATTAACGCCACTTTCAACAATATTTCAATTATATCATGGCAGTTTTTGATTGGTGGAAGAAACCACAGACCTGCCGCAAGTCATTGACAATCTGTATCACATAATGTTGTATCGAATGCACCTCGCTCGAGCGGGATTCTAACTGCAACGTTAGTGGCGATATGTACAAGTAGTTATAAACCCAACTACCATACGTCACGACGGCCACTATTGTCAATGTAGGGTGGTGGCATATGTGAAATGAACTGATATTCAACCTCTGCAATTCAGAATCCATTGAATTTTGAATTATTTATTTTGTCTATTAAAAACATAACAGATTTTCAAATATTTCTTAATTCTATATGTACTATTTTGTTCCTCAATCTTAGTTTTCTTTGTAGTGCTTTGTCGACCATTGTTGGTCTGTCTTTTTTACCATTGTATTGTCTGTATTCAAATTTAGCTTCTGGTGTTCTATGATCAAATATTTTCTAAATAGTCAACTATAGGCTTCCATCTAAATTGTAAATCATTACATGTATATATATATATATATATGTCTGAAAATTAAACCAAACAGTGTTAGAATTATATTTTAGAGCTGTCAAATTTTTGTTCTTCCCTCGACGGGATTTGAACCCACACCATTGATACACTGTCGCACCATTCGCTTAGCCTTACGTCCAGCGCCCTAGACCACTCGACCACATCCACTCCCTATATATAATGAATGACCAACTACACTTGACTAGCAACCGCATCTGGAGTAATGGTTAGCATGCTCGCCTCGAGTGCTGTAGATTGTGGGTTCGAGCCCCAATCGAGTCAAACCAGACTTAAAATGCATGGCATTTGTTGCTTCTCCTATAAGCACGAAGCATTAAAGAGAAAGTGCGGACTGTTGTTTCAGTGAACTAGCACTATAAAAATCCAACCAAGAGTGTTGGTCTAGCACAAAGCGGACATCCTCCCATTGAAAATAAATTGTTGTCATGATATAGCTGAATTAGTACTGAATTGGCGTTAAACAATCATTCACTGCTTGAATATCGTTGCAACGAAACCGATGTAAAAAAATAACACGAACTAGTCTCGACTTAGTCGAAACATTGTTACTCCAGTGCTAGCTGGGGGCAATAAAAAAATGATGTAATTCAATCCACACGATAACAATTGAACATCAAACAATACTTTGTATTTAGCTGCGGAACCGTAGCTCTTTTGCTATGACCATAATTTCTGGTCACAAACAAAGCATAGGAACTAAATTTAGGTTAGCAATTATATTTTTAAAAAACCACCACAGTAACTACGGTTAGCAATCCTAGGGAGAAAAAAACACCACAGGAACTATAGTTAGCAATCCTAGGGAGAAAAAAACACCACAGGAACTATAGTTAGCAATCCTAGGGAGAAAAAAACACCACAGGAACTATAGCTAGCAATCCTAGGGAGAAAAAAACACCACAGGAACTATAGTTAGCAATCCTAGGGAGAAAAAAACACCACAGGAACTATAGTTAGCAATCCTAGGGAGAAAAAAACACCACAGGAACTATAGTTAGCAATCACACCATAGGAACTATAGTTAGCAATCACACCATAGGAACTATAGTTAGCAATCACACCATAGGAACTATAGTTAGCAATCACACCATAGGAACTATAGTTAGCAATCACACCATAGGAACTATAGTTAGCAATCACACCATAGGAACTATAGTTAGCAATCCTAGGGAGAAAACACCATAGGAACTATAGTTAGCAATAATAGAATAGATCATGTCGTCCATATTTTCATACATTACAATGAAACGTGAATACCCACCCATGAAGTCAATATTTCCATCTCCGTTTGTATCCGTTTCGTCCATCAATTCATCGGGCGTCCTGGATTCTCCTTTCAAGACGGTTGTCATATCATCTTTCAATTCATCAATATCCACAAATCCATCATGGTCTTCATCGAGAGCCTTGAACATTTCTGCTAATATTTCTTCAGGTCTGCCCGGACGACCATTAAGACCTAGAAAATACAAATTGAATGATATAATCCTCGTCGGTAACCTACAGCCAATTACGCTTCGATTGTAATCGAGATCGTGATCAGCTGTGTGTAGTGGAGAGTAATCGGAGCTCGATCAACTGCGAGCTGTGGAGAGTAATCGGAGCGCGATCAACTGAGTAGTGGAAAAGTAATAGGAGCGCGATCAGCTGTGGGTAGTGAGTAATTCGAGTGTTCGATTGAAGCGACATGTTTACTAGTGGACTGGTTCAGTGTAGCACTTTAAAAATCCAACAATGAGCGTGTTGGTCTATAGTACAATGTGGACTTCCTTATCATCGAATGTTAACTTCTTATCGCCATGATATAGCCGATGAATTGCTAGTTAAACAACAATTACTCCCTCATTATGATCCGATCGGAAATAAAGGCGACAGCGACACAGACATGCCCCAGCGTGGGATATAAAAAAACCCCCAAAATAATTCATTTTAAACTGTATAATTTCCAATATTACAGTAAGTATCCACAGGCGCTCATGGGCCGGCTAGATAATTAGTACATATACATGGTCTACACATGCAAGTTGCTTTGCTGATAAGATTGTATGAATATGGACACGAACAAGTTAAAGTAAAGAAAAGAGATGAAATAAATAAGAAATAAATTTTATTGAAAATAAATATGTAAACAGAAAGTTAAAAAGGGGGGGGGGCAATTCCATGCCACGTGCACCTGTGTAAATATCTAGGTTTTTAGTAATATAACATCAGAGTATAACCTTACCTCTTTTCTCTCCCCATCTGCCCCATCTCACCCTGCGCCATCTGACATATCTTGCTAGACTGTACATGCCCATAGCAGTCCCTATATATTTTTTGTCTTTCTCCATTTTTCCCTTATATCCTCTTGTAGCCATGGTCATGCAAATTGCAATCAACAGGAGACAAGCGAGGGTCAGACGCATCTTGATGTTTTCTTTTGAAGACTGGAATAATGACAAGTGTTTTCATAATATACCAGTAAAAAGGTGAACGACTCCTCTCGAAATGATGTGTACATATGTCGATTAATCACAATTTGTGATTTATTTATTATGTTTTAACGCCACTTTCAGCAATATTTCAGCTATATCATGTCGACCAGTTTTAGTGGTGGAAGAAGCCGGAGTACTCTGCGAGAATCACCGACCATAGGCAAGCAACTGGTAAACTATCACTTGCGGCTGCAAGTCGAGTGCACCTTTTTGTAATCTACAAAACCAGGCGCGAACCCAGGCCGTATTGGTGTTAAGCTTGTACGAGTTGTTAGGTAATCCTACTACCCAACTCATTGAGCCACCCGGGCCCTCCACAATTTGTCTGGTCGTGATCGTATGGTATAATTTACATCTACCTATGCACATCACTATAAAAGTTGCGAGTTCCGAGCCCTTTCATGGCGAGGTGTACTCATACAACATTGCGTAATAAAGTTTGTCAGCGACTTGCGGCAGGTCGGTAGTTTTCTCTGGGTACTCCCATTTAAACTGACCGCCACAATATAACTGAAATATTGTTGAAAGTGCCGATAAACACCATAAACATAAAAACAAATTTGTGGTATGGAATTATCTTGTGTATTATACCTATGAATTTGTGGAAGATATTTTCCCATATGATAATGCTTGTAAATGATTAGGATTACTAAGATATCGTCATACTCGGGATATCAGGGACGGTCTTAAAGGGGAATTTGCGGTAGTGCCTATCGACAAAATTTGTGGGCGGAGCTTATCAAAAATTCCCGTTGATATGAACAGCATATTTATGAAACTGTCACATGACTTTAGGTCACATACCTCAGAATTTTGAATTTTCGAAGTGATTTTTGTAGATTTTAGACTGACGAATATTTTTGTAACAAGACTGAAAGTTTCGTATAACCATGCCCGTCAAATATTTGGCTCCAAAAGAAACTGAAACTATGTATCGTCGATTTGATTTTTCCTCCGAGATAACCATGGTAAAAAAAATAAATCTGAATGTTTGCTCCGCCCACAGCTATACCCACGGTCCCGGTTTAAGCCAATTTGACCCATTGCTGCCAATTGGTCCCCTAGCTTGCTGGAGTTATCTGCTCCTGGCTGTTTAAATACACACAAATTGCAAGTTTAATAAAGAATAGCATTGGACCTGCACCACCCCAGGCCGGCCCTACCCGACATCATTAATGACGTTACGCGCGCTATTGGTGATACTTTGATTAAATAGAACATGAAATAAGTAAAACGAATGTAGATTTTTTCAAGATTGATGGATTTTTATTTCCGATACATGCTTGTATAGGGAATTATACGAATATTTGTTTTATTATATTAGATTAGGTTTATTTTTGCTTTTGAAAACGAATTTATTGGAAGAAAACGTCGTTAACACACAATTTTCTCATGTAACTCGTTACAAAATATCCGCATTTCTTTTACATTTCTCAGTAAAAACCTAAAAATACGTTTTTAGGACCCTTTTTTGTGTGGGACCGGAAGCAGAGTCAGCGTGTTCTATGACCCCATTAACGATTTCTGATTAAAGCAATGCTTGAAGGAAAAAATCGGCAAGTTTATGGAAAGAAAAGAACGTAACGCTGAAGGAAACACATCTGCATGCCAAATAACAAGCTTTATTTCAGCTATGTTTTAACAAATTTTCACAAAAAAGCCGTATACATATCAAATGTATCATCTTCAAAAACGAAAAAGTCTTTTCTTTACTTGGGAATTTGACGTCTATATGAACTGAAAACCTAACCAGCGTGAAATGGCAAGTAAGTTATATTTGTTTCTAACATATACTCGGCCAAATTGATAAAAATTAATTACTTTTTTCTTCCAAGCTTCAGAATCGGAAAATTTGCCTCCCCCTTCAAGTTAAATGGTCGGTCCCCAAGTCTTACACAAAATGGTGTGAGGGGGGTGTTCTTCCGGGTCCGCTGAACCCCGACCCCTTTATGGACTGATAATGATGCTAATTTTAGACCCCATCTCAGACTGTTGTCCAACTTGAGCCTCTACAAGGCCCAATTTTTGAAGAATAATCCAAGCAAAAACCTATACCTCTTTTCAGACAATTGTGACAAAAAGTATACCCCATATGCCAGACAGATAATCAAAAATAGGACCCCGATTGTCAGAACATCACCATGTATATAAGGAAGTTATCCCCCACACAACAGTCATTTTCATTTCGTCATTCGGCACAATATAGCTGTGATATCACTGATGTGCCACAGTGGTGTCTAGCAGTCAACAATCGATGAATCAATCATTTCGACTGATTTTGTCATTGCTAGATGAAGAACGATTTTTTTTTATATAACCTGGAAAACAATGAACTATCTTTTTCTACGCTTAAATGATACTTTCTCTATTTTTTTCATTTAATTTTTGTCTCGTCTTTTCCCAAGAAATTGTTTCGTTAAAATAGATTTTATTTCATTTTGTATAATACCGTTTTGTTTCATTTCGGTCAATTTCGTTTCGCATCAGTGAATTTCGTTTCGTTTCGCTTCGCATTTTACAGGTACCCAGAATTTAGTATATTCCTTGTAAAAGTCGAGTTGTCCCTTAATAAGTACACTAGTTCTATGGCATAAAACCTCGAGTTCATGTCTACCATCAGCTTTTATTCGTTTTTCTTTATGTAAAAAAAAAAAACGACCCAACGCATTGAAAATTAACATGAAATGCTAGATTTTTAGTACATAATTAGAAATTGCCACGTTTCTAACAAAGTATAACAAAAAAACCACACGACATACCGAGATTTGTATTTGCTAATTTGGATATAATTTCTTAGGAATGGAGATTTTGAATGCACCCTGTAAAATAATAACTGTATACACGAATTTTGCGTGCGCAAGATCTTCACATCGGACAGCTAGCTTTAAATTTAAGATCGATTTTTGATGTTTAACGCCACTTTCAGCAATAATTCAGCTATATCATGGCGACCAGTTTTAGTGGTGGAAGAAGCCAGAGTGCCCGGAGATAACCACCGACCTAATCTCGTCGAGATTAGGATTCCAAAGAAATTTTCTGTCTGTTCTTCATTCGGAATCCTAATCTCAACGAGATTACCACCGATCATGGAGAAGCAACTGGTAAGCTTCACTTGCGGCTGCGAGTCGAGTGCACTTTTTTGTAATTTACAAAGCCGGGCGCGAACCCACGCCGTATTGGCGATAGGTAGTTGGATTACCCAACAACTCATACAAGCCTAACTCACTGAGCCACCCAGCTTTATATTTAAAATAATAATTAAATACTATTAAAATCCACCTGTGATGTAAATCTATTGTCAAAACTCTCCATTATTTTTAAGGAATGGAGAGTTATTGTTCTCTTTGTACTTTTAAGGGGCAGACAATGTAATACTTTGTACTTTAGATACTATACACAAGACTTTTTTTTTGTTACAAGATTAATAATTAATAAAATTAATAGAGTACAATGGGTGGATTTTAAGTTGGAGAATGTCCTCGTATCTCTCCATTCCTTAAAAACAATGGGCCTCGGCTCCATTATCTTTAAGGAATGGAGAGTTACTTGGACATTCTCCTATACAAGATAAACAATGAACTTACGATATCAACGTCTATTCCGCAGGTGTTAGCAGCTGGCTAAGACATGACGATGTCACGAACTTATATACCCATATGACAAGCATGTTGCACGTGATACTGAAAATCTGACACCTGGGATTGGGTTTGTATTGTATACTAAGGTGCGCTCGATTATTCATATGGCAAGAGAGTCACTAGTACTTTTAGTACAATTGGGTATGGGGTGTAGCTGAAGTTTAAACAGAGACCTTCAGAATGAAAACCCTTCCCATTCATATATTCACAGTACGAATACCATACCCATTTATGTATTGTGCAGTTATTGATTACCCATTCATATATTAAATTAAGGGACCGTCGTGGTCGTGATCGTATGGTATTTCGATTTACAACTACTTCTTCAATCAGTGAATATCACTTGTGAGTTCGAACCCCGTTCATGGCGAGGTGTACTCGATATAACATTATGTGATATTGTCAGAGACTTGCGACAGGTCGGTGGTTTTCTCCACAGGCGCTCGTGGCACGGACCAAACCCCTTTTTCTAACTTTCTGTTTGCAAATTTATTTTCAATAAAATTTCTTTATTTTTTTATTATTTCATCACTTTTTCATTATTTTAACTTGTTCGTGTCAATATTCATACAATCTTATGCTAACATCAAATTGCATGTGTCGACCCTATATAGATACTAAAAAAAAAAAGTAATAATTTTTTGATTAGAAAACGGAAAATTTGAGTTTTCTCGAAAACAATACATTTTTTTAAAACACAGTAAACGAGAGTTTTGTGCAGAATTTTACTACCATTTTTAAAAATATGCATTTCATCTAACAATAACCTTTCATTATTGCTGCACTCATTTGAAATTTGACATTTTCCCCGATTTTTACCGCCAAAATAGAGGTGGGAGTAGCAGCCAGGTAAATCTTACCTTGATAGAGACAGAGACACGTGTACAGGCATATTTTGACACTCCATTTTTAAACTTTAAAATCTTTCTAAAAGTTCACATAAAATTTCTTCATAAACCTATTTTTTGACATCTTAACATATATATAAACATCGCAAGAATGGGTAAAACAAAGGACTTGTCAAAAGATTGTAAAAACATTGTGTTAAATCTATTCAAGTTTTTTCAGCTTGAGAAGGCCAGGGGAAGACCATTTTATTCCCCAGATAATTTGATTAAAAGAACATGCAAGGCTGCTGGCATATCTTACAGTTCTGTGTATAGAGTTGTAAACGGTAAAAGTCCTCCTGAATCCAACAGACCGAAAGAAAGAAAGAAAACTCTTGATGATTTTGACCGTTGCGTTATTAAACGGACCGTTCATAGCATGTACAACAGGAAAATTGCCCCAACAGTCTCAAAAATTAAGAAAGAAATTGAAGATACAATTAAAATCTCGAAATCAACGCTTACTTTAACTTTATTAGATCTTGGTTATAAGTACAAAAAATCCGGCGATAATAGGAGGCTTTTATATGATCGGTGTAATTACCTCCGAAAAATCAGGAAGTTTCGAGAGGATGGGTATGAAATTGTATATTTGGATGAGACCTGGGTTAATCAGAATCATGCCACTGACTACATGTGGTTACCAGTTGATGGTTCTGATGCCCCAAAGATCCCTTCAGGAAAAGGTAAAAGGTTGATAGTTTTGCACGCTGGTAATCGTGAGGAGGGTTTGATTGATAGGTGTGATTTGGTTTTTCTTGCCAAAGCTAAAGATGGGGATTATCACCAAGAAATGAACGGGCCCATCTTTCTAAACTGGTTCGAAAATCAGCTTATGCCAGCATTAAAAAGCCCAAGTGTTATCGTTTTAGATAATGCCAGTTATCACAACATCAAGACTGAAGAAACTGTTGTGCCAAACTTTAATCAGAGAAAAGCTGTCTTACAAGATTATCTTTCAAAACACAACATTCCTTTTCAGCCCCTTGAAACTAAAAAACAACTTTATGAAAAAATTAAATTTAAGAAACTCCTTTCCGTTTTTAAAACTGATAAAATTGCCAACCTACACGGTCACGAAGTTCTAAGAACCCCTGTTCGCCATTGCGAATTGAACCCCATAGAACTTATTTGGGCACAGGTTAAAGGGTTTGTTGCAGAAAACAATACAACTTTTCGTTTGAAGGATGTGAAAGAACTTGTTTATGGGGGGGTTTGGCAGAATTACAAAGGAAGTTTGGGCGAAGGCAGAAGACCATGTATTAAAAATAGAAAAGGAGTATGGGAAAGAGAATTGCATTGATAGGAGTGAGATTCCCCCAATAATAATTGATTTTGATGACGACGAGTCCAGCGACGAGGAAAGCTGAATCCAGTCCAACATGATTACATATTGAACGGGTATACCGGTTGTAAATGACAGATTGTACATAACGTTTTTACCTATAAAATTTTATTCATATCCAATAATTGTGTACTCTATGTCTAACTTCAGTGAATTTATTAGTAGAAAAGACCGTTCTTTTTCGAATTATTTCAGAAAGATTGAAATAGCTTGGTCAAATTAAAAATCAGTAATTATGGAAATTTATGATTTCAAGTTTTTTTCAAAATTTTAGAGGTAAATCTCAGGTAAGCATGTGTATAAATGTCACGTAGTCAAATGCATTAACCATGAAGGGAACAATAGCCTTCTCCGGCACTTCGACGAGAGACAATAGACCAGCTGCGGGACCACCGTCGTTCCTATTGTTATATGGGATTACGTCCACGGTGAGTTGGTTGTCACATTTAACGAGCAAACTTGGCCTATTTTGAAGAACTTAGCCTGAAATAAAGACCAAAATAACGCCAAAAATTGGTAATTTTTCAGATGAGCAGGGCCTTCAGAATAATTTCAACCGTAAATATTTATACAATTCCAAAATGGTAGTAAAATTCCTGACAAAACTCTCGTTGGATGCGTTAAAAAAAAATCTACGCTTTACGAAATATTTAGATTTTTCCGTTTTCTAATAAAAAAATTATTACTTTAATAATACATTATTAGTATCTATACAGGGGCGGATCCAGGATTTCAAGTTAGGGGGGGGGGGCGCACTTAAAAAAATTGCACCGAGCGGAGGGAGGCGCGAAAATTGTTGGGGTATTTCGTGTGAAAAATCACGATTTTATGCCAAAAAATCATATTTTTTCCAATTTTAGGGGGGGCGCGCGCCGGGTGCGCCCCCCCCCCCCCCTGAATCCGCCCCTACTATCTGTCACCTGGGGATTTGGTGGGCAGCTCTGTTGGCAAAATGTAGTAAAAATTAAATAATAAAATGAAAAACAAACAATACTACATTGTAGGACCAGGGGGAAAATGTTTACCCCTAACACACATATACATGGCTGCTTACTTTTTTTTGGCTTGGTACAGACATTTCCATAATGAGTGTAAGAGTTGAACTAATTTTTATAGGCCCCTTGCTACCCTCTTTTTTATATACAAAGTAGAAAATATAAATAAAAAACTTTCAGAAATACATGTATACCAAAGTCAGTTTTTCAACCACTGAAACACCTCCTGTAAAATAATGTGTGGACAACAGATGAGATCAAAACCGATGTACACTAATCACTTATTTCTTACTTTTTTAACAACTGAGACCCCCACCCCCCTTCTTTAACATTAAAAACTGTAAGTGTCTGTATCAGATAAACAAAATTGTGAAAAAAATAACTGAGCTTTGACAGCTGATTACATCAAGATCACACACTATATTACAATATTTCTACTTTATTCTTCTTCTTCCCAAATATATTATTAATCTTTATGTATATTTTGTTTTTGTATCTTCAACATGGAAAAGATGTTCAGAAAGGCACCAAGCGCCTGTATAATTCCAAATTGATCAGAACATAGATTTTAAAATCAAATTGATCATTGTTTTCAATTATATGTCTCTGCATGTATATAATATGGGGGACACATAATGATAATCTATTATCCTCATTGGATATAGAGTATAAAATATACATAAGATATTAGAAGAGGATAGTAAGGCATAAATTAAGTGGTTTTCTGTCAATAAAATGCAGGCAAATTCTGAGAAATTCCAGGCTATTTCTCCTGGTAAAAAAACTCATGATAAAAATATTATATTTAATTTAGATGGAATTTCCATAGTCTGTGATGATGAAGTCAAAATGTTGGGTGTCACCATTGACTTCAAATTAAATTTCAACAGTCATATTACTACAAATGTATTTGTAAGAAGGCTGGACAGATTTGGCAAACTTACTATTTATCATTCATTTATTATGTCAAATTTTAGTTACTATCCGCTTATCTGGCACTTCTGTACTGAACAAAATTCCCCAAAAATAGAGAAAATACAAGAACGTCCTCTCCAGTTTATCTACAATGATTCAGACAGCTCATACGAAACACTACTCTCCAAAATTCTAAATTACCCTCACTTAAAACCCGGAGAATGAGAACAATTGCCTTGGAGACATTCAAAATTATACATAAGAAAAGTCCACTGCTTTTACAAAACCTTGTAACTATTAAAAATAATATATATAATTTTAGGCATATAAATACAGCTGATATTCCCAGACCAAGAACAACAAAGTACGGTAAGAACTCTTTCAGGTATGAGACAGCAAGATTATGGAATACATTGACAAGTGAGGTCAGAAATATGTCCTCGTTTGACCAATTTAAAAATTATATTTCTGATTGGTGTGGTGGGAAAAAGTGTTTCTGCAGCTCTTGTAAATATCAAGCTGTGTTGTCTCATGCCTGAATAGTCTCCTGCTTGTCACTTATTTTGTTTGCATAATTTGTGTTTGTTTGCTTTTTATATGATCTAATTTGCTTTTGTGATCATATTTGCTTTTTATGTGATCTAATTTGCTTTTGTGATCATATTTGCTTTTTATGTGATCTAATTTGCTTTTGTGATCATATTTGCTTTTTATGTGATCTTATTTGCTTTTGTGATCATATTTGCTTTTTATGTGATCTTATTTGCTTTTGTGTTATGATTTGCTTTTGTGATATTACTTGCTGTTGTATCTTATTTGCTTTTTATGTGATCTTATCTGCTTTTATGTACTCCTATTTGCTTTTTATGTGATCTTATCTGCTTTGTATGTGCTCTTACTTGCTTTTTATATGCTCATATTTGATTTATCTGTGCTTGCCTGTTTTGAAAAAAATATGTTTGCTTGTATATATGTTATTGTACGATGTTGCATTTATTTGACGACCTATGATTGGATAAAATCATTCCTAAAAAATAAAGATAGAAAGCAGAGCCATATATGGAAATCTAGAGAATAAGATTAATACGCTTTACTGGCCAGTGGAAAATTCCATTCCTAAAAATAACGATAGACGATAGATAAACGTGCAGCTACGAAACGATGCAGACGGAAAATTACAGAAGGTCAGTGGGCGGTGCTTAATTTTGTCTAGTGACCATTACGTCTTTAACCTTAGAACTTCCAAGAAAGTCCGTCAAACATAGTTCTTGGAAAAAACTAAGTTACTGTTTCAAGTTATAGATCAGCAACATCGTACAAAAATATTCTAAGCTCCTGTGACCGACTATGATTATTTAGACGGTAAGTAAATAGTTGAAGGGTTCACCTTCAACAGTTTACTGACCGTCTAAGTAATCATAGTCGGTCACTAGGGAGCTTAGAACTTATATAGTCGGTTTTAAGAGCTTCATGTAGCTCATGTTATTTGTTATATGTATATATGTGCTGACTTATGTTTGGGGGGGTTACGATTATTGTGCTAAACGCCACTTTCAACAATATTTCAGTTATTATCTGGCGGTCAGTTTTATTGGAAGAGATAATCGGAGAAAACTACTGATCTACCGCAAGAAATATATTTGAAATGTGTACAATAACAGAATAAAATATGAAAGAAATATTAATATGTAGTGTACAAGTAGCACAGAAAACGTAATAAAAAAAATAATTTGCTTTGCTATAACAATTTAATTATTACAACAGTTTTTGTTAAAGTATCCCCATATTTGCCTATTATTTTTAACGTCAGTAAATAGGGAGATCAATGCTTGTCTTCATATGATTGTTCTATTGCGCTTTCGCACATTAAGATGAGTAAATTGACTATTAACGTCAATTAAAACAAGTAGGTCAAATGGAACATTATGTATATTCATGTTTTGGATCGTTTATTCTGTGTCGATAACTATGTACTCTAATGAAAAGGGTAAAACATATACAAAAGTACAATCAGGATAAAAAGGGAACACATGTAAAAGACAATACATAGGGTTATATAATGGACGTCGGTTGTATTGTTGGAGGGATACCCGAGTTCCCGGAGTTAACCACCGATTTGGAGCAAGTCGCAGCAAAGAAGTAAATAGTACATTTTGCTACAGTCATAATCAAGTTCGAAAATTTAGTGATGATTGGCACAGATTGCATAGACAGTTACCATTCCAACCACCATGCTCTCATAGAGTCCATGATTGGTCTAAGACATATATAGTGTATTACAGCTCACATGTACTTATGTTAAGATATATTGTTTTGCCTATTAACTTTGGAAAGTTGCGTCATGGTCGCGTTTTCCTTTCACCACTGAAGTTGTGGGTTCGCATCCCGCTCATGGAAAGGTGTACTCCTAAACCCGTTAATTTGATATCGTACTTTAAAACAGCTAATGTTCTCTTTACTGAAGTAAATTTAGATAGATGAGATCAACTATCAAATCGATAGGTTGAATTAATAAAATTTGCCAAGAATTAATTATCTACTTTTAAAGGTGTTCCCAGTGGAAAATGGAAGGTGGAGCTTAGGCCGTGCAATATCACATCAAGGTCGTAAATTATTGCTCGGCTCTCTGAGAGCAATACAGCTACAGCCAAGATTTTAAAGTGTGCAATATCACGTATCTGCGTGTATTATTTCATAATTCGTAGCTGTTGCTTACATTCTGGTAAATAAATCATAAAAAGATCAAAGGAAATGAATGCATTCATGTTGCAAGTGTAAATATTGCTGCTCATTATTAATTGTATTACATATTTGGCTCCCTGAAATACTACTTTACCGTTTTAATATTTTAAGTTATAGAAATCGATAGTGACCTATGTAAATGTTTCAAATGACAATGGCGTGCTGTTAATTTGATTGATTGTTTTTTTAACATCAGGCGAGTATCATTTCAGCTATATTCATGACGTAAACACAATAAAACATGCAGATGAAAATAAAAACAGAGAACCGATGAAAAACCATCGATCTGGAGCATGTCATTGACTATCTATCCTACAAAACTATCCTGAGTCCACATGAAAAACCATCGATCTGGAGCATGTCATTGACTATCTATCCCACAAAACTATCCTGAGTCCACATCATTATGTGCGGTTACAGTTGCCCAATGAGTGAATTATTGTTGTTTAACGCCAATTCAGCAATTTATCAGCTATATCATGGCGAGAACAGGTTAATTTTCAATAAGATGATGCTGAAGTCCGCTTTGTTCTAGACCAACACGCTGAGTTGGATTTTTATAGTGCTAGCTCACTGAAACAACAGACCGCGGGCATACTCGCTCCACTCGGACACATTATTCTGATTCCGAGTCAACCAGTATTTGCTCTGTCTCCTTAACGCTGCGTGCTTAGCGGAGAAGCAACAAATACTAATTTTAAAGTCTTTGGTTTGGCCCGAACTGGGCTCGAACCCACGATCTACCGCACTCGAGGCGAGCAGGCTAACCATTATGCCACCGATGCGGTCGGTTAGTTGTCCAGGTGAAATAGGCAGGTAACTTATTCATAACAGAAAACACCTCTGATTAACGTAAAAACGACCGGGCATTTAGATCACCTGACCAAACGTTATTTGAGATTTTTACGTAAGATGTTGTCGTTCGTTGTCCGTGGTCGTTAGGTGTTCACGTGTTAATATCACCTGAAACCCATTTGATAAATGTAGCTATAGGTAAATAGCCATGCTGTCTCTGGAAAAGCCCACAAACTTTATACTATAAACTTTTATTGACTACAGCTCGCAAAGTGCGGGGATTGAACTTACACCTTTAATTGCGATATATGCTGGGATTATATTGATAGTGAGGCCGGGATTGTTGTTTAACGCCAACTTAGGAATTTTCCAGCTATGGCATATGGAGAACAAGTTAATTTTCAATGAGATGATGATGATTTATATGGTGCTAGCTCACTGAAAGTACAACCCGCGGGTAGATATGTCGCCCCACTCGGACACATTATCGTGATTCCGAGCCAACCAGTCTTTGCTCTTTCTCCTTAATGCTGCATGCTTAGCGGAGAAGCAGCAAATACCAATTTATTGTCTTTGGTTTGACCCGACCGGGGCTCGAATCCACGATCTACCACAATCGAGGCGAACACGCTAACCATTACGTCACTAATGCGGTTGACCCTACGATTTTTTTTTTAATAAAAGTAACAAAGAATTATGAGATGTACTAACTGTTTAATTTTAAATAAGATTAACAAAATATTTTTGATAAGAGTAAAATAAGTATCTCAATCATGCCAGTTTCTACATTTAGCATGTCGAAAGAAACGGTTAAACAGATGAACAAATGCAGGCCTAATTTAGTCTTTGGTCTTATATTTTGATGGTGGAGTTTGCATTGTTACCCATCACGACCTATCATAACTATCACTGGGCCGATACCTCTGCTGGTGGACTATTCAATTGGTCCCCGACGGTATCATCCGCCCAGTAGTCAATGCTTCAGCAATAACATGGTTTATTAGATATATTTATTATTGAAATTTACATTTCATTCCTAAATAATGTAATTATTAATAAAGATAAGATTCTCCTGCCTCAGGTTTAGGTGACCTTGGCCGATTTTGACTATCCTGTTTATGCCCTTTAGATTTATTGCTCCCGAAATTTTAAATTATTTGGCTTTCCAATGCTTCGATTTTGATCGTACCCGATGAAGGTTAATACACCATAAGTTATTACTTCTATAACTGAAAATATTCCAGTAAGATATAATGAAAGAAGGTCGAAAGCTAAAACTGCTTTGATTATACCAATGTCGGATGGTGCACGTACTCTAAATATCCAATGAAAGCAAGATCAAATATACATTCTAATTAATTAGTCCAGCACCTCGAAAACATTATCCAATCAGCATCAGTCACAGTCTGTTGAAATTCGTTGCTTGAAAGAAACTCGCACATTTGTGTTTGACCTTTGTAGTTGAACCCTAAGCAACTACCTGATGAGATACACATTACTGCACATTGTAATTCTGTGGCGCCATTCTTAGTTTCGATGAAACTGGAAGCTTTATTACCAACTGTACCACAGAAAAATGCACTGTCAGGAGAGCCTGGAATAATAATAATAATAATAATAATGATAATAATAATAATGATAATAACAATAACAATAATAACAATAATAATAATAATAATAATAATAATAATAATAACAATAATAATAACAATAATAATAATAATAATAACAATAATAATAATAACAATAATAATAATAATAACAATAATAATAATAATAATAATAATAATAACAATAACAATAATAATAATAATAATAATAATAAAAACAATAATAATAATAATAATAACAATAATAATAACAATAATAATAATAACAATAATAATAATAACAATAATAATAACAATAATAATAATAATAACAATAATAATAATAATAACAATAACAGTAATAATAATAATAATAATAATAACAATAACAGTAATAATAATAATAATAACAATAATAATAATAATAATAATAATAATAACAATAATGATAATAATAATAATAATAAAATGAACAAAAATAATATCGCACTGTCGGAACAATTCCAAAATTAAATATCAACATCGTAGAAAGAGGCAAAAGTTATACCCCCTAACACAAGCACATGACCGTTCACTTTCCTGGCTTGGTACAGACACGTCAATAAAAAGTCGCGGGATTAAACTAGTTTTATGTGACCAAACCTCTTCTCTTAGTGAAAATTTATGATGCGGTCATGCAGGTACTTTAATTATAAGATGACTGGAATGATAAAACATATCTTCATTTGATATCAATCATATTATGTCTAAACAAATATTGCATGTTGTTTTTGTTTTGTTCCCCAATCATTATAAATGCCCATATGTTTTTTTTGTTTTTTTTATCTTAAGATTAATGGTCTTTAACAGATTATACCTTCTTAGATAGTAGTCAGTTAACTTCGAGCATTCATTGACCATGCTAATGTACTGTCCATATACAGTTAAACCTGTCTAAACCGAACCCCGAGTAAGCCGAAAAACCCCTAAAACAGACAGAATTTACAGTCCCATCTACTAATGTCTATGTAATTTGAACCTGTGTAAACCAAACACCTGTCAAAACTGAACAAATTATTCAGTCCCAAAGGTGTTCGTTCTAGACAGGTTTGACTGTATATGTTGTCATATATTTTTGTGATAGTATGTGGTGTTTTTGAATGGAAGCGAATCTGTGCAGTTTATTTTTATTTATTATTATTTATATCTGTATTGCCGTTGAAGATCCTATTGTCAAGGTGGGGAGGATTTGGGAACCTATTAACCGTTTTAATATCATAACGTGTCTGTGCTGGTTCAAATTCTAGGACCTGTCTATGTCTTGATCTATTTTTGCGTGCAATAATTTAAGGTGAGAGGTAGTTGTTGGTGTTGTTTATATTGGTTGAATTGTTGACAATCACTGTTTAAGTTTTCCTTTTATGATAGTTGAGATATAAGCAAAATAGTGATTTTATTTACAAGAATATACAGTGACTTAAATAGCCCTGTAATTTGGTCATTTCATGCAGTGTCCGTGTCTGTTCAAACATATCTAGTCAACGTACATTTATATGTAACTACAGTAAGAGGAAAGACTGGTTAGCTCGTATCCATTATACTATTTCCGAGTGTAGCAACTTGTCCATCCGTGGACATTTGTTTCAGTGAGTTAATACTATATAAAGAATCAACTAAGCGCGTTATTCTAGTACAAAGTAGACATTTTCTCGTCAAAATTAAATTGTTCTAGCCCCGATATGACTGAACTTGCAGCAATCATCGAGCAGAAGAAAAAAAACCTAAAAAAACAAGGTAGATATTAAATTTAGTGCGCTCGACGCGTTTTTGGAATAACCTTCATCAGGTACGCCCAAAATCGAAAGTTTGGAAAGCCAAATAATATTAAGCTTTGGGAGCAATAAAACCCAAGGGCCTAAACAGGATAACCAAAATAGGCTACGGTCACCCATGCATGAAGGAGGAGAACCTGAGTTTTATTAAAAACTACATTATTTAGGAACTGTAAATTTCAGTAATAACATTTACCTTTAACTGTAAATATCCATTCACCAGAACTACCCCATGCCGACATTATTCCTATTCCTTTTATATCAAATGGTCTTGTATCGGTCCAATCCAATAGAACGTTCTGATCAACTACTGACCCAGTTCCAGCTTTAATTCTACCATTTTCCCAACTTAACCACAATGAAGTCATTTGTTCACAGTCAAGAAGGTTCGGTGATCTAGCGTTGGCATCGTTAGATCCATGGTTTTTTGTCAGGAATATCATTGAATTATTTGCTCCACCAAGGAAAAATTCATAGAAGTTCGGAGATACCAAATCTTCAGCAGTAGACAGTAAAACAGCAGCTTCACGACAGGATTTCAACTGAAATGTGATGGAGGTTCCCGACATTCTACTCAGACCGTAGGTAGATAACTTAGTATAATATCGATAGACATTATCTACAGTGTCTGCGTCCACACTGCCTCGATTTGGTGTAGATATCCGTACGCTATTGCTGCTGTATACTGCAAACATAAAACACAGATACTCAAAGGACATGTGATACATAAAGTCATTTACAGTAAGATCTGTCTAAACCAAACCTCTTTGGGATCAGAATAGACAGGTGTTCGATATTTTTTCTGTTGGCCATTGTGTTGTCTGTCCTCGATTTACAGATTCTTATTACCCCTTTGGTATCTTCAAATCCTCCTTCCCACAAAAATATCATTTTCATTATTACATACATAACACATTAAAGTTTTTGAGATTAAGATTGTTGGTCGGTATGAATCAATTACACAACCCGTTCTATGAACGGGACGGCAATAATTACGTCATGTATGGGGAATGTCGGGCTCCTTAAAACGTAAAGGACAGCAGATCATAATGAGCAACAGTTTAATAAGAGTGGTCGTAAAAGTAATGTTGTTGCAATGCAAAATATAATCCATCCATTATACCTACGGGTTAGGGGGTCATGGTGTTTAACTCCACTTTCAAAATAGTTCAGTTATATTGTGGAGGTCAGTTTTATTGGTGCAGAAAACCGCAGTACACGGAGAAAACCACCGACCTGCCGCAAGTCACTGACAAACTTGACCAAATAAAGTTGCATCGAGTACACCTCGACATGAGCTGGATTCGAATTCACAACTTCTAGATATCAAAGGGGTAATGAGAAGTAGTAAATTGAAGGTAGGTCAGACAATACAATGGCCACAGGAAAACGGATACAACGACAAAATTTGTTTGCATGTTTATGAATGATTGATAATCTATCAAAAGTGATAATGCTTATATTTTTATTCAATGCTTAATGGTCTTCAATAAACATGTCCTAACTTAAAAGCTTGTTGTCAGCTCACTGAGAATATTCACAATGCTTTAAAGGTGATTTTTTTCGTATCGTTGTTGTCATTGTGTGAAAGAATGTCTGATCTTTATAAATTAACGCGAATCTATTCAACTTTGTTTTTATTTCTTCACATACTTTGTTGTAGCTGGAATTATAATTATTTGCAATCTCATTGAAAAATCGAAACATAAACAAAGTTAATGTAACGAAATAAAAAATCTGGGAAAATAATTTGACAAGGTGGGAATAAGATCCATAAAACTAGCTTAACCCAGCCACTTTTTATTCAAGTGTTTGTACCAAGTCCGGAAAGAGAGCGGTCATGAAGTTGTAAATTAGTGGTATCGATTTGTCCTCTTTTTACGATTTGGTAATTTGATTCTGGAAATGTTCCCACAGTGTCTTATTATTATTTAATTTTTTTGCTTTTCATTTTATTTCCACAGTCAAAATTATCACATTAGTTCCAAATTTTAATAAGAAAATCGTGGAAACAGAGATAAAATCGATACTCCTGACTTCATACATGCACTTCAAGAAAAAGTGGTGGACTTATACTAGTTTGATGGGTCCAAACCTATGTAGCAACCTAAAATAGGAAACAAAGGTATGCCATCCTTTGGAAATTCATATATTACTTATCATATTGAACAGCTACATAAAGAAATAGAGCAGTTTATAAAGAGAAGAGTTTGAAGATACCATAGTGCTAATCAGAATCCGTAAATCGAAGAAGAACAGACAATGGCCAAAAGAAAAAGTACAAAAGGACAAAAACAATCTACAAAACATACACATAAAACTAAAGATCGAGTAACACGAAAAACCGGGGATGAACACAGGTGCTCCGGAAGGGTAAGCAGTTCCTGCTCCACTAGTGGCATCGATCGTGTTAATCTAGTTACAAATCCGGTGATAAGTCATGAACGAGGAAAGGACTGGGAAGTGCTTACGACAAGTGGAACATATCCGTGGTCATTTGTGACACAGATATTCCATAGAAGTCAACCAAGTCATGGTGGCGACCGTAAAACTTTCGAAGCGATGATTTCGACTTAACTAACAGTAACCCTTGGTTCAGTATCTTCCTTGTTATCAGCAACCCTCTATCAACGAAATCCTGATAGGAACCACAATATATACTCCATATGCAGGTGCTGCTGGAATGTTACTACATATAAATGAAAAGTTCACAATGGGAAAATTGAAATCATCTCTTTTGTCGCTCTTAACCGCTCCTCGCTGTCAATTTTGATGGGAGGTCAAGGTATGAAGCAGACCTATCTGTATCTGTGGTATCCTTTATTTCAAGCTCAATGGGATAGATGCGATCAACGAAATCACCAAAACTAGAATTATTTAGTGAAAGGACATCATCTACATAGCGGAACGTGAAATTAAAGGATCGGGCTAGCTTCTTTTCGTATTTCTTGAGAAGCCCGTGTATAAAGTCTGACTCATACGAATAAAGGAACAAGTCAGCGAGAAGAGGAGCACAGTTTGTACCCATGTCTGTTGAAAAACACGTCCACCAAAGATAACAAATATGTTGTTAATCAAAAACACGAGCATGTTGATGATATCAGTCTCAGAGAACTTTTTGGTAGAATCAGAGTGTGTTTGTGTGTGTTTTTTTGTTTTTTTTAAATATTCATCGTCAGAAATTCTTTTTACATTATTCATATAGATCCCCCACCCATGTTGTCTTTTGACCTATCCAATACGTATATCAACAACATGTATGTATTAATTATATTGGCGATAAAATATATTGCCAATAAAAGTCAATATGTACACAACTAAAATCATAAATCTAAACTTTTACAGCAAATTAAAATGATTTTTTTGTTTGATAGCTACATGATATATGTTTTAAGCTTCTAACATTTCTTCAAAAGGCCCGGCATGTCTGTCCTGACTCGGATCACACATATTGAAGATTATATTATGCTATCGTTATAAAAAACCCCCAATAAAATTGATTTGGCTACAATATATATATTTAGATTAATCATTAAGTATACAAAAGCAAGGACATCAATTTAAGAATTTCATATAAGCAGTATTTAGTTAAATGTTCAATGCTAATGGATGAAATATTCAATATGTAATTACAACAAATTGATGACCTTTTTCTTCTCATCTCCCACAGAGAAAAATATTGGTTACTGTAACGCAGAGCGTTACAAATGTCCCCCAAACGAACAATACAAGTACTAGTGGTATGAATGAGGAATAGTGTGAGAACATAGCAAGAAATAATTAGAGCCCAGTTTTTGACTCTATCATGTCTATAGTAGGGCTTCTTTGTTATTTTACCCTACAATGTGCTACAATAAACTACTAAGCAAAGCAAGAAAAAAATGGCTTCAATTGTCTGCCATCATCTACAACACCAGTAATGGAGATGTTAGAAGACCATATTATTAGCATGAAATCAAATGCAAAAGATGTTTGTCATACACTATTATATTAATAAGCAAATATTAGATAGCTATTTGCATACTAAGTCTGAAAAGATATGGTTGTTATTCGCCTTTGTGTTAAATTGAGTGTTTGTGCGGTTTCTATGGCAACGGCAGGCATTTCGAAATTTCCAAGCCTCAAAGCCATTTATACACATGCCATACAACATTTCTATTAAGTTTCATTCAATTCCGAGCACTTTAAATTTTTCACGTTTTTTTGTGGCAACGGCGGCCATTCTGAAATTTCTAAGCCTCAAAATTATGTGTACACATATCAGACAAAATTTCTGGAAAGTTTCATCCAATTCCGAGTACCATAGCAAACCAACGATGAAAGTCAATTCGCAACATCATAATCTACTTGGAAACCAAATTTCGCCCAAATCGGAGGATTTTTGTATTTGGGGGCCATTTTATACCTTGGTTACCATGGTAACGGCCACCATTTTGAATTTGTTCAACCCCCAAAATCTGCCACATACTACGGTGGATATTCCTACAAAGTGGATCATAATATGGCTCCCAAACCATGGATATCAATTCCCAATATCGAAATCTACTTGGAAGCAAAATTTCGCCCAAATCGGAGGATTTTTGTATTTTGACGGACATTTTGGATTCAAAATGGCCGCCATAGCAAACCAATGATGAATATCAATTCGCAACATCATAATCTACTTGGAAACCAAATTTCGCCCAAATCGGAGGATTTTTGTATTTGACGGCCATTTTGTACATTGGTTACCATGGCAACGACCGCCATTTTGAATTTTTTTTACTCCCCAAAAGCTGCCACATACTATGGTGGATATTCCTACAAAGTTTCATGAAGTTTGATGAAAAGAATCCAAATCTTTTTTAAATCCTCCCTTATTTGTTTCCATGGCTACTGCGGCAAAGTTTGTCCAACCGATTCCGATTTTATTTTGGCTGATCTCGTTCCACTAGATGTGGATGATGTTCCTATCAAGTTTCATCAATTTCTGTTTGGCGAGTAGCCTGCTATGATCATTTTTGTGTTTTTCAATTTTTTTGCATTTTGGCTGTTTCCATGGCAACGGTGGCCATTTTGAAAATTCCAAAAGTAGTCTGCACATCTACTCATAGTGTTTAACATTCCTGTGAAGTTTCATTGATTTCCGTTCAGTAGTCGCCGAGAAATGTGTCGGATAAACTTTTGGCGGAAGAAAGAAAGAAAGAATAATAATAATAAGAAACGGAGCAAACACAATATGTCTCCCAAACTTCGTTTGGGGGACATAATTAATTTAATGAGGTGTTTGACAAATTCATATTAAATCTGCTGGAAGAATCGGTTATAATTTTATTCGTTCTAAGAGTAATAGTATTTAACCAACCGATTCTACATCCTTAGCTTGTAGTGTGTTAATTGCGAGCTTCACTGATCCTGCTTTTGTACTGTCCATGTGTTTGGTGGTCGTTCAACTTTGTGATAGAGTGTGGTCGCAATGAGCACTAAAAGCGAATATGTGCAGGTTTTTCATTGTTTGTTTTTATCTGTATTGCTGTTGGAGACACAATTATAAATTTACCCGTTTAACCCCGTCACCGTTTTGTGTCCGTCTTAAGACTGATCCTGAATGCCCATTACCATATGTCTTAAGTCTTTATTTGTGTTTCATGATTAAGATGAGAAGTAGTTGTTTGTTTTGTTGATATTGGTGGAACCATGGACCATCACTGTTTACACCTTCTTACAATAATAAAGAAATTAGTAAGACATGATATGATGTAAATGAACATAAGAGACTATCTAACATTACACTTAGACACAAATGCATTTCACTCACAAGACGGTCTTAAACAATAAGCGTATTTACACATGTGCACTTGAATTTTTTGTTACTAATATCGTCAACGTTACCGACAGACGATACTTGCATCTAGTAAGGTGTCATCCGTAATGAAGTTTAAACTGACTGGTTTGTCACTACTGTAGTATATATTCAATTGTGATATAGGGCGTGTTTTCTCCTTTGATAAGGAAAGCTCGAAATCTCCTTGTTAAGAGGCTCCCTCCTAGAAATCTCCTTGTCAAGAGGCTCCCTCCTAGAAATCTCCTTGTTAAGAGGCTCCCTCCTAGAAATCTCCTTGTTAAGAGGCTCCCTCCTAGAAATCTCCTTGTTAAGAGGCTCCCTCCTAGAAATCTCCTTGTTAAGAGGCTCCCTCCTAGAAATCTCCTTGTTAAGAGGCTCCCTCCTAGAAATCTCCTTGTTAAGAGGCTCCCTCCTAGACATCTCCTTGTTAAGAGACTCCCTCCTAGAAATCTCCTTGTTAAGAGGCTCCCTCCTAGAAATCTCCTTGTTAAGAGGCTCCCTCCTAGACATCTCCTTGTCAAGAGGCTCCCTCCTAGAAATCTCCTTGTTAAGAGGCTCCCTCCTAGAAATCTCCTTGTTAAGAGGCTCCCTCCTAGAAATCTCCTTGTTAAGAGGCTCCCTCCTAGAAATCTCCTTGTTAAGAGGCTCCCTCCTAGAAATCTCCTTGTTAAGAGGCTCCCTCCTAGACATCTCCTTGTTAAGAGGCTCCCTCCTAGACATCTCCTTGTTAAGAGGCTCCCTCCTAGACATCTCCTTGTTAACAAGGATCCCTCCTAGACATCTCCTTGTTATGAGGCTCCCTCCTAGACATCTCCTTGTTAAGAGGCTCCCTCCTAGAAATCTCCTTGTTAAGAGGCTTCCTCCTAGAAATCTCCTTGTTAAGAGGCTCCCTCCTAGACATCTCCTTGTTAAGAGGCTCCCTCCTAGACATGTTGCTACAAGTCCCTTTCTTATAAGAAGAGTTTGAAGGGAGGTAATCAGAATCCGTATATCGAAGAAGAACAGACATCATAATGGACAAAAGATAAAGTACAAAAGGACAAACAACGATCTACAAAACATACATATAAAACTAAAGATCAAGTCACACGATCCCCACTAAAAACCGGGGGTGAACTCATGTGCTCCGGAAGGGTTGGCAGTTCATGCTCCACCAGTTACACCCGTAGTGTTATTCTAGTTACAAATGCCTATAAAAATTAAATATGAAAGTTGAAGTCTAGACTGACAACTTATCTCTCTACATGCAACCAGTAAAGAAATGTTGTTTAGTCAGTCGAGATTTGAACATTTTATTTAAGATAATTTTATTTAAAGCGGATTATTAATATAAAAAAGAGGCTTGCAGCACGTTCACATTTCCGTAAATGCAATACTGTTGACGTTTATGCTTACCTTATCAATAAACAGAGAAAAGTCCATTAATAAGACTGTCTGCTTATCTCATCATATACATTAATGACAGGTCATCAATAAATTATATCATCTAGGTTTCACATGATCTTGTTTTACGAAAAGTATATTGTTGAGGTGCCATTAGCGTCTATAATGTTGTCTTCGTGGCCTTTAATGAGAGTAGGAAGTACCCTTTACTGTCAAGCGTCAGACGTTATTGTTTTACTACATTTCACGTTATATAGACGTAATTTGTTTGTTGTGACACGTCCGAGTAAGTTTTTGAGGCTACCGTTAGCGTGAAATTGAAAGAAAACTTTATCGTTAACGTTTCTTGAACAGACCATTTTAATATGATTCCTCATTCCCATCCTCTATAATGCCATGTAAAAAGAAACGAGCTGTTTTCCAATCTATGGGTATGGCACCAATATCCAATGAGTTTTTTTTTTAATATAACAGGAAAGAAAGGAAGAAGCACACGAAAGCACTTAATCAAGCTATATTTTAATTTTATTGGGCCCTGTCGGTTTGCTTAATTAAGTAAAACTTTGTCTTTAATAATATGCTTAGGAGTTGTACACAAAAGGAGAAAAACAACAATGACAATACAATTGGTATTTGTGGCTTCTCCGTTAGGTACACAGCACAATGGAGTACGAACACTTGAAGATTCCATTATTCGGTGTCAGGACGGAGTGACATATCTACATGTGGGTTGTAATTTCACGGAGCTAACATTATAAAAACCCAGGACAACGTTTTGGTTTATTACAAAACCGACATTATCATCAAACCATAACTTAATCTCATCATGCTATATCTGACAAAAAAATATCCCCTTGAATTTATTTGATCACAAATTACTCACTTGGTATCACGTCTACTCGATTTTGATATTACCACTAACCTAGTAAATTATTGAGCAAACTCATCAGTGAAAATATGTGAATATAAATTATTATTAATTAACTTTGATTTATTAGCCATTATATGATCAAATCTGTCAATACAATATAAAAACTTTCATTGGGCCAATACGGCAAAAACCAGTCCAATACGGATATGTTCCGTATTGGCCCAATTCCAGTCAGTCCAATAACAACTAGATCGGAATCCGCTAGACATATCGACAATTGAAATGAAAAATCCCGAGAGATATTGGACTGGTTAATTAATAAAGGTATCATTGCGTGATGTTTTTCATATTGGCCTAGTTATAGATCCCACGTAATGATACTATATGACATTACATTTTTCATATCGACCCTGGTAACATCCCGGGACTTCCACATCGGTTTATATACATGTATCAACATTTTAATGACCTAAAAAATCATTGATTTCTAGATGGAGATACAACATCCTCCAATATCGACAAAGATATCATCACCAGCATGAGGACTGAAAACTCAATAAGAAGAGGAGGAAAGTTTGAAGATACCAAAGCGGTTATCAGAAGCCGTAGATCGAAGAAGAACAATAGAAACAGTAGATGGTATAAAGGATGTCATAGACATTCTGAGTCTACTTCTTGGTGTTGTATAATTTTCATTGCCGTTTCGGAGATTAGTAACCAGCATCAGTGATCATAATCTCCGAAACAATGAAGAAGTAGACGCATAATGTCTATGACATCCTTTATATCATCTACTGTTTCGTCATGGAACAATTTAGATTTAAATACCGGTATTAGAAATAACCCAAATATATCGTGTTTTAAATCTAGAATTAAAGAAAATGCTATTAAACCCCCGGAGTATTATAGTGTTTTTGCTTGTTTGTCTGATGGTGTTTAGCGCCACTTTCAACAATGTCTTGGCAGTCAGTTTTATTGGTGGAGAAAACCGGAGGACCCGGAAAAAACCAACGACCTGTCGCAAGTATCATAGTAAAGGGTGCAGAAAACTAACCATACTTCATGCTAGACTACGACATCAATGCAGCTCATTGAATGTTGATTTATTTCTCATAAACATTACAAATGATCAAACATGTCAATGTGGTGCACCTTTCGAAGATTCAGTTTATTATCTAATGAACAAAACGAAAGATATTGTCTTTTTCAGAAACTTAAGAGGAATCCACAAAAATATAGAAACATTACTCTTTGGAAACGATGGAATTAATATAAATGAAAATTCTATGATCTTCAGTATACTAGACAAACAAAAGATTTTAATCAGTGGTCTGTCATCTGGTCTACATTAACATCAAGTCATTTCTCCATGTTTCAATATATTGTGTTAAATACTATATATATTTGTTGATCTGCTATTTTTGTTGACATTATTATATGTGTATTATTCTGCTATTTTTGTTGACATTATTATATGTGTATTATTCTGCTATTTTTTTTGACATTATTATATGTGTATTATTTGTAGGGACAGTCCATAAGTTGTGATAACTTTTTGTCCAATCCCATTGCTGTTTTATTTGCAATAAAATGATATTAATACGAAGAACAGGCAATGCAATGGCCAAAGGATAAAAGACAAAAGAACTAACCATTATCTACAAAACACTATACACGTACATAAAACTAAAGATCGAGCAACACGAACCCGGCTAAAACCACTGGTGGATCCAGATCCTTTAGCAGGGTTAGCAGTTCCTGATCCACTGGTGACACCCATCGTGTTACTTTTAAACGACGCGAACATCATCTGATATGGAACACGTTTATTAACATAAATTATAACAGTATTAAAATCGTTGGACAAACTTTATTTAATGTCATGTAACTAGAATTTTATAATGTGTCTTTAAAAGATAATTAATGTGTTTCTCCAAATTAGAACGAAAATGTAAAAATATCATAATAAGCAAATTCAACACAAATTTAATTAAAAATCGAATGATTAAATACGCTATACTTGAATGACATTTGAAACAACTCTATCTAACCTTTCGGTTCAGGTGATTATTTGAAGATCATTCAGAGGTTCTCGGGTCTCTTCTTTCCTGGACATTATCGAAAACATTTACAAGATGTAGATTTTACTAGATTTTATATAAACCCCAAATTTTAAATATGATACAACTAATATACCATATAATTTTATGAAATTTTAACATTTAAATAATAAATAATCCACTTTGTGGAGTGCTCCTAGAGAGAGAAGAGAACATACCTGTGATAGATAGATAGATAGATAGATAGACTAGCGGCATTGTCATTGGTTAGTTTCAAATTAACCTGGACGGAAGGTGAGTTGTGAGACGTTAACGGAATATTGCGTGTTAAATAAAATACAATGTGTTAATCAGTTTGATTCAACACTACAAATAAAGCAAGAACAAAAATTAAAATAATTATCGAATTCAAAATCAAATGGAACATTCAATTAGGACTTCTCGTCTCATTTAATTCGCTTAGAAATCACAAATCTAGTGAATCATAACATAGAAACTTAATTACAATATCTCTTTATCTGTAAATCTACTCAATACATGACTCTGATGATCACATTTGTAATGTATTTTCGTTGAAAAAATGTTATATTGTTAGTATGTGACACGAAACTAAAATAACTTATCGAAAAAAGAAAAGATTAGATACATTTTAATGAACAATAATTAATTAAAAACACAACAATTCAACAGTTAACAACAAAGATTTTTTTCAAGTTAGAACAAACACTGGTCGCCATGATATAGTTGCAATATTGCTGAAAGTGGCGTTAAACACAATACATCAAATCAAACCAATCAATCAAGTTAGAACTAAAATAACACCGATCACTAACAACTATTCTGATACATCGTAAGCACATTAATATTGCTAATATATACTTTAACTGTTGTTAGATGTTATAATAATAGTTGCAACATGAATGCATTTTCGTCCTTTGATCTTTTTATGGTTTATATACCAGAATGTAAGCAAAATCTAAGAACTATGAAATAATACATGCAGATACGAGATATTGCTGACTTTAAATCTGGGTTGTAGTTTTATTACTCTCAGAGAACCGTGCAATAACCAACGACCTAGATTTGATATTACATGGGTTCATGTTACACAATCGTTTATATCACGGTTTACCGAGTTACATATAGATTCTCCTTCAGTTGCCCGTGGGTTACGATAGTTCTCCACTCAAGAGAGTTACATTAAAATTTTTAAGCACAAGCCGTCAGGCGAGTGGTTAAAGTTTTAAATTTAACTCTCGAGAGTGGAGAAATATCGTAACCCACATGGGCAACTGAAGAAGAATTTGTTTCTCCCATTATTTAACACGAACTTTATTTCAATTACCAATTTGACAACATGCGGGGAAAGGCACGAGACATTTTAATCCTCTAGAGGATAACAGATTTTTCCACCACTGGTTCAGCGGGGTTAAAACGCCGTAATAATGGGAGAAACACGGTTAAACAACCGACGCTTCCCGTTCGATTACCTCAAAACTGACAAATTAAGAAATTAAGGTCAGGGCGACCATTATGACTACTTAGTTTAAACAAACTAATATTTTAATAAAGTTCATTGCGAAAGCATGAAATTATTTTGATGAATAGATACCGACCAATACTTCCCCTTTTTATCTTCTTTTTCGTCTCTAAGTGAAATGGTGTTAATTAAATTAAAATCAGACCTTCTGATATGTTTGCTGGAATCAAATGGTGTTAATTAAAATGACAAACAGAGAACCCGTAGAGAATTCCAGGTAATAATCTACCTGATGGATGGTGTCCCCGGGTACGGAATATCCACCATCACAGAAATCGACTAATTTATTTCTTTTCTAATACATTAGCCTGGTTGAAAATATGCTGCTACATTAACTCTTTCGTTTTAATATATTTGCTTTGGTGATTTTGTATTATTGAATTCAATGTCCTCTCTTTTTAAATATGTTTGATTAGCTGAAATAGGTTGTGGTGTACAGTACTGGTACCATGTGTTTATAGTAGTAATATATTGAGGGCCTCTAGGGGTTCCTCATCTGGTGTATGGTTTTATTTCTGTTTGTTTTTGTTTGTTTAGCGCCACTATAACAATATTTCAGTCATGGTGAACGAAACTGGAGGACTCGGAGAAAACCACCGACCTGTCGCAAGTCACTGACAAAGTTTATCGCATAATGTTGTACCCCTCTCCCTGATCGAGATTCGAACTCACAACATCAGTGGTGATATGTACTGATTGCATAAGTAGTTGTAAATCCAACTACCATACTAGCACGGCCACGACGACCCCTCATTTTCTGTTAATAGTTATTTTTATAATTAGTACATTATATATACCCTTTTTTTATTCTGTAGAATTCGCAATGTTGACTTTCCACTACAAATATGAATATCAAACGTAATAAGATACGTCCCATTCCTTAGACATAGTAACAATTAAAACCAATTTGCAATAATTCAGCTATTTTATAGCTAGTTCGAGTTACCTTTTAATAAGATGGTTATGGTTCCTGCTTTGTACACGGCCAACACGTTGCTATCAATTATATTGTGCTATTTCACGATAAACTGAAACAACAGTATACAGTTAAACCGGATATGATCCGTTTTTCGCTGTCACAACCAAGTTTACGGAATATTTTTTAACATGAATAACACAACGGGTGGCATTAGTGGAATAGGAACTGCTTATCCCTCCGGAACAGCTCTAGGGTTCACCCTAGATTTTTATTTGAGTTCGTGTTGCTCAGTATTCAGTTTTCTGTGAAGTGCTTTATGGTCCATTGATTGTGTCTTCGTCTTTTCTCCTTTGGCCATTGCATTATCTATCTTTATTCGATTTACGGCTTCTTAATATCCTTTTGATATCTTCAAACTTTTCTTATAAATATAGTGACCTTTATATGAGAGACGTTTTCGTTGTTTGTTTTTAAATGCTTGGGTTTTATTATTTTAAAATATATCTTTTGTTCATTGATCACTGTTTTAAGCGCCTTTCAATTTGACAAGATATCGCAGATCAACTTTCATTTTGATACATGCTGTTAATTTTATTAAAAGAGTATTCTGATTATAGAAGATTAATGCTGATTCCTTTATTTCCATGATATAAAGTCATCTGTCTTTGTTAATGCTTCGCACAATGGAATCACAATATTATCAAGATAACCGAGATATAAATAAGCTTCCGTCTTGTATGATATACAGGTACTTTTCGTTTCCATATTGATGGAATAATTTGCCCTTTTCAAATTGTTGCCGATACCTTTATTTCCGGGGTAAAAAGACATCCGTCCTGTTAATGCCGTCGCACAATGGAATCTAGCAAATTTAGCAATAACCTCTTTCTTAAAATGGGACCAGGAACTGCTTAGCATTCGCGAGCACTTGGGATCACCTCCGGTTTTTTGTGGTGTCCGTGTTGCGAATTGTTTTTTGTATTCGTTCTGAGAATTGTGTCTAATGTTGCCAGAGTCCATTCTTGATTGCCCCGTCGGTTTTCTCTAACGTTTTTATAAATACATTGACCGTCTTTTATGAATATATAGAACTTCGCTGGCTCGAACTCGAAGGGACTGTCAAAATGTGTTCGAGTTATCGGAAGTTCGAGCCACCGAAGTTCCGTAATTTCAGAGAGAAAAAAAACGGTTCTGACCCGGGACAGTTTCATTACGCTATGATAAACTGATGCACAGTACAGTTGGCCTTTGTCGTACAAAAATATTTAATTCTTTAGAAAGTTCTCAAAGACTACGGCTTCTGAATACCTCTTTTGTATCTTCAAACGTTCCTTAGAAACATTTTTGTGCCTCTGTTCGCGATCTATATATATAATTTTATTCGTTTGACCAGAGCGAATTATAATTAAATATTTTGTCTTGTATGTATTTCATTTTGGAAGGTGGAGGGTTTTTTCCCGTTCCTATGAAGTAATTGATGCGTTTTTTACTGGGCTTTTTTCATTCAGCATGATGTTATATAATATAATAAACCAACAGCTGTGTTGTCGTGTGGCTTTGCACTTTACATGCAATAGTCTTTTTGGCCTTTATTTGACATGGTGTTTATAACCATGGTGTAACTAGTACGTTATGCATAATGAGATGGTAATTCCTAGAGAAAAGTACCTTTCGTTTCCATATTCATGGAATAATTTGTCTATTCAACTTCGATGAAATCAGAAATTCACCGTAAAACGTTCTATAAATATCAAACCCTCGTATAGATAAACAACGTATTTGCATGTATATCGATGATGCATGCTTCTATATGTTAGGGGAATCGATTTAGGCTTAGTTTCGGCGATATTTCGATTAGATTTAAGAAGAGCTGTTTGAAGATACCAAAGGGGCAATCAGAATCCGTAAATCGAAGGACAGACAACACAATGGCCAAAAGAAGGACAGACAACACAATGGCCAAAAGAAGGACAGACAACACAATGGCCAAAAGAAGGACAGACAACACAATGGCCAAAAGAAAAAGGATAAACAACGATCTACAAAACATTACACAGAAAACTAATGATCGAGCAATACGAACTCTACTAAAACGGGGGTAAACTGTACTTACAGGGTGGTATCTGTACTTACAGGGTGGTATCTGTACTTACAGGGTGGTATCTGTACTTACAGGGTGGTATCTGTACTTACAGTGTGGTATCTGTACTTACAGGGTGGTATCTGTACTTACAGGGTGGTATCTGTACTTACAGAGTGGTATCTGTACTTACAGGGTGATATCTGTACTTACAGGGTGGTATCTGTACTTACAGGGTGGTATCTGTACTTACAGGGTGGTATCTGTACTTACATGGTGGTATATGTATTTACAGGGTGGTATCTGTACTTACAGGGTGGTATCTGTACTTACAGGGTGGTATCTGTACTTACAGGGTGATATCTGTACTTACAGGGTGTATCTGTACTTACAGGGTGGTATCTGTACTTACAGGGTGGTATCTGTACTTACAGGGTGGTATCTGTACTTACAGGGTGGTATTTGTACTTACAGGGTGGTATCTGTACTTACAGGGTGGTATCTGTACTTATAGGGTGGTATCTGTACTTACAGGGTGTATCTGTACTTACAGTGTGGTATCTGTACTTACAGGGTGGTATCTGTACTTACAGGGTGGTATCTGTACTTACAGGGTGGTATTTGTACTTACAGGGTGGTATCTGTACTTACAGGGTGGTATCTGTACTTACAGGGTGGTATTTTTGCTTTGTTTTTCATTTTATTACAAAGTCTGGCCTAATGTTAATGCATCTTTTACTCATTCATGCTGAATGCGTCGGATCAAGGAGAATTTTAGTTTTTTGTTTGAATCGACAGATGATGAGACAAACAATTATTCGGGCTATCACGCTTAGCTATTACCACATGGGGATGCGATCTTGTGCATTTTGTGTAAATAGTTATCTAGTAATTTCACATATTGCACATAGCAAAATAAAAGAAAATGACACATACCCATATAAAATACCTTTAAAAAAAAAATCCGAATAGATAAGTTGTTTGACATTACGACAAGCAAAGTTCTAAAACTAGCATTAAGAAATGAATTATCAGATATATTTATTATTGAAATGTTCAGTTCCTATATCATGTTGTCATATACTAAAAACTATATTACTTTAGGTTCATCTCCCTCGGGAATAGGTAACCATAGTCAACCTTTGTTATCTTGTTTGAAGTCATTTGCCTTTCGTGCTTCGACAGACTTAGTTAACTGGATTTCAAATCTTTTGACTCTGGGCGTACCTGATGAAGATTATTACAGAAAAGGTCATGCGCACTGAATTAGATGACGTAACACGGTTGCACCATCTACATCTCCGTAGAATATTAGATCTACGAATTCACAGTTGACACACCATTATATTTTAACAAGAAAGTTATTGATCAAATCGTAAAAGAATCAATGATAAGAGAGACAACTTATATTGCTTCTCAAAGTTGTAGCAAAAGGTTTTGTCGTCAGCATAATGTATTATTCAACCACTACGGGAATTCCGTGACTCATTTTCCGGATAATATGAACCAGCCGGCCGCGATACTGGTATTACAATACTGGTACACAATACTGGTAATACCAGTATTTTACCAGTATCTTCCAGTATCTGCAATATTGGTACAGATACTGGTAAATACTAGTATCCCAGTATCTTCCAGAATTTTCCAGTATCTGCAATACTAGAAGATACTGGTCATTGCCAAAATATGAGTATTGTAGATACCGGAAGATTCTGGGAAATACTGGTAATACCAGTATTGCAGATACTGGAAGATTCTGGAAAATACTGGTAATACTAGTATTGCAGATACTGGAAGATTCTGGAAAATACTGGTAATACCAGTATTGCAGATACTGGAAGATTCTGGAAAATACTGGTAATACCAGTATTGCAGATACTGGAAGATTCTGGAAAATACTGGTTATACCAGTATTGCAGATACTGGAAGATTAGGTATGAAGTTGCGGAATGTACTTTTATATTGGTTTTTTTTTTCAACACAGATCTTCCAAATCTTGCATATAACGTTTGTATTCCGCTTCTCCTTTCCCCGGGCCTCCCTATACCCTGTCCACTCTCTCAGTAAAACCAAACCCCTCTAAACCGCCATAGAAATGTCTATGTAAAATTAACCCCTCAATCTATAAAAAAATGTATCTGTTAAAAGGAGTTCATGTGTGTTCCTCTGTGCACGATCAATTACCCCGTATAACCGGTAATTTCTGCGGTATTCTGCAGTTAACTTCGGACCGCAGAAATTAAAATCGCAGAATATAAATATTTAATGTCCAGTACAAAATACCTCCAATTCCGCCGTAAGTGTCAAATATTTAATTAGTCCTAATTACTATATCCAAATAATAATAAAAATACTGGTACTATATACATGTTTACACAACAATTAAAGGTTATTTAGCTGTGGCATGATGATGTTTAACTGTTAATTATAATTAATCCAGATAAAGAAATATGATTCTACCAAGCTGACACCGACAATAATTGAAACAATCACATGATTAAATGTTTACAATCATAATAAAGTTTATTAAAGCAATATTTAGAATTGTTATTACATAACTTAACATTAGTGTTTTTTTAATTGTTGTAATAGCTTCGAATTCGATTGAATAATATCAAACTGCGTGATCTCAGGATTCATCTAAAAACCAAACAAATAGAAATGTACTGGTAGTAGAATTCTGGTTAACCCGAGTTTTTATGTCTACATGTACATTATACTAAAAGAATTGAATATTATTCATACTCATACGTCATTTCTGCTGTACATAACATGAGAGGCAAAAGTCCTGTAATGTCAAAATATTTTGTATGGTCCCTTAGAGTTTGATATATATTGGTAAGGTAATTTGACATGACTGGGCGGAGCCTAATACTATCGGTAAATACAATGAGCTGTGATTTACAGTTAGAATTAGGCTCTGCCCACTCGGGAGCCAGATACTAGAGTTTCCAGTATTGTGTGTTTTACAATACTAGTATTACCAGTATTGCTGGATGAAGAATACTGGAGCTTCCAGTATTGTGTGTTTTACAATACTAGTATTACCAGTATTGCTGGATGAAGAATACTAGAGTTTCCAGTATTGTGTGCTTTACAATACTAGTATTACCAGTATTGCTGGATGAAGAATACTGGAGCTTCCAGTATCGTGTGTTTTACAATACTAGTATTACCAGTATTGCTGGATGAAGAATACTGGAGCTTCCAGTATCGTGTGTTTTACAATACTAGTATTACCAGTATTGTTGGATGAAGAATACTGGATCTTCCGGTATTGTGTATAGATCAACGATTCTGGTATTCCAGTATTGTAAATGCACGATACTAGTACATCCATTATTGTATATGTACGATACTGGTATTACCAGTATTGTAACATTACAATACTGGTATTTCTAGTATTGTGCAGTGTTACAATACTGGTATTACCAGTATTGTAATATTTACAATACTGGTATTTCCAGCATTGTAAATATTATAACACTGGTAATACCAGTATTGTAAATATTACAATACTGGTAATACCAGTATCGCGGCCGGCTGCTTCATATTATCCCATTTTCCGGCAGACGTATTACCATAACAAATCTTTTTCCCTTTACTCGAGAGGCCGTCGTGTTTGTGTTGATTTATAACTACCAACGCAATCGGTATTTATCGCCACTAACGTTGTCAGTTCGAAACCCTCTCTGGCGAGGTGTAATCGATACAATATTATGTGAATAGTTTTTAAGGTCTTGCGACAGGTCGGTGTTTTTCTCCAGGTGCTCCGGTTTCCTCCACCGATACAAGTGACCGTCACGATATAACTGAAATATTGTTGAAGGTGGCGTTAAATACCAGATCCCCCCAAAAACCCAAACCCTTTTTATTCGACTATTTGTACTATATACCGGTTATGAATTATCCATCACTCCAATATCTTAAGGATATCCCATCTTGATTTATATTCTACTTGTGCTGTTATGTTGTCAATGGTATTGTGATTTCTTGTACTGCTCTCTCTAAGGGATGGGTCATTTAACTTTAGGGGGATATGTTTTAATCAGAAATATAAAAAGCATACTCCCTTCCCTGATAAAAAGTCTTACCCTAACTTGTATTATTCGTTTTTCTTAATTCACATTGGGGTCAGACTTAGCAATATAATGAAAAACACAAAAACATACCACCCTTTCACCACAGTTTCAAAGACTAAGTGATAAATCGTAGAAACGAGGCACAATTTATACCCTAACGCACATAAAAATAACAACTGGTGATATACATAAGTGTTATATCTAGACAATGATTTGATTTATAAAAGTTTTAAATCTGTATATTTCATATTTCGTTTACATCATCGAAATTAACAATTGGAAAGGACAAATTATTCCAGCAATATAGGAATGAAAAGTACATGTACATTTGTGCATTATACAAGACGGAAACTTATTTATATCTTGGTTCCATTTTTGGAAAATGGTTATTGTTAATATTGTGATTCCATTGTGTGACAACATTAACAAGACAGATGACTTTTTATCCCGGAAATAAAGGGATCAGCATCAATCTTTTATAATAAGTCGAGTCTTTTAATTTAATTAACAGTAGGTATCTTAAAGAAATTTGATCTTCGATATTCTGTTAAATTGAAAGGCACTTAAAACAGTAATCAATGAACAAAAGATGTATTAATAATAAACTCAGCATTTAAAAATATACAACGAAAAGGTCTCTTATATAATGCTCACTGCATTATAAGAAAAGGCTTGAAGATACCAAAAGGGTAATCAGAAGCCGTAAATAAAAGAAGGACAGACAATACAATGACCAAAATAAAAATGACAGAAGGACAGACAATACAATGACAAAATAAAAATGACAGAAGGACAGACAATACAATGACCAAAATAAAAATGACAGAAGGACAGACAATACAATGACCAAAATAAAAATGACAGAAGGACAGACAATACAATGACAAAATAAAAATAACAGAAGGACAGAAAATACAATGACCAAAATAAAAATGACAGAAGGACAGACAATACAATGACCAAAATAAAAATGACAGAAGGACAGACAATACAATGACAAAATAAAAATGACAGAAGGACAGACAATACAATGACCAAAATAAAAATGACAGAAGGACAGACAATACAATGACCAAAATAAAAATGACAGAAGGACAGACAATACAATGACCAAAATAAAAATGACAGAAGGACAGACAATACAATGACCAAAATAAAAATGACAGAAGGACAGACAATACAATGACAAAAATAAAAATGACAGAAGGACAGACAATACAATGACAAAATACAAATGACAGAAGGACAGACAATACAATGACCAAAATAAAAATGACAGAAGGACAGACAATACAAAGACAAAATAAAAATGACAGAAGGACAGACAATACAATGACAAAATAAAAATGACAGAAGGACAGACAATACAATGACCAAAATAAAAATGACAGAAGGACAGACAATACAATGACCAAAATAAAAATGACAGAAGGACAGACAATACAATGACAAAAATAAAAATGACAGAAGGACAGACAATACAATGACCAAAATAAAAATGACAGAAGGACAGACAATACAATGACCAAAATAAAAATGACAGAAGGACAGTCAATACAATGACCAAAATAAAAATGACAGAAGGACAGACAATACAATGACCAAAATAAAAATGACAGAAGGACAGACAATACAATGACCAAAATAAAAATGACAGAAGGACAGACAATACAATGACAAAATAAAAATGACAGAAGGACAGACAATACAATGACCAAAATAAAAATGACAGAAGGACAGACAATACAATGACAAAATAAAAATGACAGAAGGACAGACAATACAATGACCAAAATAAAAATGAAAGAAGGACAGACAATACAATGACCAAAATGACAGAAGGACAGACAATACAATGACCAAAATAAAAATGACAGAAGGACAGACAATACAATGACAAAAATAAAAATGACAGAAGGACAGACAATACAATGACAAAATACAAATGACAGAAGGACAGACAATACAATGACAAAATAAAAATGACAGAAGGACAGACAATACAAAGACAAAATAAAAATGACAGAAGGACAGACAATACAATGACAAAATAAAAATGACAGAAGGACAGACAATACAATGACCAAAATAAAAATGACAGAAGGACAGACAATACAATGACCAAAATAAAAATGACAGAAGGACAGACAATACAATGACCAAAATAAAAATGACAGAAGGACAGACAATACAATGACCAAAATAAAAATGACAGAAGGACAGACAATACAATGACCAAAATAAAAATGACAGAAGGACAGACAATACAATGACCAAAATAAAAATGACAGAAGGACAGACAATACAATGACAAAATAAAAATGACAGAAGGACAGACAATACAATGACCAAAATAAAAATGAAAGAAGGACAGACAATACAATGACCAAAATGACAGAAGGACAGACAATACAATGACCAAAATAAAAATGACAGAAGGACAGACAATACAATGACAAAAATAAAAATGACAGAAGGACAGACAATACAATGACAAAATACAAATGACAGAAGGACAGACAATACAATGACAAAATAAAAATGACAGAAGGACAGACAATACAAAGACAAAATAAAAATGACAGAAGGACAGACAATACAATGACAAAATAAAAATGACAGAAGGACAGACAATACAATGACCAAAATAAAAATGACAGAAGGACAGACAATACAATGACCAAAATAAAAATGACAGAAGGACAGACAATACAATGACCAAAATAAAAATGACAGAAGGACAGACAATACAATGACAAAAATAAAAATGACAGAAGGACAGACAATACAATGACCAAAATAAAAATGACAGAAGGACAGACAATACAATGACCAAAATAAAAATGACAGAAGGACAGACAATACAATGACCAAAATAAAAATGACAGAAGGACAGACAATACAATGACAAAAATAAAAATGACAGAAGGACAGACGATACAATGACCAAAATAAAAATGACAGAAGGACAGACAATACAATGACCAAAATAAAAATGACAGAAGGACAGACAATACAATGACAAAAATAAAAATGACAGAAGGACAGACAATACAATGACCAAAATAAAAATGACAGAAGGACAGACAATACAATGACCAAAATAAAAATGACAGAAGGACAGACAATACAATGACAAAATAAAAATGACAGAAGGACAGACAATACAATGACCAAAATAAAAATGACAGAAGGACAGACAATACAATGACCAAAATAAAAATGACAGAAGGACAGACAATACAATGACAAAATAAAAATGACAGAAGGACAGACAATACAATGACCAAAATAAAAATGACAGAAGGACAGACAATACAATGACAAAAATAAAAATGACACAAGGACAGACAATACAATGACCAAAATAAAAATGACAGAAGGACAGACAATACAATGACCAAAATAAAAATGACAGAAGGACAGACAATACAATGACCAAAATAAAAATGACAGAAGGACAGACAATGCAATGACAAAATAAAAATGACAGAAGGACAGACAATACAATGACCAAAATAAAAATGACAGAAGGACAGACAATACAATGACAAAATAAAAATGACAGAAGGACAGACAATGCAATGACCAAAATAAAAATGACAGAAGGACAGACAATACAATGACCAAAATAAAAATGACAGAAGGACAGACAATGCAATGACCAAAATAAACATGACAGAAGGACAGACAATACAATGACCAAAATAAAAATGACAGAAGGACAGACAATACAATGACCAAAATAAAAATGACAGAAGGACAGACAATACAATGACAAAATAAAAATGACAGAAGGACAGACAATACAATGACCAAAATAAAAATGACAGAAAGACAGACAATACAAAGACAAAATAAAAATGACAGAAGGACAGACAATACAATGACCAAAATAAAAATGACAGAAGGACAGACAATACAATGACAAAATAAAAATGACAGAAGGACAGACAATACAATGACCAAAATAAAAATGACAGAAGGACAGACAATGCAATGACAAAATAAAAATGACAGAAGGACAGACAATACAATGACCAAAATAAACATGACAGAAGGACAGACAATACAATGACCAAAATAAAAATGACAGAAGGACAGACAATACAATGACCAAAATAAAAATGACAGAAGGACAGACAATGCAATGACCAAAATAAAAATGACAGAAGGACAGACAGTACAATGACCAAAATAAAAATGACAAAAGGACAAAGAATGATCTACAAAACACAACACAGAAAGCTAAAGATTGAACAACAAGGGCGACACTAAAAAGCGGGGTGAATTCGATCGTTCCGAAGGCTATGCAGTTCATAGATCTTAGAGAATACCGAAGGGGCAATATAAAATGGACAATCCAGATAAACTGGCAACATACGGTACACAAGACGACGAAAAACAAAGCAAAAACATAACTCAATATGTGTTGGATACCATTATACACAGACAAACACACATAACGTATATAAGACATGAGCCCTCCTACAAACAACTGGAGCATTATACACAGACAAACACAAATAACGTATATAAGACATGAGCCCTCACACAAACAACTGGAGACAAAACCGAACCGAACATCATTTCTATGCGGAAATGGCAACGGACATCACAACACGTAACTCAGAACGTAATGACACAGAAAACTAAAATGAAGAGCAACTAGGACCCCACCAAAAAACCCGGATGAACTAGTGGCACACGTCGTGTTACGGTTAAATGAGACGAAAATCATATATGGAAATCGTGGTGGACATCAGTAGACGTAAATAAATACAGTTGACATAAATAAATACAGTAGACGTAAATAAATACAGTTGACTAAATAAAACATGAACTCCCTACAACATAAATGGAAGTAAAGAACCGAACATCGAATAAGTGATACAGTACATGATCATCTGAAGCTTAACTTTAGCAAACACAAAAAGGTTAGACGTGACATTGTATATTTCTTAATAAATATTAAAAGTTAAATATTGAAAATTATGCGCTATAAAAATTTACGAATCGAAATAAACATGTTTTCAATACAATTTGAACTTTGTAAAAAAATGTATAAATACTGAATTTTGGTTGTGGTGGTTGTGGTGGTTGTGGCTTATGTTGTTTAACTCAACTTTCAACGATATGTCAGTTATATCGTGCAGGGTGGAAATTATTATTATAATTTCATTTTTTTTAAATCTGCATTTTCAGAGAACAGTATAAAAAAAGACAAAAATATATGTATTTATAGTAAAATAAAAGTAATATATTTATTTATATATAGCTAACATAAAATAAACTTATATTGTGCCAAGTCTAAATTTGGGGTTTGTCTGATTACACAATAACAAAAATAAAACTTACCAGACAGCCATGAAAGTCCATTTATTAGGAGCATGTACGACACATCCATGCTTATTAATTAACCTGATGTTCGTTTTTTTATTTAGTTAACAGCATGCTTTACATTGATTTACTCTAGTCATACTGTAGAGCTTTCCAAAGCTGCAGCACATGATGATATTCAGTCACCTGTAAAATTTGAATTAAGATTATAAATGGTATTAAACATGGAAGGATCCCTAACATTGATTAAAATAGAAATTAATTAGCGTTTTGCATTATTATGATATTCATCTCTTGTTTACCATTGTTAAATAAATGTTCCATTAATTTGAAGATCCGTCCCAGCTTGTTTGTTCGCACCAACCAATGTACAGCTATCAAGATGAATCAAAATAAAGTAAAATCCCCTAAAAAATACCAGTTTCGATTTCAAATCTAAAAATATGATATTGATAAAAAAGTAGATAAATTAGAAAAGTTTGAAGATGCCAAAAGGATAATCAGAAAGTGTAACTCGAAGGACAGACAAAAAGAGTTTGAAGACACCAAAAGGGTAATCAGAATTCGTAAATCGGAGAAGGACAGACAACACAATGGCCAAAATAAAAAAGGACAAAAGGACAAACAACGATCTACTTAAGGATTGATCTCAATTTTTGTATAAATTAATTCAACTTTTTTTGCTATGATATTGAAAAATATATTTATTTTTTCAAAATAAGGCAAATCGGAAATAAATTTAAATAACCCCAAAGGTGCCTCATTTAAAGAAAATCACCTGATGACAACGGCACGCGACGCCTTGAGAACGACGTCTATTTTAAGATTCAGTACATATACAAATAACCTCAACTTTTTAAACCAATCAAATCACGTATAAAATGACATGTGACTAAAATTAATTTATACCACATTACACAGAACACTAAAGATAGAGCAACACGAACCCCACCAAAAACCAAAGGTGAACTCAGTTGCTCCGGAAGTGTAAACAGTTCCTGCTCCACATTTGGCACCCATCGTGTTACTATAGTTACAAACCCGGAGACAAGTCATGAATTTAAGAGAGAACCGGATTGTAATTACGACAAACAGAAAAAAAACACCAATCCTGTCAAAATAGAAAATCCAAAAAAGTTAAAACGACTTACAGTCAACATATCTATAATACCCATCATGACAGTATGAATTGATTATGGTAGCTTTAGCTATTTGTCATTGAAGCTGATAATTTACAGCATATAGTTAGGATTTGGATCTGTTTACCGTTACTTTCAGCTATTTTGCAGCTATTGTCGTGAATATTAGACTTATTTTGGTAAGGTTTAGTGTTATGGTGTTTAACGCCACTTTAGCAACATTTCAGCTATATTGTGTTTTTTTGGTAGCGAACTGATCTGTGAAACTGCTAGACATGGGTACGTGGGAGTGAACAATCTCGGCGATGTTAAGCTTGTGGTTAGAAGACAACGGCCTTAGCAAACCGTCCACCCAGTCTACTGTGTGTATGACTACCACTTCCCATGTAAAATTATGAAAACTGTACGATATCAAGTTAAAATAGCTGCAGCTAGAATCTAGATTTCCATCAGTTTCTTTTGTTGTTTTCTTTTCTTTGTTTAGATGTTTAGAAATTTGAAGGTTGCCAGAGGACTGGTTCATATTCCATGTCCGACACGACTTGAAGTGAGAAATTTTAGCAACTTGAAAAAGGCTCATGTCTTATTTACGTTATTTCTGTTTGTTTGCGTAAATTGTGTCCAACACATATTGTGTTGTGTTTCTGTTTTGTTTGTCTTCGTCTTGTGTACCATATGTTGTCAGTTTCTCTGTGTTGTGTTTTGTTTGTCTTCGTCTTGTGTACCCTATGTTGTCAGTTTCTCTGTGTTGTGTTTTGTTTGTCTTCGTCTTGTGTACCATATGTTGTCAGTTTCTCTGTGTTGTGTTTTGTTTGTCTTCGTCTTGTGTACCCTATGTTGTCAGTTTCTCTGTGTTGTGTTTTGTTTGTCTTCGTCTTGTGTACCATATGTTGTCAGTTTCTCTGTGTTGTGTTTTGTTTGTCTTCGTCTTGTGTACCCTATGTTGTCAGTTTCTCTGTGTTGTGTTTTGTTTGTCTTCGTCTTGTGTACCCTATGTTGTCAGTTTCTCTGTGTTGTGTTTTGTTTGTCTTCGTCTTGTGTACCCTATGTTGTCAGTTTCTCTGTGTTGTGTTTTGTTTGTCTTCGTCTTGTGTACCATATGTTGTCAGTTTCTCTGAATTGTTCATTTTTGATTGGCCCTTTCGTATTCTTTAACGTTTATTGTAATATGACGCACTGTATTCACCTTGTGGTATGTTTCATGTTGAAATTAGCAATAACGACGGATACAATGCAACGAACTCTTGCTTATAAAGTCGTACGAACTACGGCTTCCGTGAATTATTTCAATTTTAATAGGAAAAATATAATAGACTTTTTGAAGCAGAAAACTGTATAAGAACTACATGTCACAAAGGTTCACTAACATTCGTACAGGGAAATACAGTCGTATTTTTTCTATATAATTCTCTATCTCCCTGGATAAAATACAATAACAATAATGTTATCTTTGTTAAAAATGTCATATAAACTACTATAGTATATATGAATTATACCGCTTTAATAGAAAAATATAACAGACTTTTTGAAGCGGAAAGCAACATGGAAAATGTATTTAACCCACTAGTCATTATCTCTAGAGTCGATGTTCTTTATATTGATAAAATACGACCAAGGTTATTAACATGTTCATTCAAATTTGATAGCATTTGACTTTAGCAACTTAAACAATTAAAATGCTAATAGCAAAAAAATGGTAAAATACAACAGTAACCAAGTATCAATATCACCAGCGTTCCTGGGATACTACGTCACCAGATGAGGACATTAGAGGATACTACGTCACCAGAAGAGGACATTAGAGGATACTACGTCACCAGATGAGGACATTAGAGGATACTACGTCACCAGAAGAGGACATTAGAGGATACTACGTCACCTGAAGAGGACAATAGAGGATACTACGTCACCAGAAGAGGACAATAGAGGATGCTACGTCATGAAAAGAGGACACGAGGATACTACGTCATCAGAAGAGGACATTAGAGTATACTACGTCACCAGAAGGGGACAATAGAGGATACTACGTCATGAAAAGAGGACAAGAGGATACTACGTCATCAGAAGAGGACATTAAAGGATACTACTCACAAGAAGATGACACTAGAGGATACTACGTCACAAGAAGAGAACAATAGAGGATGCTACGTCACCAGAAGAGAACAATAGAGGATACTACGTCACCAGAAGAGGACAATAGAGGATAATACGTCACCAGAAGAGTACAATAGAGGATACTACGTCACAAGAAGAGTACAATAGAGGATACTACGTCACAAGAAGAGGACAATAGAGGATACTATGTCACAAGAAGAGGACAATAGAGGATACTACGTCACAAGAAGAGGACAATAGAGGATGCTACGTCACAAGAAGAGGACAATTTACAATTTACGAACGTTATGGTTTTTAGTATTTTTTTGGAAAAAATGAACATGCAAAGAAACAAAACGAACATTATTGATGGAAGAAACCGGAGTGTCCGGAGAAAACCACCGACCTGCCGTAAGCCACTGACAAACTTTATCACATAATGTTGTATCGAGTACACCTCGCCATGAACGGGGATTTGAACTCATAACTTTAGTGGTGATAGGTACTGATTGCACAGGTAGTTGTAAATAAAACTACCTTACGACCCCTTATAATTCGTGATATTTGAAAAAATAAAATTGACAAAATCAATCAAGTCTAGTGTTTTCCTTTTTTGAAATGAAAGACAGATTTATTCATGAATATGTAATTTTTCAAGAATTATTCCAGCCCAATGTGAGGCTGATATAACTGTTGGCCACGTTTTAATTACCGACAGCTATAATGAAGAGTCAATTAACAATATCACAATTCAATTCTAAACCAACATAATGGCAGTTTATTGGTTCATCTGAATCAATAGAATGTCAGTTTACTTGCTCATCAATACCAGAGTTACTCAAGTAAGTACTTAAAAATTATGTTTTTGATTTCTTTAATCTGTCATAGCATGCCCTACCCTTCGCGAGAATCTGGGTTCGCCCTCAATGTTTTGATGAGGTCCGTGTTGCTCATCGTTTTAGCTTCATGTGTTGTGTTTAGTTTTTGTGTTTATCATAATCCAATGTCTTGTATATATGCTCAATGTTGCCAGTGTCGAGTAACACGAACCCCACTAAAAACGGGGGTGAACTCAGGTGCTCCGGAAGGGTAAGCATCCACGCTTTGATTTGTAAAATTAAATAAAAGTCAGGTTTAAATCTGATTACTGAACTTTGGAAATACAGTCAAGCCTGCCTATGCGGTCACCTCTATTAAGCAGTCACCTGTATTAAAATGTCATCCTTTTCTTGTCCTGCAATAGAACATTTTATATGAATTTAACCTCATTTAAGAGGTTACCTGTCTTGAAAGGCCAGTTTTTTCTTTGTCCTAAAGGTGACCTCTTAATACAGGGTTGATTGTATCTGTTTTAGATTTGTAAACATATTGTGCAGTTATGGTAAGTTTTGTAAACATATTGTACAGTTATGGTAAGTTTGTAAACATATTGTACAGTTATGGTAAGTTTTGTAAACATATTGTACAGTTATGGTAAGTTTTGTAAACATATTGTACAGTTATGGTAAGATTTGTAAACATATTGTGCAGCTATGGTAAGTTTTGTAAACATATTGTACAGTTATGGTAAGTTTTGTAAACATATTGTACTGTTATGGTAAGTTTTGTAAACATATTGTACAGTTATGGTAAGTTTTGTAAACATATTGTACAGTTATGGTAAGTTTTGTAAACATATTGTACAGTTATGGTAAGTTTTGTAAACATATTGTACAGTTATGGTAAGTTTTGTAAACATATTGTACAGTTATGGTAAGTTTTGTAAACATATTGTACAGTTATGGTAAGTTTTGTACATATAAGTATTGGTGTAGTCAAACAACAAGGAATTTCTACAAGTAATCAAATAAAATTAAATCATCTACCTTAAAAATGTTTCCCCACTGACATGTCATTAACCTAACTTCCATTTTCAGTCACGTGTTTTTAAGCACACCTTTTATCAGAGATTTGTCATTGAAAAGTATTAAAAGAAAGTGTGTTAGATCCACGATATGTAACACAATTAAAAAATCACTTTTTAAAAAGAAAGTAAGAGAGAAGAGAGATGAAATCTCGTTAAAATCACAGGTATATTTATAAATGTTTCCCCGCCACGTTTTATTGAAGTGTCTGTACCAAAACAGGAAAGTGAATGGTCATGTAATTGTGTTAGGGGTATCGAAATTGTCCCGACAGTGTGTTATTTTTAATTTTTCATTTTATTCATAGAATCAATATGTTTTCATCATTTGATTGATTAGCGGTTACTATGGTAACTGTGTAAAGACAAATGCTTCAAATATATAGATATTAAAGTCATTTTAATAATTATGTAAATTATCAAAAATGAGTACATTACTTTTGTCCTTAGTGCAATTGTACTGTTAACAGCAATAATATATACTATCACGACATAACATTTTTTTTTAATATGATTTCTACCCGAAGCATATAACTTTATTCTAAATTAAAAGTAATAACAGAAAGATGCCGGATGATATGCAGGTAAACAGTTTGAATATTCTAAATAAATAGTTATATTGTTATAAAATAATCATCACCGATTGCATAGTTATTAGTTATGCATTTTTTAAAGATGATATTCAAATTCTGATTGCGTAGATAGGTATCAGTTACAGACCTCTGTTGTAAGCCGCTGATACTTTTGAGCTCTTTTTATGAACGAGTTTAAGAATTTGATCAATTTTGTAATAGGAAATTTAGGTAAACTCGTTCACAAGCAAAACTCGGTTCTCTTGATCGTATGGTAGTTGGATTTACAACTATCTATGCAATCAGTGCATATCACCACTAGCGTTGTGAGTTTGAATTCTGATCAGGCGAGATGCACTCGATACAACATTATGTGATAAAGTTTGTCAGTGAATTGCGACAGGTCGGTGGTTTTCTCCGGGTACTCCGGTTTCCTCCACCAATAAAACTGACCGCCACGATGTAACTGAAATATTGTTGAAATTGGCGTAAACACCATAAACCAAATCACAAAACTGTTCTCACGACTTTTTTTTATTTGAACAATTATAACATCATTATTGTACAAGTTAGATACATTATTATTGCTAAGTAATATGCACCTAATATCAAATATGCATTTTGTTGTTTAGAATGAAATCATTTCCATTCGTGTCTTAGACGCTTTGATTAATCCAGGCTAATAGATTTTACAAGCGCATTCACGATTCAAGAAACATTGTTCTGACTCAGATTTTAATCAAAATAATTTTTAATAGTTATATTATGTATATTATATATATCAAAATTTTCTGCTACATAATTGATCAAATTTTTAGATCTTGAAACGTAAATAAAGGACGACAACATTTAGGTATGAAAAGCTATATAGATACGTTATAATGTATTGTTCATATGCATGAAATATTGAACAGGGGTATTTGCGAAAAATACCAGTCGAGAGAGGAACAATTTCCCGAGCCGAACGGCGAAGGAAATTTGGTCTCAAAACTGGTATTTTTCGCAAATACCCCTCCCAAACATGATATTTCTGTTTAATTACACCGAATATTATTTAGAACACTGGCTAAATAAATAATACGGTTTGTTTGTCGTTTTCAGGAATATTCGATTTGCTTTGTTAGACAGTGGTTGAAGTATTCTGAATGAATTTGGCGGTTTGCGGCACGTGAGGGTAAAAAAAAATGAAATACGTTTTCGCAAATACCATGGCAGAGGAAAAAAAAGTTAAATCCTTTACTTCGGAACACTTCCGGGTTTCCAATTTGATTAATCACGTTACTTTACGTATAAAGGTAAAGAATGAATTTGGCGGTTTGATGCATGCGAGGGAAAAAAAGTTAAATCCTCACGAAATACCCCGACAGCGGTAAAAATGAACGAAATTAATCCTAAATATGAAAATACACGAAAAATACACCGGCTATTAACCAATCAAAATCCAGGATTCTTTTATAAGGTGTAATTATATACAAATATATCCTGTTAGTGAGGGTTATTTGCGAAAAATACCGGCTGAGAGGAGAGGCAAATCTCCCGAGCAGCTTTAGCGGCGAGGGACATTTGACTGTCCTCGAAACCGGTATTTTTCGCAAATAACCCTCACTAACAGGATATATTTGTCTAATGGGGATCATTCACCAAATTTCTTTCGACAGACGTCGCTGCTGTTCCATAAGTGGTTAGCAGAACGTTTTAATCTCGATGACGCTTGAATTGTTAACGTTAGGTACAAGGACACGTCAATATATAATGCCCTTATAACATGAATAGGAAAATTCTGTAAATTCGTTAACAAACAAAACTGTTCTCACGACATTTTTTATTTTATAAATTAAAACATTATTGTACAAGGTAGATAAACTACTATTGAAAAAAAAGAAGTTACCCGTATTGCGGATTATTCAATACCGTGAATACGGGCCGCTTCTTTTTTTTTAAAATATTACTGTATCTTATACTTACAACCATTGCGCTGGAACAGTTAACTACAGAACGACAGGGATATTAAATTGAGGTTATTAATTAAATTCCTATAACGGTGTTTATAGATTAATGCATGCCCTTTTCCATATCAAGACTGTTATCATCCCGAGAGACCGATATCGACCAGAGGACTTTAGCCCCAGGGTCGATATCGGACGAGGGATGATAACAGTCCTGATATGGAAAAAGGCATGCATTAATCTATTTATCACATATTTCAACATTGAATTAACAAGAACAAAATTAACTTCCCACACAGACACCAAACTTATGGATATGAATGATCGATATCGGTTAAGGGTTCTGCTTCCGAAACGCCAACAAATCTTTCCTCGCTGAACGTCGACATTTTCCAAACGATAATTGGGCGGATGTGACGTCATGGAGCTCACGAGAGGCTTGATATCGTGTTATCAGAGTTTTTCCCCGATGGCAGATATCGTTGTGGCACTTCCGGTGTTTACGTATGGGCAAAATTGACGTTATTACTTATAAATATGTGATAAATACGTGTATCACATTTCATTTCTTTGCATTATCATTAGGGGGAAAGGGTGTATTTTACTCTTATAAAAAGGTTTCGATGCTACATTTTTGTAACTGAAAAAAATGCACTCGGAAACAGAATTTTTGTTCTGGGAAAAAAATTGTTCCTTTATGACCAATAATAAAAATCTGGGTAAAAGAGTAAAAAATGAAAACCATAAATGTACAATACACAGGAACACAACAAATTCATTTATACCTTTAGGCAGTAATATACAATTTTCAACAAACACAGAAAAAGAACAAGAAATAATAATAAAAAAAAACTTGTAACATTGAACAAATAGAATTTATGTGTGTATAGACACCATTTCAAGTAACATAGTTGGTACTTTATATCATTTAAAGGGGAGCTTATTCAAAATAAATCTAAAAACGGCTAATGATAAAAAAAAGTTAATAGCAATAATAAATTTATGTTTGTGATAAACAATCCAAAGGGAACACATTTATGATTATTTTCAAAAAATTTCAGCATAAAATATTCTTCATCTGTACGATATATCCAGTTTACGGAAAGGAAAAAGTAAATTGACCTTCCCTACCTAGATGATCACAGTTTTTATTTTTGAAACATATTTTCCTTTTCTCATTTTTGTTTCAATTTTTAGTTTAAGCCACACAAAATAAAATTCTTTTTAGATTTTCATCCCCTCCCTTTCCACTTTTTACCATCAAATTCACGATTTTCTATTCTCAATCAATTCATTTTAAAAAATTAACATATTCTTCATTATGGTATCAGTATACCAAATAAAGTTGTTTTTTTATTATGTGATGTTCTATAGTGATAGCTACCAGATGTATCTAGTTCTACAATATTAAACTGAGTAGTCCGCAAGGGGTCTTCGTGGTCGTGATCGTTTGGTAGTTGGATTTACAACTACCTATGCAATCAGTACCTATCACTACTAACGTTAAGAGTTCGAATCTCGCCCAGGCGATACAACATTATGTGATAAAGTTTTCCAGTGAGTTGTGGCAGGTCCGTGATTTTCTTTGTGCACTCCGGTTTCCTCCACCAATAAAACTGACCCCCACTGAAATTTGTTGAAAGTGGTGTTAAACACCAAACCCAGTAGTTCGTAAGTTTCCAATCGTGTGCGTTTACATTTCTTTATGTTTCTTCTTTTTTTTATTGTATAGAACGCTGGGTTTTATGCAAATTCCCGATTTTTTCGTAGCATTACTGAAATTGTACTTCAAATCGTTTGACTGTTCATTTCAATAACAGGCAACTAACTAAAGTTATAAATAACGTTTTTACCTGCATTAGAATGGAATAAACCTACAAAAATCATGTGCTTTGCCTTTAGTCCTTTACCATTAAAAAGTTCATTATGCCAAATAATTGTAATCTTCAATATATTTTTACATATATATTACACTGAAATAAATTTGATAATTGGGATAGTGGTGCGGGTATAGGTCAACAGATAAGAAAAGTTTGTAGATGCCAAAAGAATTATCGGAAGTCATATATCGAAGAAGGGCAGGCAATGCAATGGTCAAACGAAAAAGGACAAAATGATACAGTGGTCTACAAAAAACTACACAGAAAACTGAAGATTGAGCAGCACGAATTCCACTTTTAAAAACCTGGACAGAATTCTGTCGGTGACAACTTGAGTCTTTAGTTTTACATTGTATGGCAGTTCCAGGTTTTGTACGATGATCAACCAGTCTGATTGTACAACATATTTGAATGCTACCAAAATCTGTCGAAAATAATTTAAAATAGTAAGAAACAACGAATTTTCTTTATTTAACTATTTATTATGCCATTCATAATACATCTGCTCAAAATCTTTCTAAGATAAATGCTATGATTAATCCGCTTGTTGTAGAATCTTTAACAGTTAATAACACTACACGAAGAAGGAATATATTATCTGTATAATTTTGTACCAAATAATATTACAGAATGTGATTTAGATTTGAAGATTGCCTAAATAAAGATAGACCTGGATATATTCATTCAAAATTTTGTATGTGGAGACGGGGACTTTATTATTCTATTTTGTTCACTTGAAGGTAGTATTTCCCGAAATTCAGGTACTTTAAAATGTTGGAATGAAATTCATCAGTATTGCAATATGAGTAACCATGTACACCTTTAATGAACATGTATAGGCTACACCAAGGTACATGCCGATATGGCTTGTAAACGTCCGTTGTATTTCTTAATATGGTCATAATAAAACTCATTTCTTGCGACTTACAGATAATACTTTTATTTTACATATACTCGTCTACTAAATCTATACTTCTAACAGGTAATATCACCCGCGCTGTACTAGTTAAGCTTCAATGTTTGCACCATCCAAGTTTTATAATTCAGTGCTGTCATTAAGTTAACGTTAAGATACAAGCGTCTTTGTGATTCAAACGCACATGTAACCACTTATGGAACAGTAGCGTCACCAAACGGGAGAAGCGGTGAATGATTCCTATTCCGCCAAATATTTAATAGCAAGTAAAACAGTGGCATGCAAGCAGGTTAAGAATTTCAGACCACCTCGATCATTTGATTTTCAACTGAGACTTAAAATCAATCTACGAAAACAGGAAACATCTTTTCAAAGAAGTGTATAAATTCTCGAACAAACTCAAAAATAAAATAAATCATGATTTTGCTTTAGCATACAACATGCAAAAACAATAATGCAAATGAATTTGAAATATATACATTTCAACGATTTCAAACATAACGGCTGACACTGTCGTCATTTTCTTTACTTTAGCGTTGGTTGAAAGAAGCAACCCGAGTAATTCGAATGACATCCGTGACGTCATAAACTATTTAAAGAAGGGATTTCGTCTCGAGCGGGGTATTTGCCTATAGTACCGTGGTATATTTAGGCAAATACCCCGGCAATGGTGGAAAAGCTGAAAAAACTAAGAATTGGTAAAAAATACCATGTTCATCAACCAATCAGAAGACAACATTCATATATAAGGTGGAATTATCTGGTAATATGAAAGTAAATTAATTAGGCGATCAAAAATGGACTGGGTTCAAAATTCAAAGATTTTATATATGTCTCAATTTTCTATGTTACGTCGGTTGATTAAATTAAAAGTGGATACGTGATCGTATGGTAGTTTTATTTACAAATAAATTAATTTAATTTGAATACTGCAATCTGATTGGCTGATCGGTCTGGAAAAAATTTGCTCATACTTGATAACCTGGGTTGATATTGTTACGTTACCAACATATTCATCCGCCAACGACAATTTCAAATAGTCACATGAAATAATCGTAATTAAAATCGAGGAATCATTAAAGGACTGGGAGCTATAAGGGCCAAAATCGGCCCCACCTCAGATGTCGATAACATTTTCTCCAAAATGTATTCACAATATGTGCTTTTCAGAAATAAATACAGTTAGTTAATATGTGCATCTAATTCCTCACAGCGGACCGACAAAGTCAGGTAATGAAAAGTACTGAACGCCATTTTTTTCAGAATACAGAACGTACTTATCATTGTATTATAATGCATATCTTTATATAAAAAAAAAAAAAAAAAAAAAAAAAAAAAAAAACAACACAAAGCATAATAAAACTCAGTAAACAAAGCATAAATTTGACATAATATGTAATGTGGATTGATTTCAGGAATAAAAACATGTTCCGAAACTGTATTATGAAATTAAAGTGAACGAATAGTAATGTCGCAACGTCACCCATTTTCGACGGTCTCCTGTTTTCGACGGTTTGCTTCACGTGATAAAATCTCTCATTATTTTGATCGCTTCATTTGTCAGAGGTTGTATTATGATGCTGAAATTGCATGAATGATCTCAAGAAATCTGATCTAAAAATGTCATCTTTAAATGTAAGAACTACGTACCACATCTATTATTTCACGTTCAAATTGTATTTTTTCGTAATTCATTTTTTCGTTACCTTAATAAAGCTTTAATCATTTTAAAAATATATCTCATACAGACCAATTTTGGTTTCATCGTCTGCTATGACATTGATAATGTACATATTGAGGTCATATCAATTCAGAAACTTATCAACATTGATTGTCGAAAACTGGTCAACATTTTGGTATTAACCTTAAAGAAGTAATAGATAGATTTATTTGGACAATAGAACTTTCTCATATTTGAAAATTTCTTAAACACTTTTTTAACTGTACTTTATTCTTAACGACAACCAATGCGATCATATATTCCAGTACATTTTTACGGACAACCATCATAAATCTATAAAAAAAATGCCAAGGTGCGGGTTGAGAGAAGTCCAATATTTAAAGATCGCTTTTTTTTATACTATGGAAATATTTTGGGAAATGGTGTGAAGCAAAATGTTTAATGTGTAACGATTTTACCTAGGAACCTGTGAGAATTTTTTTTATTTTTTTTTATAAACTGATAACAAGCCATGGAATCAGATATCCTATGGAAAGTGGTTGTCGATAGATAATTGTTTTACAATCAAGTATTTCATATATATTTATGATGAGAACAAGCTTACAACCATATGATTAATCGTGTAGGTAAAATGTGTGTCGCTACCATGAGTCTATGGATGATAGTTTTGATTGTCACTAGAAAAAGAGGAGATGGTAGATATTATTTTGCTTTGTGACAAACCAACAACAACACTCCTAATAAAATGTTGCTATCAGAATCTGCTGTAAGTTGTCTTTTACGTGTAAGGAGTGTGTCCTTTACATCCCGCGCTAAGGGATGTATTAAATTCGTTCCTCACAGCTGTCTGGTGTCACTTTCACATGAAGTCGGCGGTTTCCTAGAGGAAGCCATTTGTTATTTTATTTATGCCAAATTCGCAGTCATGTCACTTAAGGTTGTCCATCAATACGTTTGTTCCGAATCATGTCAATTCCGACCACGTTCCGTCTTTTTCGTGTCTTGGCGTCTGAAATGCTTGGCAGACGACTTCCGGTGTTTACGCTATTATTGTAACAACGTCAGCATTTCATTGTCGTAGATGCGGTAGATTATAAGTAATTGTAATATGGAGACGCCAAGGAAACGGCTGAATAAATACTGATGTTCGGTACCGCAGTATCTGTCTGATATCAGAAATATGTAAAGGCAGATCGTTTTCGTTTCATAATGCTGACAGCAGCCAATAAAGAAAGGAAACAAATTTCATTTTAAAGAAGTAATTGTCTCTATATTTAAGTCTTTGATACAAATAAAATAATTTAATTGAATCTGTCTTTTACAGAAAATGCTAAGATTTTTTTAAGCTGAGGATCGAACGTTAAAACGGCACATATAGATTGAAGTTTTTGTTGTGTACATTTACACCGGAAGTCTAATGCTATGCATTCCCAATCGTAACTACTCGGCCATATAATTATATATTATTGGAAGGGTAGAGAGAATGGCCGAGTAGTTACGATTGATGCATTCCATCAAAATCACGTGATCTGGCGGACGAAAATAACAACATTTTGACGGAATGGAAATGATTCGAAACAACCGTATTGGAAATCCATAAAAAAGCAACGTGTTTTTACTTTTTGGTTCAATACACGCGAAAATGCATTAATTTTAATCATTTAAGCCATAAACCAATAAAATTATGTGTGATCTACTCAAAATGAAAAAAATATATATTAGGAATCAATCACAGAGGTCACGTGATCACATTTAAGAGAAAGTAGCATCGTGACCACTAAAACCGAGCAGAACAACGGCATAACGATGTTCAATACAAGTAATGAAGGAACCGGCGTATTGGGGATATCCTATTCTTCAAGTTCTATATGCAAATATCGTATTTAATGATAAAGTCTGTTGACTGTTAAAATTTTTCCAAGATCAGTCTTCGGGATGCCGTTGTGCTATTGCATTTTTTTAAATTTAATAAACAAATGCTGAAAAAACCATTATTTTAAAACACTTAAAGGACGTAGGGTTTTTGTAATATCGATTGCGGACGTGTAAATATTCCGGATAAGTTACGTCATAGTAAACGTCATGTAATACAATCGTCTTTTTCATTTTCATTTAATAATCAGCGTAGTAAAAATTTTCCTTAAATACATGTTTTATAGATGTGCTTCAAAAGCTTCCTTCTTCACAAATTAATTTATATTGTTTATCTGCTGAAATATCTAAACACCAACGTTACCGTAGCATTTGTAGACCCTCTCTACTGCTATTTGGATAATAACAATAGAAGCAGAGCCGTCTTAACAGCATCACGGGCCCCCAGGAAAAGCAGTGCACTGGGGCCCATACCTACACAACCAAACACTCATAGGAATAAAACTGTAAATGTATATAAAATTAAACATATATATATTGTATTGGTATTTCCAACAAAGTCAGTGTTTAAACCTTAGAAAAACATACAGTACACAACAGACATAGATAAGCATGGGGCCCTATGCTCGTGGGTCCCCGGGCAAAGGTCTGCCCCGCGTGCCCATGCGTTAAGACGGCACTGAATACACACCTCTCCTACATCCCTCCCATGTTAATGTTAAAGATTTACAGACCAAGCTGGACGCAATGTGATGATAATACCTTAGACCCTTTGGGTCTGGTCATGGTAAGGTAAGCGTTGATGCATGTGCGTTTTGCATAAACATGTACTATATATGCACGCGCTACAAAATAGTCCCAAAACATAATAGCGAGCACAGCGAGCTCTACAGCAACATGTGCATGCGCATGCAACACCAGAGTTGCAGATAAAAAAAAATTCCTGTCAGACATTGGGTCCTGCAAGTAAGAGAGTTTTGCCAGACCTACTTTTTTTTAGAAATTTTTTAATATTTCACTTTCAATACAGTATGATTAAAGGGACAATCTTAAAGCCTTGACACAGCTAACAACTACAACGACCAGAATCAGATTAAGGATATTGCCAAAGGGGGGTTAGTGACTAAGACCACATTCAATTTAGATAGCCCTGCAACATCGAATAATCAATACTTCATATTAGTAAGATTTTATTATTCCTTTTGTGGGGAGACATATTGTTTTTGTCCTGTCCGTCTGAAACTACTGAACAGAATTTCATGAAACTTGGTAGGTAGTAAGTATACCATATGTAGTTGTGCATATTACCAGGAAATGTTGATCTCCTGAATTATGTGGGAGTTATGCCCCTTTGAACTTAGAAATTTCCCGAAATTTACTACTGAAGCAGCTTGTCAGCGCAACTCCTCTGAAACTACTGAACAGAAATTCATGAAACTTGGTAGGTAGTAAGGACACCATATGTAGTTGTGCATATTACCAGGAAATGTTGATCTCCTAAATTTTGTGGGAGTTATGCCCCTTTGAACTTAAAATTTCCCGAAATATACTTCTGAAGTAGCTTGTCAGCACAACTCCTCTGAAACTACTGAACAGAATTTCATGAAATTTGGTAGGTAGTAAGGACACCATATGTAGTTGTGCATATTACCAGGAAATGTTGATCCCCTAAATTTTGTGGAAGTTATTTGCAAACACTCTAGTGTAATATCCCTTACTGAAACTTGTATATATATATATATATATATATATGTACAAGAGTCTATCATAATGTCACTATTTCCCTGAAAAAGTTTTCATCACCAATCCATTGATTTTAGAAGAACAAAACTCCTTTAAAATCATTGGAACATGGGCTGAGCAATTTTCTGGAATGGGGAACCTTGTCATGACAATATGGAATAGATTCAATAGTACCTGTAACCCTTGCTTTAGCACTTTTGATCAAATTTTTTTGTTTCATGGATTAAAAACAGGTTTTTTTTGTTATTCATTGAAGCTTCATTTTATTTGTAACCCAAATAGATTTTTTACCTAAGACTACAGTTTGTGGGACGGGGGGAGACATACGTTTTTGCGGGCAAAAACAAACTTTAATTTTGATATCAAGTCGTCATTTGTTTGTTCATTTTTTCCTTCCATTTTCGATTAAAGGACCGCCCCGGTCGCCTCTCCTTTTCATATGCCGACCTTTTGGCTTTTTTATTCTCTGTAGATAAATCGATAGGTAGTGGGTGCTTTTTTCCAGATTTAGACTAGTTCTAATAATAAAACCCTAAATGCTCGCTTACTCGCAAGGGTTATAACGGGATGCCATTACACGTAATGGAGCAGCCGCCGAGATTTTTTGCGCTCGCTTACAGAGCTTCTGACGCCTGCATTTATCAATAATAAAACATAATCTTTCCTTTTGTTCATTATTATAACAAGTTTGTATCACCTACCAGTAGGGTGGTCAAGCCAAAAATTGAAATGCTAATAAATCATCCAATTATAGTTTAGTATGACAGTACATACCAAATGGGAAATTTTGGTACAAAAATTATTAAAATCGGTTGAGCTGTTCAAAAATTTTCGGTGAGCCAAAAGTGGTCGATTTTCTGTTTTTTGGAAAAATGTTAAAAAAATGACATTTTTGGACCAAAATATATTATTTTCACTACCTAATAGGTTATCATGCTTTCTTCTATAGTAATGTATCCTCCTTATGCTTCAAAAAGAGGTATTATACACACCTGTAGGTGTTATATGAAAATAATGCCACAGAGTTTAAAACCTTGAAAATTGCCTTTGGACTTAGTTTTTTTAATTTATGTGTCAGCCGTCTGCTTGTTCAAACTACCAGGTTTGTGGTCAAATATCTTCAAGAATCTTTAACTTGCAAGGCTGAAACTTGCAACACTGTCCACAAAGTGCCCAGTCTCTAGGTAAAAATATCAAGAATATCATTTATTCAATTAATATATATATTTTTTTAATATTATTTCCTTTGCGCAGGCCTCCATAATTTTAACGTCAAATTTTATTCGAAAAATCAAGTTTTTGGTCATAAAAAATCTGAAAAAAGTACTAGAATTTTTCTGAATACTGATTTTGGTAAGGAAAAGAACCCTCTAACAGGGAACACCTATATTTATCAGCAAAAAAAATTCTCAAAGTCTGTAGCACCAGAATCATAAACTCTGCAGCTTATTATTTTGAGCTCGGTAAAGTGTAAAAATAAGTTATTTTAGGGAATTAATTATATTTTGTATGTTCAAATTGATATTTTTATGGTAAACAACCTCAATATCCATACATCAATGAAGTTATTATTACAGTTTGTGTAAAAACTGCCATTTTTTCCCATTGAAAAGGTCAATTTTCTTTGTTCAATCAAAATTTCAGATAATTCCCGAAATTGATACAATTTCAATAATTGTCGAATATTATAATATTAAATGTTCAAGTGTTTGGTATTATTTTGATCCTATAACTGTATACTACAAGGAGAAAACTATCAGCAACCCCAATTCTGACACTGGTATGAACTATGTCCTGGTTCATTAGCCCTCTACCTGGAAATTTAGTAAAAATAATATTTCAATTATGGCCCCGTATTCCATGAAAAGTCTTGATTATCAGATATGTTCTCTGTACAATTTATAAGCCAGCCTTGAAGTAATGTTATCTTTTAAACATTTAATTAGCACATTTTATACATGATTTTCATTTTTTTGTCTGGGAAAAACCTCAAATTTGACAATTTTAGCTGATTTAAGCGAACAGTTCATGCGATTAGAAAGTCCCAAATTTTCAAAGTTATCATTTTTATTGTCACAAATCAATTAACTGTTATCTTCTACTATTATTTATAATCTTAATTCATAACAGTCTTCAATGTCACTCTCTTTTCCTTTATATACTATAATTTTACATTTGACGACTACAAATAGTGCTGTGTCCCAGTTCATGACCAACTTATTCCAAATGAAATCTTTGTGAATTCTTTAAATTGTGTGTTTTGTGATCCTATGCATATCCTATGCATATTTGATTAACTGAATCATAATCAACAGCATCAACTTTCAGAAGTGTCATTTTAATGATTTAAAACTCTTAATGATCTACTGAGATGCCACGATCACACCTGTAAAATAAAAATAAAAATAAACATTTAAAATATGTTATACAGAATAAAAATAAAGAACTAAAAATAATTTATCTTTTCCAGAAATAGTTTATCATACATGTACAAATGAAAAAAGCTTTAATACAATGCACTCTTCGACTAAAAATTATCTTTATGCATATATGCTTGGTGGCAAATAGATTCTATATGAAAAATAGCATTATTCCAGAAATGTTTGCTGCATGCATCATAAATGTTCTGTCATATCAAACAAGTTTGCACACAGTAATGGTGTAATGAAAAAAATGTAATTAATTAAACTTAGCATATCACATGCACTGCCACTGATTACATTGTATATAGCCAGAATGTTAATACATTCACATACTGTAATGTATGCATTAAGCATATATTTCATAAAGCTTCCCTAATAGCACTGAAACATAATAATTATGTTTTATAACAATTTAAATAAATTGTTTCAAAAATGTTGCATGGAAATTCATGTTACTATTTAAAAACAATTGTCCTATGTATTGCTACAATATACACTAGGAACTTAATGAGAAATGCATAAAAAGTTTTCATGTAGACAAATTTCATTTAAAACCAAAAAATATAAAAAATCTTGAACATTTCACAAAAGTATCAAAGAATACCGGAACAATTCCTTTATATAGATGTATTAATAAATCCCGATAATTTCCGAACAGCCATGATGACGTCACCAAAGCTCTGCTTGGATAAAGTTATTTATAGATTGGGAGAATTTGACAACTTTATATTGATGCTTGCCGTTTTCGCCATTTTTCGAGTAAAATAATAAAATCGTGAATTAAATCCCATCTCTTTTTCATTTATCGAAACAAAGATATACATTTTTTCAGTTCGTGTAAAGTTTCTGTGCGATTTTTGTGCATCTTTTGTTTTCAAAATTAACCCCCATTTGATCCGGTTGAAAACGATATTTCTTTTGAGAATAAAACTATATTTTAGAAGAAGTTTTGTTACTTACCGTGCATGATTGACCTCCGTGGTCTGAATACATCAATGCTAGATAATTATTGTATCAATTGGTAGAACAATACGTCGGTAAATTCTATTTTTCTTTGGTACAACTCTGAAATTGTCCTGGCCAAAATGGCGGAAGACATACATCCCGGTCATGCGCCACACAACGTCCGATAACTCTTCCCGCTCAACTCTGATTGCAAAGTCAGAAAATATGGACTGAACATCCAATGATTTCCGGGAGCTATTACTGCTTATCCATTGAAACATTGGCGACATATCTTTAGAGGAAGGTCCAGTTTATTGATATTTGACCCCCAATATTTTTCGGAAGTGTGGTAAGCGAGTTTAAAAACACTGTTTTGTAAACTTTTATATTTTACGTTACGATTTCGATAGTTTTTAATTTTTGGCGGTCGGATTGGTAAAATTGAAGACTTTCTGCAAATTTTAAGCCATGCATGAAGAATATTGGTCCAGGGATAGCTCCCGGAATTATTTTTGAAAATGGGCTGTTCGTTGACACATAAATCAAGATGGCGTCCGATTTTCTCGAAACGACGTTCAGTAGTAGTACCCAATCATATTTTTAATGCTTATAACTACCAAATTAATAAAGTTCTAGTTTTCAAGTTTTATCTGATATATTTTTTATGACGAAATAATAAATTTTAGGTGTTTTTCTAATGAAATCAAAAAGGTGAAAATTCGGGTTTTTCTACTGACAGAAAATAATAACGCTATCGACGACTACGTTTGTCCTCCCTACTACCAGTATTTTAGAATGTAATTCCCACAAAATAAAAAATCTCCTCTTTGAAAATTTTGAATTTCGTCATTTCCGGCCTCACTATTTGGATGTCGATACCATATTTGGCGATTTAGGCGTGAATGTTTACCAATCGTAACTACTCGGCCATTCTCGCTACACTGCAAATAACAGGGTAGCGAGAATGGCCGAGTAGTTACGATTGGAATGTTTACATCAGCTTGTAATAAGAAATACCATATTTAGAAAAGCTCCGCCTTCCGTAGTTTCCGGTTATGGAAAACGATCGATAAATTTGAACAAGGTTGTTGCTAACTTTGAAAAGCATATATTTCTCAGCCAAACCGATTTAACAAGGACTGGGATAATCAGTAATTGTTATAATGAAATGTTTGAAGCGTAAATAGTGAGTTTTTACGTTTCAACTGCAACTTTTTTTTTGCTCCATTGTGACGAATGGGACCGCGTTGCAGCTCTGCCGAGACACAAGTTTGTCACAGGAGCTACATTATTGCAGCTAGATTTAGACCACTCCGTAAACTTAATTGGCCATGCAGCCATAACGGAAATGATCAAATTACAATTTACAACGATTACCGATAGGATACGAAATAAAATCCGGAATGGGAACTGGTTCCCGAAATTTAGCATAAACAGAAAGGAACAGAAATTTTTACCGATTGGTTAACGACTTTTGACTTTATTAACGATAATCAAAGATCCTTCGCTTAGGGGTCTAAGAGGTAACCAGGACCGACAGAAATTTGATGTTTGACAGCCCCAAGCAGTAAAAATGTTTGCCGGTCATTAGGTCTGACACAAAGACGTCTTTTGCCGGACCCTCTAAAATTCTGCCCCCTAGGTCCGACAGGGCCGACGGTTAGCTGCATCTCTGCAACACACAATCTTCCTTATGATGAGATTGAAATCCTTTCGTCCGGAAGTTGATAAAAGTTGGCAGTCTCGGAGAGAATGCCAAAAATAAAAAAAAAGTCTCCAATAAATAATTTTAAAACTAAAATGATATCATGAACTTCTAAAAATCGTATTTAAGTAACAAAAGACAATAAAAGGTGCTTACATTGTTAAATTAATCAGAATGACATCTCGCTATCAAAGTCATGACGTCATGTTATTCATAGACATAGGCCAAAGTCGTCAACAACATTTCGCGGAATTTTAATTAAAATCTTGTATTTTCATTCCCGAGTCAAAAAATTTCAAAACGACATCTATTTCATTTGCAACTGCGTCAATTCCGTAAATCGTGACGACATGTAAACAAACACAGCACTTTTTTCAAGCGTGTCCAGATTATTAGATAAAAACCTTTCTATTTACGGATTAGTAAAAGATGATTATAGAATAAATTTGACTTAATTTTGAACTACAATATTTTCAGAAAATATCAAATTTATTTTTTGGACCATTTGCAGCCGATGTAGAAAAAACTCGCCTTGGTGTGTTTTAGCACAGGAGTCGGAAGTTCTATCAATAATAAGGTATAGGGGCACCTCGAAGATCGCTGGGCAACTATAAAAAAAACACCAGGAGTGCAACGCATTTTTGGGGGGTTGGCCTAAATCTATATCTACAGGTAGATCAGCATGGAATAAAAGGTTGAATCCTACTCTTGGATGTTTAAACTAAATAAATATCATGTTTTCTTGTACTTACCACACGGTTTTGTAGCAGTTTCGTACAATTTACCCTTCTACACCACCATCCCCAGATCCAAGACTGACGAGTTATGTCCCCTGGCTCGTACCTCGGCTAAAGGGACAGATGAACACTAATCTGTCGCAGTGGAATTTCTACTTAGGTGACGTCATCACCATAAAATCCTTGATCTTTTTTATCTTTAATTTATTTTAACTTATACAAATGAGTATTTTAAAGGTAAAGAGTTTATTTTTCTATAAAAATCATGAAATAAAATTAAAACGTTTTTGAATAAATATTGAATTTGTTGTAAACATGAGTTCGATCAGCTTGACGCCGACCAAATCAACAAAAGTGTGCTGTGTTTGCGGCGAAAATAAAAAAGAGGTACGCTCTATAGAGTCAGAACAGGGAAAAGAAAGAAAATTGAGTAAATTGCTCTTAAAATATGGTGACCTTAATCTGGTACAAGGGATTTACACTGCATACCGGAAACGACTTTTCCCAGTATTTGTAACTAAAAATAGCTCTACCAATCAAAAAAGAGCTAAGTAAGAACCAATGAACGCCAACGACAAATTAGTCTTTCTCTGTCTCTATATCCAATAGATTGAGACAGGCAATTGTCAGTCTACCCCAGATCCATGATGCGTAAACCGGAAGTGCAGTGAATTTTTAGGTCAGTATAATTAAATTATCTCTTTTGATAAATTATGAAACATCTTGTGATAAATTATATGATTTAAATATAATAAAATATTACTTCAAAAATAAGGTCCAATTGTTTGTTGTATTTATTTTGCCATAATTTAATTATACTGACCTTAAAATTCACTGCACTTCCGGTTTACGCATCATGGATCTGGGGATGGTGGCGTAGAAGGGTAAAATGTACGAAACTGCTACAAAACCGTGTGGTAAGTACAAGAAAACATGATATTTATTTAGTTTAAACATCCAAGAGTAGGATTCAACCTTTTATTCCATGCTGATCTACCTGTAGGTATAGATTTATGCGTTGCACTCCTGGTGTTTTTTTTTTATAGTTGCCCAGCGATCTTCGAGGTGCCCCTATACCTTATTATTGATAGAACTTCCGACTCCTGTGGTTTTAGTTTTGTTTTATTTTTTGCAGAATCTACGCGGGTGGTCTAAATATTTACTCGGATCGATCAAAACTTTGATTAATACAACACTGGCGTACGGAAAGGACTTTATGTTAACATGGACTATCAGGTTAAGGACAACAACTGTTCATTTTTTTATCACTGTGAATGACTCTTAAGACAACACGAATCTGGTAATTTTTTGAAGTATGGACATTTTATGTCACGCCCAACTGCATTTCACTGTCGCACTCCAGATTTATATTGACATTTCGTTACTGTATATATCATATGACTTACCAGTTTAAAAGAAATCCAAACACAATTCCTGTCTCCAAGATTATTTGTACATGTACCACAATATTCCTAAAGTTCTACAATAAATGCGTAAATAAAAACGAATCTGGCCACCATTCATCGTCATGTTAATATTTTTTTTATCACGTCATATTTTACGTTGCAACAAGTAAAGGTCAGCATTGAAATCGTATTTGGGTCACAACTGACACGCAAAGATGACAATGTCATCAATATTTTTAATACGCATCTATAGTACACATACAATAACTAGGAGGAGATCACAGGGACCTGCTCCCGGCCTTTCGTTATCAATAATTTTAACCCTACTATCAATGTGCGGTACTAAAATATCACAAGGGATGACACCCGTTCATATTTATACTTAATTCCTACCTTTCGTACGGTTTAGTTGTGTTGAATAATGGTAATTCCTAATAAATATCACACAAATCCTAAAGAATACTAAAAATCCAGCTTTTTAAAAATTTTGCCAAAAGGGGGGGGGGGGGGGGGGGGGGGGGGGGGGAACGGATGCATGTGTCCCTTGCCACCGGCTCATATGTCTCTGATAGAAAAGATAGTGGTGAACATTAACATTTTTCATTTTTAAACAATTTTTGCATTTATTATTTCTTTGGCTAAGTAACAAACATTTTCTAACTATGATGTGGTTGCAAGGAACAAGGAACGCATTAATTTTTCCTTATTTCTGTTAGTGTTAATTATTTCCATCAGTACCCATTTGTTTATTCATCTTACATTTTCCGTCAGTCTGATCCTACAAAATATTTGAATACTAAATTTACCAACATCTGCCGACAATGGTTTAGAATAGTAAGACACAATGAATTTTATTTATTTAACTATTAATTATGCCGTTCATACTATATGTATATCTGTTATTATTTATTAAACTCAGTCTTTCTAAAATAAATGCTATAAAATTATTAACCAGCTTGTTGAAAATTTAAAAGGTAATAACATTGCACAAGAAGGAATATATGTCTCTGTATAATCTTGTCACAGATAATTTTAAAGAGTATGATTTCGATACTGAATATTGCCTTAATATATATATCACGCCTCTACTGTGCTTTTTCCAATAAAAAAAAAATTGAATATTGATAAATATTTTGTATGTGAAAGCAGAGACATAATATATAATTCTTTTAAAATTAAAAACTATTTTGTTCACATGGAGATAGCATAATATTGGCCCAAATACACATACTTTAAAATGTCGAAATGAAGATTATCAGTATTAAAGTAACCGTATGCAACTGTTGGTTGTCGGTTGAAATGCTGATGAAATCGGACAAGACAAATCCAGTCTCGACATCTGTCCAAATTCATAAACAGGTAAGACAACCTTCATTATGCAAGTATTTAAACAAAAACAGACACATATAAATATTATTTCTTTTTTGCTACAAGAAAGTACCCATAAAACAGATAACATCTATAGGTAAAATGCTAAAATCGAGTTTTCCTTTTTGCGACAGTGACCAAATTGCTATGTCTAGCCACAATGTCCAAACGTCGCTTTTTAGATTTTTTCGACGAGATGCCGCTATTTGAGTAGACACTATAAATAAAATACAAAAGAGAAATAACAAACTATATATTATGGAAGAAAGTTCCCATACCTGGCTAAAATATACATGTAGAATGTGCAAGGTTTGCTTGTTCATTAATTTTTTTGCCCGACTTTTCTATGTCTAGCCAAAATGTCCAATATGGCAAAAACGTCACACTTTTTTTTTTTTATCCTGCAATCAGTACATTTGCTGTACAAATATACCACACGAATAAATTTTTGCTTTATTCGTAGCCTACGAATAAACTTTTGAAGCCTACGAATAAACTTTTAAACCTACGAATAAACTTTTAAGCCCCGCCCATAGATTCCGGAACTACTTTTTTGTGTTTTTGCTCTCCTGTGAAGGAGTTAAAATATTAACCGTAACCAATGTCAATAATCGACGTCGTATTTTTCTAATAAATGTTTTCGTTCTCACTATTTGTAAATTTACAAACCGACAAAATGAAACTAATAATTCTAAAATTTCATATTTTTTATACATATTTTACGATAAAAAAAATCCTAGAAGTCAATAAAAAACAAAACAAAAATCTTAAACAAATCCGAATCATTTATAACTTGACAGGGAAGCTTTGAAAACAAAACAAAAGCAACTAAAACTACAGGACAAAGGGAATAAACCAAAGAGGGCATGCCCTCCAACAGATGAGGAAATTAACATCCTTTATAACAGAAACGTTCTGGGCAGTCACACACCACAATCTTTACTAAACACACTTACGGTACAAATGTATATGGTTAAATAACTCAGTATACTCCCTTCCTATGGTACCGCGGGTTCTATGATACCGCGGTATTTATTTTGTCTGTTCCTATGCACTGCAGCGCCACCTACCGGTTTTTCTATTTATATATTCATAAACACAACAGTCGCATTTATCGAATCGTCTGGTCATTCTGTCCAAATGTCTTGAATTTTTGTAAGTACACGTATTTTTATCTTTTCCTTAGAAATAGCGGACATTTTTATTTTACCCTGATACCATGCTTTGTAAAATGTCCAATAATTAAACCATAGTTGTCATAATTCGTCGGCTATTTTTTTTAGAAATGTCGTCCGTTTGTTTACGTTTCATTTCAACCCGATTTGGGATTTTTGGTGCTATTTATAGTTACTTTCTAGACCGACAAAGTTGATGGGAAAAATTAAGCTATGAAAACAAATTAACCAACGTAACGTTACATCAAATTGACTCAACTTCGTTACATTTGTTATTTCAAAGAAACTTTACTTTAAAAAATGTGATAAATTATCAAGATTTTCTTTATGGTATAAGTTTGCCAGATATTCACCTTGATTTAGTATTTATAAACGATGTCTTGATTTGTCAAACATTGTGTCCCATAACATTAATTTTGCAATTACCGCGATATCATAGGAAACCATTTCTGGGAGGTACATCGGCGTTGTCATAGGGAAAAGTGGCGACGTATTTTTAAACAAATTCAAAGAATAAAATGAATTGTGGAGGAAAATTGGTTTCTACACTGGGGAATAAAATATAACATTTTTGGATTAATTCCGAAAACTAGTTACGTTACACAGACGTTAAACATTAAGTACCGCGGTACCATAGAACTCCGGGCTACAGTTTGAACATCAAACTCTAAGATTACTACATATATTTTATTATAAAATTTCTTCATATTAAATGTTCAATTAATTCACATCAATTACTTCAACATATCAGATAGTAGATTTCTTCAAGGTGAAAATAACACATATTCCTGCTATTGCATCAAGTCACTTTAAAATTATAGATAATTTTTTATATTCTGAATTCTTTATGACACCACAAAATATCTATATAATTTGCTTTAACCATTTGGAATAATTGTATTCAGTCACTTCCTCCAATCATTTTGCATCTTTTTTTAAAACATTTTTTTCTTTTGCAAAATTCCAACAAAGTTGTATGATTTGTCAGTTGAAACTAGTGTTTTATCTGCTGAATTCTACTCACTGTTGATCAGGATTACAGTACATTTTTTATTTTGTGCAATTCCATTTGAAACTGATTCACATACCCCTGGCCTGTATGCAACAACTGAGTGATAGTTCTTGAAAAATGTTCTTTGTTTAATCAGATCTTTATAAAACGTTCATAGGTTTTTATGCAATTATTTCTTTCATATATAGTCTTTGCACTTATTTCAAACATCACATGTACATTGTACACTGTTAAACCATTAATCCAGCCATTCATCTGAAAGACATTAATATAGCATTGATTATAATTAAAATACATGTTATTATATATTTACTAATAAAATAACAAGAAAAAAGGAACAAAATGCATTTTTGTATGATCCGACTCAGAAAATATATTTGCACATTAGTCATTACTCGCAACAACCAACATTATCATGTAAATATTGTTCATTCCAGAAAAATATATCCTTCACTCTAATATTTTTCTGGTCACAACACCTATGTCCATAATATTCTTGGTTCCTTAGTGACATCACATTATGTAATTTACCAATCAATGGATTATGGTTTAATAATAGCAAATTTGATATGAAGAAAATAGTTGGTGGGGATTCTACATACATGTAGACTTCAATGCATATTAATTCATTTGATTATGATATACAAACAGAAGTTAAATATAGTAATTAAAATCATATCTGGTGCTTGTTGACACTAAATCAGATCTCTATTTTGATTTTCTTCAATTTACCATGTATATATGAAAGTTTTATTTTATTCTATAAAAATAAATTCCAATTTTCTATTGAAACCTATGTAAAGTCCAGAAGATTGGTACTTGCATTGTCGCAAAATACATAATTTATTTGTACGAGCTTTAGAAACAGGTAGAAAAGTGCATGAAAGAAAACTTTCCAGTCTCATGAAAAAAATGAAGGATAGTTGCAAATTAGACATTAATCAATCAGTGCCAGAAAATATCTTATCCCGTCCAGAAGTTAAGAGAAAACAATGTGGAGGGGATAGATATTATGCAAATATCAGGGCATAACAATGTGGCATTTATTAATAATTACTCAACATTGAGTGAGGAAAGACACAAGAAAATATCAAACATCCTCAGCAACACTGAAAGTGAAACCAACAGAAATGCTTTTCAGGAAACTTACCTCGTAAAACCTCCACAAATTCTACAGCCAGTAGCACTTCTGATGTTTCGTGTCGAAGCAATCCCGATGTTCCTTTTTACAGTTCCAATACAAATATGTCAAGTCAAATTAGTTCTATGTTTTACGGCGTGGTCATCCATAAGTTACAAATGGTGAATGTGTACACAATTTTCACAAATGACTAAATATCCCAATAACTGAGCATTTGAGTGTTTGACATCGTTGTTAAATACATTTCTGTGAATCAGATCAGTTTGTTGAGATAAATGATTAATCTTTCTGTTTTCTCTACTCTACCTAGTTTACTTAAAACATGCTCGAATCGTCTATACATGTATGTGCGTATTGGCTGCTTTCACATGTTTACAAACTGTGTGGGTCATACTTAAATACGCCTGCAGTAGTAACCAGGCAAATATATACGCCTGTGTGTCATACAAAGGTGGACGCCTGCAACTATATGGTTCTTTTTTATTTATTTTTTTTAATATAAACTAGTAAAAGAAATATATCGGATGTTTATTATTTGATATAAAAAAATAAAAATAAAAGTGAACCATATAGTTGCAGGCGTATACCTTTTCACACAGGCGTATATATTTACCTGGTTTACTACTGCAGGCGTATTTAAGTATGACCGCATGTGACGTATGATCGATAAATTAATGTGTTTTCATATCTATGAAAAACATATTAAATATATATATTTCAGGTTCTAAACTATCAATTTTCTCTATAGATTTTCACCTTACAGTCGGAGAGCAGACTCGATAATGGCGTCATTTCAATTAATTTGTCACGTACATTTTTTACCGGAATCGGACACGTTTTAGAATACATCGACCAAGTGTTGAAAATTCACTCGTTTTAATCGTTGCGAGCGTCAAATATAACCGAAGAAGCGAGAAAAACATAGAACATTGTTTCTTTCATATAAATTTGAGGCCCCGTGCTTGAACTTCTTGTAACAAAGGAGTAATGCAGAAATTAAAACGACACGGAAATGGCGGAAGTTGTTTAAAAAAACACGAAAAATTAAAAATTAAAATATTTGCCGAAAGGGTGAATAGATTTCTATATTAGTATTTCAAAGAAACATTTTCTGTAATTAAACATACAATAGAACTTTTTTCTGTCAGATGGATCGTGTCACATTTTGGTTGGATTCAAGGGAGATAACTAGAATCATCACATACTCCGTAATTTTTAACATTCTATTTATAGAACGAGTGTAAGTAAATGCGTTTTCTCAATAAAACAAATATTATTTTGTATTAAAAATGTTGAAATTAGTCAGAATAATTGTTTATTATATCTGCAGCTATTAAATTGATCAAATATAATTTAACAGATGAGTCCAAATTTGAGATGTTATGGAACCACAACAGTATTAAGTAAGGAGCAATTATATTACTGTAAAAGTAATCCTGGTAAGCTGACTTTTCGGTCGAAATACATGTAAAGTTGTTCCATGAAGGTATAACAAAACAAGAATCAACTGTAATGGTCTACTAAATTTATCGAATGAACTTGAGAAAAAAAAACCAGTCATATTTTCATATGCAATGGTAAATCTTGGAATATTAAAAATTACTTTCAACTGTTTTTTAACATATAAGGCTATTCAAACACGTCCACCGGTTTTATTGGTGGATTCACCATACAAATCATGTATAGCGCCCCCTAGCAACCCACCACGAGCATGTTGACGTCAATGTACTTGATACAAGTGATACTTTTTTCAATGTAAATGATCTTCTTCTTCTTCTTTTGGTATACAGCTATCCATCCACTGGATGATCACTAGCTGTTGCGCATGCGTGGGAATAAGAAATAATAATAAATTCAGTCAGTTTATAACATATTTACAAGTGGTGCCAACAGAAACAAATTTTGTGGTTAAAACTATTTACAATTTCATTTTTATTTAAATTTGTGATTGTAGATGGCTGAGAACAGTTGGTGTTAGCTGTTCTCTAAACGTGTTGACTGTTGGGCATAGAACTATAGTTTGAGGTAGTAAATTCCAGTGAATGATTGTGTTCGGAAATCTTATAAAAGACAAATGAAAGAAAATGATGATAATGAAAAAAATATAAAATTTTATCACATGCATAGTACATCCTCGTAATGACTCTTGAGCAGAACTCGTGTTATATTTTATAGATGTTTCTTTATAAAAAGGGGCGAGGGGTGTAATGTTTTTAACCTTTTGTTTTTAAACAAAAGCAGATCATACTGTACTAAGATCCATTATTTGATAACTTTTTACAAAATAAAATTCACAAAAACTTCAACTAAATTTATTTATTAAAAATAATAAAACATGTGAATAATAGGAGAAAACCGGATGGGGCTCTAATTTAAATTCTAACTGAATATGCTGATGCCATTACCATAGAAAATTTGCATACACAAATGCATCAGAATTTAAAATTAACTTTATTCTTTCTAGAAGATCCTTTCCCTTAAATTAAATGGTCTTTCTTTGACTGTATATACTTTTGTCACAAAAGCAACATTCTAGTTGGGGTTTGAAATTTCTATATTTCTTGTAGTGATCAATAGAGAAAAAATTGATTAGATGTACATGCTTCGTTGTTATTCTGATCTAGCTAAATCTGAAAGCATAACTTGCATAAGTCAACATTAACTGATGTCGAATGGTCACCATTTTTTTCACACATGTTCATGTGTTGCAAAAAGCATACAAGTTTTTTACTACAGTCATTATTTTCTGCATTAGCCGCAGTATGGAGTGTAAATTCACATGGGTCAAATGACACATTACCATAGCTGTCAAAGTTTGCTGTTGTTAAATTTAAATCATTTGTTTCAAATGCACAGCTTGTATCTATGGCTGAATCATATTTTCTTTTGCTTGATGTTGCTTCTGTATCGTGGGACATTTCGAGTGATTTTCTAAATCAAGCCTCACACATTCTACAAATACAGTCATCATCTTTGAATGCATATGCATTTTTGACCAAAGTATAAAACAATGGTTGATTTCGCCCCTGTGAGAGGTGCCAGTAGCACTTAGTCACATCTTCTCGTTTACAGTTTATGCAAGGGCTTGGTGGACTGGCTTCATGCACCCTGCAGGGCTATCAAAATTTTTCAAATGTACCAGTACTTCACTATTTACAGGCAGTACTTTTTCTTAAAAATTGAACATTTTTCATGAATATCTTATACAGCATGTGGCCAAAAATATTGCCACATGTAAAAAAAAAATCCCTATATAATCAACCAAAACCATATTTTGAATTTTCAAAATATTATTGTGAAGTCATTTCTGGATAGATTTTAACCAATTTTACACCAAAACATTCAGAATTGTCTATATTTGACTGTTTATTTGCTCATTATGTTTATATGAGTGGTTTTTATTTGTACATAATTTAAATATAACAAATAAAAATTGACTTTGATTTTCCTATATATTTCAACTAAAAATAAAACCTAAAAATTAACAACCTGGTTAAATTATCTACAAATAAAAACCACTCAGTCATATAAACAAATGAGCAAATAAACATGCTGTACAACATTCTTTGAAATTAGGAGGTACCAATTACCATTTTAAGTGGGTACCTGGTACCGTCCCTTACTAAAACTAAAAGGCCTGCACCCGTTGACAGTTTTACTTTGGTGGCATATTTCAGAAAAGGGGGGTGCATATAACCAAGTTCGGGTTGTAGTTGTGAACCCACGAGATTGACAGAATGGGATAAATGCATCGAATTTCTAGACAATTTGCATTGTACATCAAAACAGTGTGTTTTACCTCACATGCCTACCGTTATTCCATTGTTTACATGTGTAAATATTGATTGTACGAGTAAAATGGGAGGAGCAAATTGTTCAACCTTGACTCTGTTTGGGTGACGTTGGAATATGGACTATTTTTCTTAAACTGTTACGAGTGATGTAAATTCCCTTTTACCCGATGAAGTGTAGATATTATTCTGTCCAAGGAACCAGTTTTTTGATTTTTCCCTCCACGGGAACTTTATTCTGTCAGATGCAAAAAGTGTAAACATACGCGTCAAAAAAAAATTACGATTTTCCGAGGTAAAGAAAAAAACCGTTATTTTTACATTCATCGCAGACCGATTTTATACCAGACTGAAAATCATGACCATTAATAAATATAAATGTGATTTTTAATCATATTTCAATCACTTTCATTGGTTTAATAGAACAAAAACGTAGTTTTCCAAGTATGTATAATTGTTTGGGTTTGTGAAGCGCCATCTAGCGGAAAATATTTACGATTATCTCCCTTGGATTTTTAAATATTCCACGGACCGGAAAATTAGAATTTTTGCGAGTCTGCTCTTCAACTGTTAATCAATAAATCTTCACTTAAATAAAGTTATTTCACTTCCTTTTAAGAACTATTTGTTCGCGAATTTTTGTCAGCAAAAAAAATCTGGTATTTTACTACGCCAAATAGTGAGGATTCCGTTGCATTAAAAAATGCATTTTTACGAGTTAAGATTATTTTTTAGGACATCGTGGATTGCAGGATAAATACAATATTGGTCTGTTGACGGTAAATATAGAATTTATTTGACTCGGCGCGAAACGGGGAGAAAGACTCGCTAGAAGCTCGTCTTTCACCCCGTTTCTCAGCCTTGTCAAATAAATTCTATATTTACCGTCAACAGACCAATATTGTATATATATCATTGCCATTTGCATAACGTCAGCAAGTTAACTTGTTACGCTGCACGACGTAATATCGTGCGAAACGTTACTGCGGTCTTATGTATGGGCACAATGGACAGTTGCCCGGTGGTCACACAAGCAAATGAACCCCATGCTAATCTATATATGTTGTATACGGCATAATTTTTAAACACTGATTTTGTTGGAAGTATCAATACAAGAAATATATGTTTAATTTTATCGACCATTTATGATTTTATTTCTGTGAGTGTTTGTATAGATATGGGCCTCAGTGCACTGCTTTGACCGGGGCCTATATTGCTGACAAGACGGCGCTGATCGTACGTCATTCATCATTTACACTTCATGAATATATATCGGCTGTACATAGCATGGTATAGGCCAATATTGCTTATGTATGTTGGTTGCATTAATTGATATTTCGTAATAAAACTCTTTTCTTATGACTTAAATGACCATACTTTCATTTTATAGACACCGGCGTCTACTACCCCCTTTAGGCTTTATAATGGTTGATACCACCCGCGTACTAGTACTAGTTAGTCTTCAATGTTTGCACTGTCCCTAGTGCAACAATAAAAGATTCCATACTTTTTTCTCATACTTTTCTATTCTACTTCATTTACTTTCCAATGGATGTCATAGGGGATATCATTTAATTTCAAATACTAATGTCCTCTCTATAGGCCATGCCTACTCATATTATTTTGTGATATTCAACTTTCACTCAAATATATACACACTGGCCAGACAGAAATGCTGTGCTCGCATCTAGGCAATGCCCATTCCATATTAACGTAAAATAGTTAAAGCATTTGGTTTTGCAGTTTCTAAGAAAAAAAAAAAATATTAATATGAAAAGTTATGGATAACAGACGACGGACACTAAATGATAATATTTCTACAATTTTTCTATTGAATGTTGGAACTGTTCCGACAGTGTGATATATATTTTTTCATTTACTTACTGAACTTTTGAAGTTGAATATTCACAAATCCAGTGGTTTGGATGGTATAAGTCCTAATATTTTGAAAATGTCAGCTACTGTTATTTACGAGTCGTTAACCCACATTTTCAACTTAAGTCTTTGTACTGGAAACTTTCCTTCAAAACTTAAGCTGGCTAGAGTAACCCCACTTTATAAATCAGGAGATATTGCAGATATGAACAATTATAGACCCATATCAGTACTTCCTAGCTTATCTAAGTTATTTGAAAAAATAGTTTATGCACACATTTATGAATATTTAATCAAATACAAACTGATTCATCCGAATCAATCTGGTTTCAGATCTAAGCATTCTTGTGTGACAGCTTTAACTAAAATTGTTGATCATATTCTAAAAGAAATGGATCAAGGGAATTATACAGGGGTTTTGTTTCTTGATTTTAAAAAGGCATTTGACATGGTTAATCACACTATTTTATTATCAAAGTTAAAAGTATATAAACTTGATGACTTATCTTTAAATTGGTTTAGATCATATTTGTCGGAAAGATCTCAAAAAGTAATTATCAATAATTATGAATCATCTGCACAAAATATTAGATATGGAATACCACAAGGAAGCATACTTGGCCCCTTGCTTTTTCTTTTGTATATAAATGATTTACCCCTTTATGTAGACCATAGCATGTCAGATTTGTATGCAGATGATACCACTATACACTTCTCGTCTAATTCCATATCTGACATTAACATTAAGTTGAATGAAGATATGGAAAAGGTAGAGGGATGGTGCACTAGTAATGATATGGTTATAAATACTATGAAATCAAAATCAATGATAATGGGTTCATCTAGAAAGATACAATATCTTGAGTCTAATTTTAATATTTTTTATAACGATGTTTTATTGAATGATGTAAAATATGAAAAATTACTTGGAATTACTATTGACAATTGTTTGGCTTGGTGTCAGCAAATTAATAATATTGTTTCAAAGATTTCATCAAGGCTTGGAGTGATGTGTCGTTTGCGAACATACTTACCTACTGAAGGCTTAATCATGTACTATAATGGATATATTCTACCACTGTTTGATTATTGTTGTACTGTATGGGGAGAAACCACAAATTTGAATCTTGAAAAACTATGTAAATTACAAAAGCGTGCAACAAGAATTATTCTTAATGCAAAATATGATATACCATCTCTTCAATTATTTAAAAAACTTGGTTGGCTGTCTATTCAAAATAGATTAGAATATCATAAAAGTGTTTTAATGTATAAATGTATAAATAATTCTGCTCCTGATTATTTGTGTAATTTATTTGATATGAATACAAATTCTAATATTTATTCATTAAGATCATCTGCAAAGGGAAATTTGTTCGTCCCAAGACCAAATTCTAATTTTATGAAACGAACTTTTCACTACTCCGGAACTATTTTATGGAATTCTTTACCTCCTAATTTAAAATTAATTCAAGACATAGATCTATTCAAAAAGAAATATACAGATTATTTGATGTCAAAACAAAATAACGAATGATTATATTCATTATACCAAATATACACGGCTGGTAATCGGCACAAGCAGAACAGTCGGTTCTGCAAAGAAATTCGTGAGGATAACTTCCGGTTTTGGTGGAGGAGAGTTCACGAAGACGCTTCGCAAGGTATGTACATGTCAAAAATTGAAATTTGCTTTTTTACTGCTCGAATATTGCAAAATCAGAGAATGCTATGCTGTGGCGAATGCTTTCACGATTAGAAACATGTATAGTTTATTGTTGTATATGAACTGTAACTCTCGCAAAATCAATCGTCCCACGAAAAACATGACGAAAATTGTGACACTCTTACATTTCTAAATTGTTCTTGACAAAGATGCAAGTTAAATTTTCAATATTTTTTCATCGTGGGAGTCTAAATGTAATCGGGGATAAATTCCGATTCGTCAGAAGTAAATTGAAGTCTAGATAAATCTACAAACTGTCAATTTTATCGTTTTCCTGCTTGAGGAGATCGGTTCTGATAGAGCACATTGCGAATGCATGAGGAGATTTGCTAGTTTTGTTAATTGTTTTCTGCAAAATTGATAAATTGACACTTTTAAACATAAAACTGATAAATACTCTGTCCACTTTCTGGAGATGCCAGGATTCAAAGGAAAGAGGAAAGGGGGACTGATATTGACTCTTTACAAAAAATCATTTCGATATAGATTGCCTGTATCACCGCCAAGGAAACGAACAAAAACAAGTAGCAGTACACCAAATTTAAAATCCCCATCAATCAGGACACCAAGTTTATTAAAAAAATCTCTTTCAATTTCAAGATATTTATATCCTTTCAAACCGGTTTCCACACCTATTCGGTGTTGAAGATCCTGTTAAAATGTCACTTTCATGTTTTGGGCCAGACATAAACCGAATGAAGCGACCACCAAATAACTTTCTCCCTAACCAAAAAAATTGGAGAGTTGATGGCGAATTTCTCATTTGACGTGATTCATCTTTGTCAAACCATTCTACAATGTCCAAAAACAACTCAAATGCAATGTTATTCAAAGGGAATTTTCCATCTTGTACTAATTTAAAGAATTTCAATAGCTTGTCCTTTTTCCCAACATCAGAAAGTTTGTCAAGAACATCTTGAAAAACTTCAACTACTGAAGCTTCTTCCTTCGGGTCAACTTCTATCTTGCCTATACTTTCATCAAGACTCATAAAGGAAACATTTTGTAGATCTGCGGTGAAGTTTCCGTCATCTTTAGTAAAAAGGTTGCGCCGAATATGTGTGGAAACCCGTTTGAAAGGATATAAATATTTTGAAATTGAAAGAGATTTTTTTTAATAAACTTGGTGTCCTGGTTGATGGGGATTTTAAATTTGGTGTACTGCTACTTGTTTTTGTTCGTTTCCTTGGCGGTGATACAGGCAATCTATATCGAAATGATTTTTTGTAAAGAGTCAATATCAGTCCCCTTTTCCTCTTTCCTTTGAATCCTGGCATCTCCAGAAAGTGGACAGAGTATTTATCAGTTTTATGTTTAAAAGTGTCAATTTATCAATTTTGCAGAAAACAATTAACAAAACTAGCAAATCTCCTCATGCATTCGCAATGTGCTCTATCAGAACCGATCTCCTCAAGCAGGAAAACGATAAAATTGACAGTTTGTAGATTTATCTAGACTTCAATTTACTTCTGACGAATCGGAATTTATCCCCGATTACATTTAGACTCCCACGATAAAAAAATATTGAAAATTTAACTTGCATCTTTGTCAAGAACAATTTAGAAATGTAAGAGTGTCACAATTTTCGTCATGTTTTTCGTGGGACGATTGATTTTGCGAGAGTTACAGTTCATATACAACAATAAACTATACATGTTTCTAATCATGAAAGCATTCGTCACAGCATAGCATTCTCTGATTTTGCAATATTCGAGCAGTAAAAAAGCAAATTTCAATTTTTGACATGTACATACCTTGCGAAGCGTCTTCGTGAACTCTCCTCCACCAAAACCGGAAGTTATCCTCACGAATTTCTTTGCAGAACCGACTGTTCTGCTTGTGCCGATTACCATCCTTGATTATACTCAGATTGTGATATTTCGTCGTGAATATGTATGTATTGCTTGAAATTGTATTTGCTGTATTTGATTATTATTGTTTTGAGGGCCACAGGGAAGATTAGCTTATTGTTGCTAACTGTGTTACCCTCTTGAAATAGTGTCATTACTTACTTACTTACTTACTTACTTACTATTTTATTATAGTTTTATTCCTATGAGTGGTTGTGTAGGTATGGGCACCAGTGCACTGCTTTTCCAGGGGATCCGTGATGTTATTAAGACGGCTCTGCTTCTATTGTTATTATCCAAAAAGGAGTAGAGAGGGTCTACACATGTAAAATGCTACGGTAACGTTGGTGTTTAGATATTTCAGCAGATAAACAATACAAATTAATTTGTGAAGAAGGAAGCTTTTGAAGCACATCTATAAAACATGTATTTAATATAATATAATAATTTATGAAAAAAAACCAGCCGAGTTGCAATTGTTAAAAAAAAATATGGTTGTGATCGTCTTCCGTAATTAAAATCGTCAAAATGAAATACAACCGAATTGATATCAAATGATGACATGTTTCAACCTCATTTAAAATATACCTTGAAATGCTTTTACACTTGTACATCACGTTCACGATATTTTATTACAACACTTCACTCAAGTGTACATTTTTTTTCTGTTCTGGTTAAAGGACTTTATCAAACAGAATCATACAGCTTACATGTAATGCAGTTAATACGCATTTAAACCACAGAAGAATATTTCTATTTTCCACACCTTGTGGTGTTGGGTCGCTATTGTGCATGCGAAATATTAATTGCAAACCCCATTGACTGGCTATATGCTGCCTGTCTAGAATATTTTATTTTTTTCTCGATCGACAGTTCAGAAGCTAGAAAACAATATGATGAATATTGTCTGTCAATCTTGCAAACAATAACTTATGCACAAAAATTAAACATATATATATTGTATTGGTATTTCCAACAAAGTCAGTGTTTAAACCTTAAAACTATTTTACTTCATCTTAGAAGTAGCATCGATAGACCATTAAACCTACCTCAGTATTCCGGTAGTAATAACTATTTCAGTATCCCGGAAGAAAATATATAATCAATAATCGGGGGCTTATGAACAAAAACTGTTTTGGATGAAGTGGTGTTTATTTTATTGTTATGTTATATAACTGTTACCGGCCGACATACCACCGTTTTTTACGGCAAAGATTGCTTCTCAAACATCAAAACGTCATCTAAGCCCTTGTAATATTTGAACATTTTCCCGTCGTTTTTCAAGAAATTAAACACCTCGTCACTCGTGCACCAAAAAAATACTTTAACAGTATTTTCGTTTTATTTATTTTAATAATCTTGTAAAATATTTTCTGGTGCACGACTACGGAGGTGCATAATTTCTTCGAAAACCGTCGACATATCGTGGGCAAAATTCCACGAAATACAGAAAACAAATAACGCTCATGACGTCACAACGACGTCAAATACGTATCGATTTTGTTGGAAACAAGTTTTAACATCAAAAGTATGATCTCGTCTATAAAATAAAACACATCAAATTTTAATCAAGTATTTTCTAAGATAATGATTCATTAAATATGGGGCCATATATGGCACTTATCAGGGGCGGATCCAGGATTTGTGGTTGGGGGGAGCGTGAGTATGCGAGGGGTCTGTGGGCCGCTTAAGGTCCCCAGCTGGTCCAGGGTAGGGCCTGGTAGGGGCCCCAGGGGGCAAAGCCCCCCTGAAGCTCTGGGGATTTTAGGAATTACAGACATTTATTTGAACGACAATTTTGAACCAACCACACCATTTTTATCAGACCAAAAAAACTTTATTTTAATTGAGTCTTAATTTTGTCGGATAATTGTTAACAGTATATTTTTGTCAGATTATAAGAACCTAAAGTAAAACTTTTTTTGAACAACCGTGATGCGAATTGTTCAACTCATGACTGATCGATCACGATATTTTAACCCTTCAAAGAACTATTGGTTTAGTTTTATCGCATTCCTCATTTCACTAATTGGTCTGTACTTTCGGTGCTTGTCCTTTCGGGTGGTTCTAGTTAATACTGCCCGTCCGGATGGAGCTTTTCTTTTCGTCGTTTGATTCATTCATTGAAAACATATGATTCGACCGTTCTTGTTTATAGACAAACAAAAGCGGAAATTGTCGGCGAATCCATATATGAATCAACGAACACATCCAACGTGTATTTACAATGTGTAGGAATATTTTACTACAGGTCACGAGTTAACCATTCATGAAAAAGTTGTTTGTTGAACTGCTTAATTAACGTTGCATAACATATGCTTTGCGAATTTTAAGGGGGGGGGGGGGGGGGGGGGCGCACGCCCCGCACGCCCCCTCTAAATCCGCCCCTGCTTATAGTCCCCAGTTCTTTTTATCGCATTGACGCCGGACTGCATGCACTGAGTTTTTCTCCTGCTTTCAATGTACACAAACTGTATTTAAAATAGATACAATTATTTACAGAAACAAGTTATTTACTGATGAATTTCATTACTTAGTGGCTGAGTAAGCCAGCGTCCACAGTAGTTCCTATGGTATTACTTGAAATGAATCATAAAATGTAGAGATTGTGTATATACATAATGGTATCATATATACAATCAGAAGAGTGAAAATATTGATTTTAAGGGTCTGGCCGAGGTTATAAATAAATTGATATTTAACAACCTCCACAATCCTCCACCAACAAAATATTTTGATACAATCATTAACCCTCTATACTCAATACAACTGCTCAATTTGGTGTTGGTGGAAGACTGTGGAGGTATATAAAATAGCTAAAATGTACATTGAATATGTCGTTTATAGTCCATTTTTAGCATTATCCGTCTAATTATGATGTCATTATGACGTCATAACGCACCCAATCTCACGGAAAGATATATTTTTTGAAAATTTGTTTATATAAGAATTAAATTAGTAAATTGTTTTTATTCTATGTCAAGCATTATTTTTTAATAAAATGTGGGGCCAATTTTGCACCTTAACGCCTCTCCCTCTTTTGTTGTAATAATAAATTATAAGGAATATTCTAATATGACGTCTATAAAACGGCACACACGATATTACTCAATAACTCTATATTTAGCGCAAGTGTGGTACACAACAAATCTGGCTGTTCCATGTGACCCCCGCTGTGAAATTACCATGACGACCGAGTGTAAACAAACAAACACCGGCATATAGCGTATTTTTAAAGTCCTTAAAATAAAAATTCCCCCTCAGTTATAAATAAATATTTTGTAACTAAGTATTTTTTTATCATTTGTTTTGAAAATTTACATTTGGGGATCCCCAGTACGCACACATACATTCCATTGATATGTGTCGACCATGAATAACAAAATGCACTAACCTTGTTTTCCTACGTATACATTGATAACTAGACGGTGATGTAATTAAGTTACTGATATTTTCCAATTTGATGGCATTTTGAATTTTACTACTCAAACAAGTAAAATGCTCACAAAATCGTAAACAAATCAATCACCAGCTTGTGCCAATCAGCGTCCCTTGTAAACAACGTCACAGGATGACGATATATTACAAAAGTCAAAGTCGATAGACGATTGTCTTAAGTATTTTTTCCGAAATTGTTTTTTATGTCAACACTACAAGCTTTTTTTTTCGTTGGCATTTATTTTTTTATTTCATATCTAACAGTAATTGTCTATTATTAACAACTGTTCAAGTGTTCGATATTATGTTTGACAACTCCGCTCCGCCATCTTGTTAGCGCTCGAAATGATGAACGAATGAACTCCGACTTTTTTTTAAATATTTTTGCGCAGGAATTGTTCAATCGAATCTATGTTGGAAAATACACAATAAATATGTTTTTCATGTTAACATCCATATCTTTGTTTTAAAATATCTTGCTCAAAAACAAATAATTCAAAATCAATTCAAAATTTCCGAAGGAGGTAGATGGAACAACCACCAAATGCCGTGTGTATACAGTTCACGAAAGGTTAAAAATGACCGTATTTGTCCTATTAGAATCGAAATAATTCATGGTAGGCATAGAGTTGTGCAAATTTACACATGGGCTGAGCCTTCATATTCTTAGATTTTAAAATTCGAATATAAAGGCCCAGCCCATGTGTAAATTTGCACAACTCTATGCTTGCCATGAATTATTTCTTAATTTGAAATTTTTGAACAGGTTATACTTGTTTAACCTGGTTTGGTACAGCTTACGCTTTTCATAAACCGCCCCGCTGCCCCAAACCATATATATACGTTTGAAAATTTAACCCAACAGTGTTTGAATTAGACTTTGTAGGTGACATTTTTTTGTTCTCCGTCGTGGCTATCACCACTAAAGATGTGAGTTCATGGCGAGGTGTACTCGATACAACATTATGTGATAAAGTTTGTCAGTGACTTGCGACATGTCGGGGGTTTTCTCAGGGTACTCAAGTTTCCTCCACCAATAAAATTGACCGCCACGATATAACTGAAATATTGTTGAAAGTGGCGTTAAACACCATAAACTAAACCAAACATACTGTTGTAAAAGTATTAACTGATACCCATTAAATAATATGATGAAAATATTGTGTTGGTAATGATTTAAATATACGCCTGTAACTCTTGTGTTCTGTAAAATAAACATTAAACAATGTATCTGTGATATAATGGTTAGCGAGGTATCTTTTGAGTGCAGACGATCATAGTCTCGTTCACCAGTCGAATCGACCAAAGACTACAAAATTTGTTTTCTGGCTTCTCTAGTTGACTAAGCATATATCATTAAGAAATAAAGAGTAAATAATGTTTGGCTCCGAGTCAGTATAATGTTATGAAAAGAAAATTTGGTCATCAATTCCATCAATATAAAAAAACGAACAATCACCTTTCATCTTAACTGTCATGGTATAGCGACATGTCTACACGTGGCATATTTTTTTCAATAGGTTAGCACTGTACAAGCCCAGGCCATAGTATTAGCTTAGAAAAAAAACGATTACCACGACAAAACGTCAGGTGTGGATACATGTCTTATGGAGTTAGTGGGCATGCAGTCTATTTGAGATGTCTGCTCTAGGTAAGGGGACCTGGAACCGAATAACGCCCTATACCATGGAGGTCCCGGAACTTTGAGGAATTAAAACCATTACTATTAGCCTGTAAAATAAAACATGCATATCATATGCTTTGTGGATTTAATAGCGATGTCACAGACCACAGCAGAACGTTACTTGCTCTAGACATCAGATAAGAAGAGTTTGAAGATACCAAAAGGGGGTAATCAGAATCCGTATATCGAGGAAGAACAGACAACACAATGGCCAAAATGTTGTCAATCAAAAACTCGAGCATGTTGATGATATCAGTTTCAGAGAACTTTTTGATAGAATCAGAGTGGTTTTCTTTATAAAATAAGATCTGTCCCTTCCTAGCATAAGATATTTGCATCTACGTTGGCCATTCCTTTTTATGAAACACAGTTGGACCAACTCCCTTAATTTGTCCTTCAGCTTTGAGTGATGAATATTTGTGCAGAGGGTAGAGAAGTCAAATGTTTTAATGCTATTGCAGGAGGTGAGGAACCTAGATTGTATGTACTCTAACAGATCTTTAGAGTTCTTCAGAAACCACATCTGATTCACACCACCCTTGAGTAGCTAGTGTCACAGTAACTCTGAAGCCCGGTTTTGACCGCCGATAGAATACATGTTAATAATTTGGAAAGAGGTTTCGTGGAGCATTTGGCAGACTCAGCAATATTGCGCTGTTTGAAAATACACTTGTGTAATTGAGGAATCCAGTAGAGTGATGGTAGATCCAGTTCTTCATCTTTAGTTGAAATTTCAAAGGAACATAAAACAGACCTATGATTGACCAGGATTTCCTCTTTCGTAAGTGTCGTCGGGGTGTATGTAGTGTTGCAATCACTCAGTCTCAACTGGATATGTGACCTAGGGAGTCATAAGAAATACAGCCTAACTGACAAGTTCTCTTTATTTTATTTAATTCCATATCTATTTATTTTAGGGGCCCGGATGGCTCAATGAGTTAGGTAATTGGATTACCTAACAACTCATACAAGCCTATCATCAATACGGCGTGGTTTCGCGCCCGGCTTTATAAATTACTAAAAAGGGGGCACTCGACTCGCAAGTGATAAAGATTACTTACCAGTTGCTTGCCCATAGTTGGTAATTCTCTCCGGGTACTCCGTCTTCTTCCACCACTAAAACTGGTCGCCATGATAAATATTGCTGAAAATGGCGTTAAACACAATAAATCAAATCAAATCTATATTTATCTAACAATGATAACATACAGTTATAACATATAACAATATAAGACTCCGTACGCGTTCAGTCATTTACATTTAAATTTTGTTCAGTAGATTCCCTCTTTTTTTTTAATTGTGCGAAACGCAGAGTCTTATGCAAATTGACACTTTTCCATTAGTACTAACACGTTCCCGGCGAATTGGAGTGGGAACTTCAAAAATAGTTGGTTTGTTAAATATTTATTTTTTGCAAATAAAAATGCAATTTATCAAATTAATAAGCAAATGCACTTAATTCTGATTGTACTTTAAAATTCAGGTACTTTCAATCGAGTTTTCTTGTGAAAATAAAATAGTGTGAAATATCGGAAAGTGACACTGAACTCGTAAGTTTAGTAAGAAAGAATATGGATGTAAATGATACATTACAAATTATCAAACATTACACTTAGACACAAACCGCGGTGGTGAAATGAGTAGCGTGCTCGCCTCGAGTGCGGTAGATCGTGGGTTCGAGCCCCGATCAGCTCAAACCAAAGACTATACAATTGGCATTTGTTGCATCTCCGCTAAGCACGCAGCATTAAAGAGCATAAACAAAGACTGGTTCGCTCGGAATCAGGATAATCTGTCCGAGTGGTGCGACATGTCTATCCGCTGACTATTGTTTCAGTGAGCTAGCACTATAAAAATTCAACTAAGCGTTTTGGTCTAGTACAAAGCGGACATCTCAATGAAAATTAACTTGTTCTCGCCATGATATAGCTGAAAAATTGCTGAGTTGGCGTTAAACAACAATCACTTACTCAACTTAGATACAACTCACTTAGATACAAATAAAATAAAATAGGTTTTTATTGCTGTTCTACATGTTTCGTTTAAAAAACAAAAATCTTATTCAACAATATGTATAAATTTGTCTTTAAACATTTTAACGACAAGGATGGTATACATGTAAAAGTGTTTCTCATTTAACACTTTCTTTGGACTGAAATGAAACTATATTCTATTCTTATGCAGGTAAATGCGTTATTTTTAACTTTAGTAAGCCTAATGTTATTACGTTTTCTACAGTCAAATGATTTGAATTGATCACCTCAGAAAATGCTATGTAAAATCGTGAATTTGCATAATAATTGCTTTTCTAACAATACAAATAACTAAACAAAGTGTAAAAGTTGACGATTGGAAACGCACGGATCCTTTTATTGTACATTAAGTACTACCAGTGCCGGATTTAGGACAAATGAGGCCCTGTGCTAGTTAAATTATGAAGCCCCTTATTTGGGCCCTAAAAGAGGTATAGACTTTGTGGCACACTCCCATATAGACTATCAACTCTATTATTATGTCTGGAATCACTCCGAAACAGAACGCCTTCAAATTTAAAATTGCACCACATAAGCAAAAATCCATCGTAAAATTTTTTTGGGCAGGAAGATGGGACCCACCTGGGTTACGGGGCCCTGTACTTAAGCACACATAAGCACAATGGTAAATCCAGCACTGTGTACTACATCCATGGAAATATTGATGTACTCATTGATAAAATTGCATAGCAATACACAATGATATTTTTGTTTATATATACCTGTATATTTGACAACAAAGTGTCACGTGTACAGATATTTAAACTAAAATCTACTGAAGGATGAAATAAAATCGTGACGATAGACATTAAACTAAAGAATGGGTAAGTTTTTCTAACGGATAGGTAATGTAATATACACAAAAATGATTAAATAACTTTAAACAAATCAATTATATTCACAATATGGAGTGGGGAAGGGGGAGAGAGGGTGTGCTATGGTCGGTGTGGTGTAGTTACTTCTCTTAACCTAGGGTTAAGTACAAAACTAACAAGATATATATTACATGTGCCTGCTGCCATTTTTAAACAGAAGTTATTTAACACATCCTGTTCAGTGCTTGTCGTAAACGAGAAAGGCATACACGGTAAACTCTCCGCAGTCAAAGCATACACTGTACAGTGCTCCCTCGTTAAACCGCCACCTTCTGTGCAGTCGGTAGTTTGGCGGTTTTGTGATAAACTGAGGGACATTGAAAACCGGAAGTCATGTGATCAAATGAAAAGATTAAATTTCTCAACTTGTTTCAACTCGACTGACATACATTTTGCACTTGTACAAAGACATAAGTATAAATAGATCCCATTTAATTGTCAAATTATCAGCAATTTGTTTAATTTTGGATTTTCCTTTCCATAACTTATAATTTCACGTTTCTGTTTGTCGTCTAATAAATTACGCTTTCTCTTCAAGGACGACAGTTTTATGACAACTGATTAAATTACAATTTTTACTCAGGTTTAAAAGTAATCACTAGAAAAATAAATACATTGTACAGGTAATTATTCTAATCAAAACAACTGATCACCTGTTCCGACCCTCAACTATGAGATCAATGACCGTGTCCGATGACCAGTCTTGACATTCCATAATTACCGATCAATACACAGCTGTCAAAAGGTAGTTGTGGGCGGTACTAACGGGGGAATTTAAATTGGTTTTGCGACTTTTGTGTCTGAAAACCTGTGGCGGATGGCGGCAGCTGAGTTTGGCAGTATAACGGGGTATTTTTAAAGGGGGAAATCGGGACAGACGAGAATTTTGACGATAGGCGAGGTTGGCGATAAAATGAGGGGCGATAGACCGAGGGAGCACTGTATATGATAAATTGTAAACAAATGGTATCTGTTTTATGTCGTAAATAAGAGAAAATTTGAAACGGGGCATCATTTCACACTCGCCTTATGTCTTCTAATAGTGTCACGTATACTTGTTAGAGGAAATATAAGATCCCTCCTCACAAGACAATCGCAAAGCTTTCTTATATGTATAAGTCTTTTATATTTACATATAAATTACATCGTAGCAAAATAAAATGTTTCTCGAGGGGGGGAGTATATAAATAGACATAGTTTCTCCCTGAAAGTTTTTCGCTGTGGGATACAAATCTTCTGAAAGGGACATCCATCAATTTGTGCAGGGCGAATAAAAAGCATAAATCGGCATTAAGACGTGGGGTAAATAAGTGCTTCATATTTGACAAATGCCACACCCTCCACAAAAAAACGAGCATGAGCTTAATTGTAGTGGTCGTTGGCGGCCCGTTGCAAGGCCGACCGTATCCACCATTTGCTATGACATTGTGACATTCTAAGCTTCCGCCAATAGGTCCATCACAGGGCCACCATTTTTTTCTCGCATGATTTGTTGTTTCTAAGCTTGTTCTCGTCATGACCATTGCTTTATCATTGATTACTTGACGTTAAATAACACATCAAATAATCGATGATATGATTAAATGAACACAGTACGACTGCATACATTCCTAGTAAGAATTTGATAGATTCCAGTCGCCTGTTAAAAGTTTGAAAATACCAAAGGGGTGATCAGAAGTCGTAAATCGAAGGACAACCAATACAATGTCTAAAAGAAAAAGGTCAAAAGGACAAACAATAACAAAACACTGCACACACCCCTCGCAAAATAAAGATCGGAAATACGAAAAATGTCAATGGAAGGTATGAGTCCCCGTGTCAGCAAAGGACACGTGTCTTCCTTAGGCGCTTATCCTTCATATTATTACCTTTTAAAAAATGGAGAATAACCATTATAACTTAATTTCCCGATGAAATGTCCAACACCAAGCTTGTTCAAAAATAGCCATCGAAGCGTAATACAGAAACACCAACGTAATATCGAACAAATGTTTGAAGATACCCAAGGAGTAATCATAAGCCATAATTCTAAGAATGACAGACAATACAATGTCCAAAGGTGAAAGGACAATAAGATAAACAAGCCATAATTCTAAGAATGACAGACAATACAATATCCAAAAGTGAAAGTACAATAAACTAAAGATTAGTCGTAAAATACTACACAGAAAACAAAAGATAGAGCAACAAGAATGTCACTAATCAACAGGGGTGAATTCATGTGCTTCATTGAGGGAAAACAGTTCATGCTCCACTATAGAATGTCACTAATCAACAGGGGTGAATTCATGTGCTTCATTGAGGGAAAACAGTTCATGCTCCACTATAGAATGTCACTAATCAACAGGGGTGAATTCATGTGCTTCATTTAGGAAAAACAGTTTATGCTCCACTATAGAATGTCACTAATCAACAGGGGTGAATACATGTGCTTCATTGAGGGAAAACAGTTCATGCTCCACTATAGAATCTCACTAATCAACAGGGGTGAATTCATGTGCTTCATTGAGGGAAAACAGTTCATGTCCCACTATAGTTGATATGACTTTGGTTAATAAAGATCATTATTACTAGTAAACAAGAATATTCAAATTAATTTACGTTTGTTTGTTGTTATTGAAACAGAAAAGATAATATTCAGTGACCTCCAATTATTTTGATTATTGCAGATTATGTGATGAATACAAAGATAATGATTGGGAAACAAGATAATGTTCTTACTGCTTCACAAGTTCCAAGTTATTTACGAGATCCTGGAATTATTTTTGGATACCGAAAGACTGACCAATCGTGGAGCTACTACATTAAAAGTATTTTCCAACTTCATAACGAGACTCTGAATATATGGACACACGTTGTAGCAGTCTTAATTCTTACAGTTGTTCTATACAATGGTACAGGACTATACAACTTTTACAGTGAAAAGCAATCTTGGCCAGTTTTAGTATTTGGTCTTTGCTGTCTATTTTCTACATGTTCAAGCGTACTAGCACATCTATTTCACAGTAAAAACATAGATATACATTACAATTTGTTCCTACTAGACTACGTCGGGGTAAGTCTATATGGCTATGCCAACGGTACAATAGCACTTTATTGCTTTTCAGATAGACTAACATACAACATCATCGAAAGCTCATACGTCATAGCGCATTGGTTGTTTTGCTGGTTTGACTTTGCCGTTATATGTGTAACTAAAATGAACACTTCTCCAAATTGGACGAGGAAAATAGCTATGATAGCATGTTTCACATTTCATGCAGTTCTTTTGACAGCAACAGTTGCACGCAAATACTGGCTATTCTTGAATGGTGACACACGATACACGATGTCTATAGCGAATTATAATTGGATATATTTTATGTTTTTTCTTCAAGCAATGTCGTACGGAAGCCATCTACCTGAAATATTTTTCCCCGGTGTGTTCGATATAATAGGTCAAAGTCATCAAATATTTCACGTTGTAGCCACCTCAACTCAGATATTACAGATCAATGCCATGCATTTTGAAATCAGCAATGGAAATAGTTCCTATGGAGATCCTAGTCTTTCATTTCTTGCAATATCTGCTATTACTCTAATTATAGCAGATTTTTGTACTATTTATATACTACGATGGTATTTTCCAATTGATCGAAGTAAAAAAGAAAAATAAATTATTATGTTAAGATATTCATAGTGTTAGACATTTTATTTTTCAGATAAATATTTCGGTCTTCTACCTCTCTTATCTCATTAATACGACCGATTATTAAAATATAAATGTTCGAAATAAGCATCTTAAGGATTAAAAAGAGTTTGAATATACCAAAGGGGTAATCAGAATCCGTATATCTAAGAAGGACAGGCAATGCAAAGGCCAAACAACGATCTACAAAACATACACATAAAACTAAGGATCGATTTACACGCACCCCACAAAAACATTTTCCCATATATCTGGATACTGCTCAGTTTCGGCGTCGTGACTGATAGTCTCAAACGTGGTCCACTTTTGTATATTTCGAAAAGAGCGGGCACATTGTAGTCGCGACAAAATGCTATTATTTTTCCTCGTCCCGAACCAAATTCTCTATACTTTCCTAACCAAATTCTCTATACTTTCCTAACCGAATTCTCTATACTTTCCTAACCGAATTCTCTATACTTTCCTAACCAAATTCTCTATACTTTCCTAACCAAATTCTCTATACTTTCCTAACCAAATCCTCTATACTTTCCTAACCAAATTCTCTATACTTTCCTAACCAAATTCTCTTTACTTTCCTCACCAAATTCTCTATACTTTCCTAACCAAGTTCTCTATACTTTCCTCACCAAATTCTCTGTACTTTCCTAACCAAATTCTCTATACTTTCCTAACCAAATTCTCTATACTTTCCTAACCAAATTCTCTATACTTTCCTAACCAAATTCTCTATACTTTCCTAACCAAGTTCTCTATACTTTCCTCACCAAATTCTCTGTACTTTCCTAACCAAATTCTCTATACTTTCCTAACCAAATTCTCTATACTTTCCTAACCAAATTCTCTATACTTTCCTAACCAAATTCTCTATACTTTCCTAACCAAATTCTCTATACTTTCCTAACCAAGTTCTCTATACTTTCCTAACCAAATTCTCTGTACTTTCCTAACCAAATTCTCTATGCTTTCCTAACCAAATTCTCTATACTTTCCTAACCAAATTCTCTACTTTCCAAGTGGTATTTCAAAAGTCGTTGCCCCAGTTCTCCATTTCTTCCTCATTTCTGTACAATCTCTATATATTAATGGATCAATTCAGTACATATAAGAGAAAACACTAAGCATTCAATGTATATGTCAACATTATTTGTATTATCTCATGTCACGCCAATCTTTCAGCATGTTATTTTTTTTTTATTTTCGAACTTTGAATCTATTTTTGCATACAGACTGACATCTTCGTTAGCCAAGGGTTACGATTCGGGTCCCCCTTCTCTCCACCCTTGGCGGATCTAGAATACATTTTGAAATTCGCGCGCAATGCCACCTGGTGGTTTATCGAAGTTGATAGTCGTCATCGCCAGCCAATCAGAATCGTTTTGTTATACGTATGTTGGAGAGCTGAAAATGGCAGCGCCCAGTGAATAAAAACTTATTTGTGATAAATTTAATTTGGAAGCACTTACTGTCAACCAAGTGAAAGTTTCAAAGCTTTGGCAGACGGGAAAGATGTTTTCATTGGAACCAAAACGGGAGGTGGCAAATCGTTGTCATATGAGAGCATTCCGGTGCCATTTTTGTTTACATTTCGTGGATAACGTGCTCCGTGTAAAACGTCTTCTGATTGGATACGTGTACTGGTAGCCGTAACCAATGAGATATTAAAGCGCGAATCCTCAAATTGTATTCTAGATCTGCCAAGGGTGGAGAGAAGGGGGACCCGAATCGTAACCTTTATATCTTTATTCTCATAAAGCCAATGTATAACAATGGTACAGAGATATAACAATAAAATCAAAATAACAACAACTATTTACAACATATATATAAATTAGGAGAGAGGTTACAAAGGATTAAGAGCCTGGAGGACAAACACCGGTATTGATAGCACTTATAAAATGACAGAGTTTCTTCAGTATTGGTTTTCTTTTACTTGACATAAGTTCAGAAAATTTGATAATATTATGTCTATATATGAAATAATTTAACAGTGACTGCTTACGTTTTTGGTTAAAATAAATACATTAAAAAATATAATGGTATTCATCTCCAATTTGGGATCTATTACATAATATACATTTACGATTTTCTCTTGGAATGTTCTGCCATCGCCCTGTTTCGATGGGGAGTTTATTATTTGTTGTTCTAAATCTGCAAAGCAAAATTGCATTTTTTATTTCTAAAATATTTAAATATTCTTCATATTTAAACTCTGTTTTAATTGTTTTATAATTTATGGCTTTAGGTGAATTTTGTACTAAAGAATTCCAATTTTGAAGAAACTGATCCTCTAATCGCTGTTTAATTACACATTTCAAATAATCTACATTGTCAAAAAGTTCTGTTTCCCATATATTGGGGAAGCCACACTCATTAAATATTTGTTTTACAAACAATATCCAACTAAACTGCATATTATGATTTTCATTCAATTGACGACATAGTCTATACAATATATTAGAATACTTTGTTTGTTTACCAACTATAAGTCTTGCCCAGTAACATACGTTCTGATTTTAATATCAATATATATAGGGTATCGCCCTAGTTCACCATACACCATATAGCTAGGCGTTGATGTTTTTAAATTTAAAAGAATCTTACAAAATTTTAGATGTAATTTTTCAGAATATCATTGTTACTAAAGCCCCACACGTCACAGCCATATAACAGGATGGGTTTAATCATTTTGTCAAATAGATCAAGTAGACATTTTATTGATAGTTTATACATTCTTCCCATTTTCAAAACTTCATACATAGCTTTTAGTGCTTTATCAGCTAGATGTTTTTTTGTTAAACTAAAATTTCCTGTTCTAGTAAAAATAATCCCAAGATAGTTGAAATTTTTAACTATCTCAAGATTTAGATTATCATAGCTGAAGCTCAAATTTTGTGGTAATCTCCCATTTCCAAACACCATTACTTTGGTTTTATCTGCATTTACTTTTAATTTCCACAAATTACAATATTCATAAAAAGCATCCAGTTGAGTTTGGAGATCATTTGCTGTCTCAGCTAACAATGCAGTGTCATCAGCATATAACAGAATAAAAAGTTTAAGGTAAATGTCTAAATTGTTTTCTATTTCATCTGAGATAGTTTGTAGTCCTGTAATATTTTTGTTTTCTAAAAAAGTGTCAACGTCATTTAAAAACAATGAAAAAAGAAAAGGGACAGGTTTTCCCCTTGTCTGACTCCATTTGCACAATCAAAGTATTCTGATATACAATTATTATATGAGATACAAGATTTTATACTATCATACATATTAATAATAACATTATACATTTTGCCATTGATTTTATTTAACATCATTTTATAGAAAAGCCCTTGCCTCCATACCTTATCAAAGGCCTTTTCGAAATCTATAAAGGCACAAAATAATTTCCTTTTTTTAAGTTTTATTATTTGGAAAAACGAAAAGAGAGTGAAAATGTTATCTATAGTTGAATAATTTTGGCGAAATCCGAATTGGTTTTCTTTTATAAGTCTGTATTCCTCAGAAAAGTTATTGAGTCTTGTATTCAGAATTGATGTAAATAATTTTCCCAAGCAACTTACAATTGTGATAGGCCTATAGTTCTTGGGTTCATAAATATCGCCTTTATTCTTATAAATAGGCTTGATTGTACCAATCAACCAAATATGAGGAACAAAACCCTTATCAAAGATAATGTTAAATAACTTCTCATAAATATTTATAAATTGATTTGATGTCGACTTGATGTATTCGTTTATAATTTCATCCTCACCACAAGCTTTTTCATTCTTTAATTTTTGTATGCATTTTAAAATTTCTTCCTTTGAGATATAGGCGTTTATGTGTTCATTGATTGGTTCATTCTGTAGAATATTAACCTCTGGTAAGCCGTTGTTACCATCACAAATGTCTCTTGTATTCAAATTTTGAAAAAAATCATAAAGTTTATCAATTTCAATATTCGGTTGCTTCTTTCTTTTACCTTTGTTCAAAAGTTTCCAAAATTCTTTAGGATGTTTTTACTCATATTGTGTATATCTTCTGAAAATTTCTTTCGATAATTTTTATATTTTCTGTCCAATGTATGTTTGTAATGTTTTTCAGCGTCAATCATAGCTAAGCGATTTTGTGGAGAAGTTGAACGTTTAAAACGTTTCTTAAGTTTTCTGTAGTTTTGACGTGCAAATCTACAGTCTAAATCAAACCAGGGTTTATTTTCTTTTTTGAAAGTATTATTCTTGTTTTTTTCCTTAACATTATAAGTTCCAAAAGTTTTTTGGCCAGATGTGACAAATATATTACATAAATTTTCTACCAATATGTCAACAGTATCTTGAGTAATCATATCTTTTTCTGTGCCACATAGAGTAAGCATATGTTCTAATTCTAACATTTTTTCAATATCAATATTGTTCTGAAAATGAATTTGTTTTTGGGGGTCCCATCTTTTAGTTTTTATTATATTTTCAACAGTATGGTTCCGAGAATCCACATATTCATCTTTGCTGCTTTGTGAAAAATTATCAGAAGAAAAACATATCGTAATAGGCGAGTGAACATCTGAATATAGCTTACTAGAATCAAGGATGTCAAAATCTTTGAATGATTTCAGCAAATATGGACTACTAATACAGTAATCTACTACACTGGCGTTTCTACAAGTAAATCTTCCAATATTTTTATCCTTACCTACTCTACCATTCACTATAAATAGGCTATTACCTTTACAAAATTCTAACAACATATTTCCATACCTATTTCTTATCATATCCATACTACTTCGTTCAACAGGGAGAGACAATGATTCTAATACTTCAGTATAGTTATCGACATAATCTGAAATATTATTATTATTATGATTGTTGTCATCTAGAATAATAAAATCATCACAATTACTTGTCCTTGCATTAAAATCCCCGACAAGGCAAATATATTTCGAAATATTTAAAAGTGATAAGTATTCCTGTTGAATTTCATTAAATGCTTCGTCTGATGAGTACTTTGTGTATTCAGGAGGTATATAAACTACACCAAAAATTACCGGTTGGTCTAGTTTGAATAACCCCCCTTACACTTAAACCACAGAACATATTTACAACTAGTTTCTTTTATTTCAATCATGTTCACTAAAGTGTCTCTATATCCGACCATAATCCCACCTGACCGACGATAAGCTATATTCTTTCGGTTTTTCATTATGAACTTAAAACCAGGAAAATTAATAACATCCAAGTCGTCAGTTTTTGTCTCGACAAAACATAAGATATTATGATTTCTAATCATGTTTTGAAATTCCGGATACTGCAACCTTGACTTGATCCCACAACAGTTCAAACTTAACAAATTAATACAATTATTATTAGAATCATTGACTGACCTATTGATAGTTATATCAGAAGTATGACTAGTATTTACAGTTATACATGTATCATTATAATCACTGACTGACCTATTGACAGTTATATCATTAGAATCACTGATTGACATATTGACAGTTATATTATTAGAATCACTGATTGACCTATTGACAGTTATATCATTAGAATCACTGATTGACCTATTGACAGTTATATCATTAGAATCACTGATTGACCTATTGACAGTTATATCATTAGAATCACTGACTGACCTATTGACAGTTATATCACTAGAATCACTGATTGACCTATTGACAGTTATATCACTAGAATCACTGACTGACCTATTGACAGTTATATCACTAGAATCACTGACTGACTTAATGATAGTTATATCACTTGAATCACTGATTGACCTATTGGCAGTTATATCACTAGAATCACTGATTGACCTATTGACAGTTATATCACTAGAATCACTGACTGACCTATTGACAGTTATATCATTAGAATCACTGACTGACTTATTGATAGTTATATCACTAGAATCACTGATTGACCTATTGGCAGTTATATCACTGGAATCACTGATTGACCTATTGACAGTTATATCACTAGAATCACTGACTGACCTATTGACAGTTATTTCACTAGACTCACTGACTGACCTATTGATAGTTATATCACTAGAATCACTGATTGACCTATTGACAGTTATATCACTAGAATCACTGACTGACCTATTGACAGTTATATCATTAGAATCACTGATTGACCTATTGACAGTTATATCAGAACAATGACTAGTATTTACAGTTATACATGTATGACGAGACTCATCACTACAATCAACAATATAATTATTACAATTACTTACATTTTGTTTATAATCAATAACAACAGATATATCATTAATTTTATAAAAATTATATATATTGTTAGAATATTCTTCTTCTACTTCAACTGTAAGTTCATAATCATTACCGTCTATTAAATTATGTAATATTTCTTTAGATTCATATTGAGTAACAACATAATTAATATTATTTATATTGTCAGTGTTATTTTCACTGTAAACTGTACATATATTATTATAAATAACTTTGTTATCACGGCATTTAACACAATTACAATCTTTTCGTAAATTACATAACAGTTCATTGGTTAATTGTTCTCCATGGCTGTGCTAATAATGATTACTATCATTCAATAACGGGGGGGTATCTGATGGGCGTGGACGCTTGTATGGTCTGTTGGCCTCCTTCGGTGTTGTCAAGAGCGAGTCACGGTATCCGTACTTCTTTGCTGATGTAGCATTTGTATTTTCGTTGTCATTTTCGTCTTGACAGTATAGCATTCCGTCGATAAATAGTTTGTCCCTTACTAGCACGACATGTTTTCCCTGTTTCCTAGCCTCTTTTTGAATTGGATACAGCTTCTTTCGTCTTTCCTCTATTGCATTTGGAAACTGCTCGTGAATACCGAAAGGGGTGTTTTTAAGCCATTTTGCTCGGTCGAGAACTAGTCTCAGATCTTTGTGGTACAAGAATCTCGCCACGATTGGTCTCGGTCTGTCATTTGAGCGTTTTCCGAATCGGTGCACGTTACCAAATTCAATATGATGTTCTATCCCGAGTTTCTCGTAAATAAAAGCCCTTAGTTTTTCCTCAACCCTTGGCTAGCGAAGATGACAGACTGATTGCCTGTCAAAAAAAAATTACAAACACACTTTAAAAGCAAGTAGTTAACCATAACACACATAAAATTAATTGAGAAAATATTTAATTGATAATGCTACCCTTTTTGTACTATACAAATACACAGAGTTTGATGATTTTTACAGTGTTAGCACAAAGAAACAACGGCACACAGTCAGAGATATCGTTCTATTCGGACCCGTCATACGGACTCTGAGCCAACCTGCGTTTGTTCTCGTTTCTTAATGTTGGTTAAAAAAAATCGTCTGTCAAATCTATTAATAATGTAGTGATAGTTGACGCTCAAAATTGTACAATTGAGGATCCCTCGATATCATGTGACCACAGGCTACCTACATAACTGTATTTTGTCTATTGTTGTTATAACAGATTTCCCATTATATTAATTATATTTTAATAAATAATACTGATCTCAGTTATTAATATACTGCATAAGATGCTCATTTCTTTATTTAAATCTAATCAGTGATTCTCGACAAAAGTAAATTTAAACACGGAAACATTTAAAAGCGGAAATGATAACACTTTCCAAACTTTCCGCCAATCTTAAAAAAAACTAACTTAAAGGCTATTTATATATGGGCGATTTAGCTAACAAGATTCCCTCATTTTAATATATCTAAATTTGCAACAATAGTATCACTTATGTAGGGCTTTCATGTCGTCTGCTCAATTTCAAAAGGGCATTTTATCACAATAGATCGTGTGATACAATGGTATGCAAAAATACCACAAACAATAGAACCTTAACACGAGACTATAAGACGTTACGCGCGCTATTGGTGATACTTTGACTAAATAGAACATGAAATAAGTAAAACGAATGTAGATTTTTTTTAGATTGATGGATTTTTATTTCCGATACATGCTTGTATAGGGAATTATACGAATAATTGTTTTATTATATTAGATTAGGTTTATTTTTGTTTTTGAAAACGAATTTATTGGAAGAAAACGTCGTTAACGCACAATTTTCTCATGTAACGCGTTACAAAATATCCGTATGTCTTTTATTTTTTTCTCAGTAAAAACCTAAAAATACGTTTTTCGGACCATTTGTTTTGTGGGACCGGAAGCAGAGTCAGCGTGCTCTATGACCCCATTATCGATTTCTGATTAAAGCAATGCTTGAAGGAAAAAAATCGGTAAGTTCATGGAAAAAAAAGAACGTAACGCTGAAGGAAAAACATCTGCATGCCAAATAACAAGCTTTATTTCAGCTATGTTTTACAAAATTTTCACAAAAAAGTATACATTTCAAATGTTATTATCTTCAAAAACGAAAAAGTCTTCAAAAATGATTTTTTAAAAGCAAGTTAAAAAATATTCCTAAAGGAGTAAGGTCAACAAAATGTCCAGTTGCAACTTGACGTAAAAAAACCATGAAGTATAAAACTTTGCACATTCGAAACTATATTTTTCGCTCATAATTTTCGTGCTACATCCAAATAACAAAAATGTTCATTTTCAGTGGCAGAGAATGAACTTAACAAACTTGATTTCGGATAAAAATTACGATTTCTATGTAAAATTGTAGAATGTTACCCAATTTGTCCAGTAAACGTTTTTTCTTATCGACGGCAAAATAACGTCGCGCTACTTCTATTTTTTTCTATAGCTTTCTATTAAAATTAAAACAAATAAACAACAACTAAAAAAAAGCGAAACTAAAAACAAACAAACGATATCAAAACTTGAAAAACAACAAACAAAAGAGCAAAAACTAAATACAAAGATTAATAGGTTCTTACATACGTTCTTGGGAAAGCCCGAGTGATCTTCCACGAGTGATAGAAATTTTATGACACAAAAATTTCTATCACGAGTGGAACATCACCCGGGCTTTCCCAACAACGCATGTAAGTACCTATTTCTTCCGTAAACCAACAACTTTCACTATCGCGAACTCCTAGAGACCCCCGCCATTGATCAGTAACTAATTTGCATAAATTATCAGATCAATATCATTGAGCGTTATGAAATACACATCAAATAAAATTGACTTTTGTGACACCGATTGATAAACTAAGTAGCTTTCTACTGATATTTTAGCTTTTCTCACTAATATTTTATTGAAAGTACAGTATTTTCCTTCATGAGACGATCATACATGAAATATGACGTGACACATATTTTGACGTCATTGAAGAATGACGTCAAAGGTACGGAAAAGGACATCTAGAAATACTAAAAAATGAAAATAAAAGACACAAATATATTTAATACGGTTGGAGTCTGTATTTGAAAAAAAACCCCAATGGTTAAATACGTAATATATCTGTTATTCAGCTATCAGACAGGGTATATAATGTGACATTCCCGGTTTAGGATATATATTTAAGCGATTTTTTTCTTGTTAGAGGCGTTCTGATTGGATGTCACAACGAGTAAAGACGAGTGCACGTGAACTCGTCTTACCTCGGTCGTCTCCACCCGAAAACGGCCATTTACGGAAGAAATACCAAACCTGAAAAAATAACGATGTGTTTCCGCTTACTCAAGCGACCCTAATTAAAAATTAATCCATGACCTTAATTTTTGTGTGTGTCATTTTTGAACAAGCATGGCAAAAAAGAATGTGTGCATTGTAGAAACTATAATTATATAATATTAATAGCTAAAAAAAAAATCGCGAAATATAATTGATTTATATGAAAATTAAAAATGTGAACTGAATTATTTTAATTATAATTTCACTAGATTATACATAAGATATTACGAGAAATTTTCAAGAATACAACGTATACAATCAATCAATAAACAAACAGAATATGATAATCTCGTTTTAGAGCAAGATATACTTTCAAAGAAAAAAATGATAAAGTAGTCACATAACATAAATAATAAATAAATACAAAAAGGGAATACAAACGAAATAAATAAGCAAACAAACAAACATTGAAATAAACACCTAAAGGAAAACACCAACAACACAAATATATACAAGCAAGCCAAAATAAAATAAAAATCAATAAAAACAAAAAGTGAAATTCCGAAATAAAGAACAATACACCAAAACACACCTACATCACCTCCATCCTAACTAAACCCACGGTATGTAAACACAAATAAAACACACCCACACCACCTCCATCCTAACTAAACCCACGGTATGTAAACACAAATAAGGAAGAAGAAGAAATGAAAAAGAAGACGCGAAACGTTCTTTTCAATGTTAATTATGTGTAACGTCAAGTGTCACCAACATCGCGCGTAACGTCATAACGATTCACCATGGCCAGAAATGAGGTGCTATTTGCTAATTTACATATGTAAGATAGCGACACTGGGATGTCTGCAATTTTGATATGATCTATATAATAGATACCATTCCTAATTGCATGTATATTATTTTCTGAAATTGGAAATACGTGTAATACAAAAACCATGAAATATTCGAAGTTCCCGGACAAAATGAAAATCCGAGGCCTCAAGAGTCTATGTCAATATGTCTAAAATACATGAAATTGATTGAGTTTGAAACCAAATTTAACAATAAATGACATTTACATGCCATATTTGTCGTACGGTTCTTCGTTCCATTTTCATGACTTATCTACGGATTTTGTAACACGAATAGGACGACGGTGACTCTAGTAGGGCAGGAACTGCTTCCCCTTCAGGAGCACATGAGATCACTTCCGGTTTTTAGTGGGATGCATGTTGTTCAATCTTTAGCTTCTGTGTAGTGTTTTGTCGACCATTATTTGTCTCTAGCCCCTTTCTTTGGGCCGTAGTATTGTCTGGTTTTTCGATTTGCAGCTTCCGATTGCACCTTTGATATCCTCAAGCGTTTCTTACACTTCTCAGTCCTTTCCTCGTTCATGACTTATTACCGGGTTTGTAACTAGATTAACACAACGGGTATCACTAGTGGAGCAGCAACTGCCTACCCTTCTGGAGCACCTGAGTTCGCCCCCGGTTTTTAGTGGGGTTCGTGTTACTCGATCTTTAGTTTTAAATATGTATGTTTTGTGGATTGTTGTTTGTCCCTTTGTGACTTTTCTTTTGGCCATTGTGTTGGCTGGTTTTCGACTTGCGGTTTCTGATTGCCCCTTTGATATCCTCAAGCGTTTCTTGCATGACTTTGATTTGCATAACCATAAATGTGGAACTAATATCTATTACATAATTTTTTCAAAGAATACAGCAACATGTGACGAAAAGATCGAGTTAAAATAAACCATGACGTCACATCATTGCCACCATTGGTGTTTTTTGTTGGTTAGTTGACGTTTAATGTCAAGAAACATTAGAGAACACCGAAGTCAGTCTGTGGTAGTTCAGCTATTCTCAACAACCAGTCTACAAACAATAAATAGGGTTAAAAATGTGGTACGTGTTTAAACGTATTTTTTATATAGATGATAGGTAGGGGAGGACATGATTGCCTTGCAACGGGCTACCAATTATCACTGATAACTATCTGTTACCCAATTAGGGGCTCCTCCAAGTGGTATAAGGACCATGTATAGGATTTGTTGTGCATAAACAGATACCACTTTTGGAGAATTTGTACCCCGTGATGAAGAAATTAAGAACTATTTCTGTATCCCGGAGTTTTCTTCGGGGTGAAAGAGTTCATACAGAATATTAATAATGAAAAAATAATAAAAATTATGATTTAATGTTTATTTCATTTATCTTCTACAATAGCAGCAATTCAATTAACATAAATGATATTCAGCACAGTTGTACATGAAAATTTTTTTCTTAACAATATAGGTCATAGCTACATAGCTAATAACAATGTAGGTCATTGCCATATAAGAACAGCTTTACTCTTCGGAATAAATATAACGATGATATTTACATAAGAGTATGAGAACTAAATGTGATAGCTGACATATATTTCACGTGACCTTATATCTTCTGATATTGAAAAAGAGATACAAGTATTCCGAATATAGCACATAATATTCTCCACCTTTATATCATTATGATTTCAACAATCCTAAATACTTAAGGTGTCCAAATACTCAAAAAGTAATTATTCCGAATAAAAAAGGTTTAGGTATTGGTGTATTGTTTCAAAAACATACTCATTTTAGGGTATGCATTTTGCTCATTGTTGAAGACCCTACTGTGTCTGTGAAATGCAGAACAACAATAAAAGCATTATTCCTTTACTTGAATTTATGTCTAAGTGTACTGTTGAATAGTCTCTCATATTCATTTACATCTATATATTTTCTTACTAATCTCAATGTCTAAAGTTCAAAGCGAATTTCATATTATCGAGTCTCATTCTGCTCCCAATGGATTACGATATTTCTCCACTCGAGGTTTGAAATTCTTAAAAATTAACTATCGTGAGTGGAGACTAAAACGTCAAAAATAATTTTGAGTTGTTAATTTCCGTCATTAATGGCTGTCGAAAGGAAATTGGCGGGAATTCTCATGCAGAAATTTAGCCACCATGGTGATCAAAAGTAATACGAAAATTTAATCAAGTTATTGAACACGCTAAGCATATGAGAATTTTAAATGCACACCTCAAGGGCAAGAACATTTAACTGTAACATATATTATTGATATAAGGTCAAGTTATTTAGTACATTTTTAACCACGCGTCGAAGACGGTAACATTTAATATTCGCTTTTTCAGGTTATATCAAATTGAACGAAAAACATATAAAACGAACGACATCACAACATTAAATATTCTTAATAAAATATCGAAATATCATGCAATTATAAAACCCGTGATGCTTAATTCACTATTTGAATACACTCCAAGAACTCGATTTCTTCTGCAGGAAACTCAAAATGGGTGATCTGGGTTAACATCTGAAAATTCTCACTCATTGGTTATTCATTTAGAGCAAGTTTTTCTCTGGAACCATCTTCAAGTGCCAACAAATATACGAACCAATATTAAATATAATAAAGGATAACATAACAAACTGGCAGAAATTAAATTGTAATCGAGGAACTCTGCGTGAATTCCATGAAAACTTTTCATATGGTTATTTTCTCATATATGGACATTTTTGTGAAATTTATTTGAACGTAGAATAACCGAATACTAGAGCGATTTATCTATCGAATTTTTGGGATTTTTAAAGTATTTTCTACAACGTTTCAATTATATAATGGCGGTTAAACTTATTGGAGGAGGAAATGGGACTTATAGAAGAAAACCACCAACATACCAACAGTTACTGACAAAGTTTAAGACATTAATAAAGTAGATGCATTGTGTGTGCCTTGTCATGAACAGGAATCGACCTTTATCGGTGATATACATTGATTGAGTCAAGTCGCGGTAATGAAAATTTCGAAAAAGTCGCGATAAAGGGCGGCGCCCTTGCACATTAGACATTAATTGAACTACCATACGATAGTGGCTTGTTTCCGTCTGCATATCATACAATTGTTTGAATCTTTGCATTCCGCCATTCCAAAACCTGGTCAGCTATATGTCGACGACCAGGTTTCATGGAGGCAGAAGATGTAGTTCTACCAGATAACCAGCGATTACAGGTAAATGCATGAGCATTTTCTCAGGAGCACAAATCGCAGCGAGTTAAATGTGAAATTACACCGCATATGGGGGAATGGTGTCATTTATTTATAGACGAGTGGTCGCCTTCACCACCAGACAACCGCATCCTATTAGACCATAACATAAATGTATATAACTAAAGTCATGGGATGACCAAATAAATTATGATTGTGCTGGTGAAGTAATGGTGTGAACAATAAACAAAAAACTAGTATTCAGCATATTAATTAATTACAGTCAGACCTGCCCATACAGTCACCTCTATTAAGCAGTCACCTGTATTAAGAGATCACCTTTTTGAACTGTCATAGAAAATTTCATATGACTTGAACCTCTTTTTAGAGGTTACCCGTCTTATCAGGCCACTGTTATCTTTGGCTGAAAGGTAACCTCTTAATACAGGTTTGACTCTACCTATACATGCATTTTACAAAACCAAAACAAAACTTACAAAGTTAAAATGTTCATGAACTACAAATTAGGAAGATCTGCATGCACTAGTAAATGGAACAATGTAAGATATTTTTATATAATAAACTGACATATAATTCAGTTACTTTTGTGCAAAAAATCCAAAGAAGGAAAATTTAATTGTGAATTAAAACGAAAAAAGTTGTAAACTTTTTCATAAAATACATTAAATTTAATAAAATTAAATACATTAAACTTAAATAATATCAAATATATTAAATTTAAATAAAATCAAATACATTAAATTTAAATAAAATCAAATACATTAAATTTAAATAAAATCAAAACTGCTTTGCAATGAAAACATAAGATATGAAAGTTTACATATTCATATTAAGAATATGTTATAAATGGTAAACTATTGTTTTGGTGCTTGTGAAATATACGTATTCCCCAACCACTTATTTCCAAAATGCCACATAGATTTGATCTTTTCAAAGACTTCTTCTGTTGTCTCCTGTTTTGGATTCATGAAGGGTTTTTGTTGCGTGGGTGGTCGTTTTAGATCACAATTGTCACTGGGTGGTAACAAGTTACCATGTTCGTCTACTTCAGGTGATACTTCCTGCAAAACAAATAAAACATGTAATCAATAGATAAGTAATCTCAACATCACAATGAAGCAAACGTGTCTCAACTGAATGTTTGGATGTGGAATAGCTATCAATATGGTATTCTGATTTAATTTTCACCCATGTAAACTTACTCCCTTAATCTGCCATATCTTTTTCAAATTTGTTACTACTGCATTGCTCATGTATGTCAATAACGACAAGGACCAAAAATGAACACGTGTTACCACTTCAGGTGTCAGATGTTTTCATTGGGATGTCATATTGTCATTTATTAAGTTCTTTGGTTTCTCTCTGTCTTTTGTCTCCCATTTTGTACTGCAATATGCAGATTATTAAGCCTGAACTTTTACAATATCGCTTAAATAGAACAAAATAGGAACTAAATTCTCCCGTACTGGAAATATCAACGAGTGCTGATGATTTTACTAATGATGCAAGCAAACTTTACACATTTGAAAGAATTGATTTTGTCCCGACACGTCTTAACAATGACTGATATATACGACACATGTAAAGACGTGCTTGTTTCACTTCCTCGGAAATACTATCTCGGTGAAAATCAACCCAAGCAATGACAAATAGAGTATTTCTCTGGCAGAAGGGGGAACTACGTATATACCCAATTATATATATTTATAAAATATCGTATTTGACTAGGAATGTCATCTTGTTTTGATTGAAACCCTCTAACCCCCCAAATAAATAAATAAAACATATATAAACTAACAAAACCAATGCAAAAAAAGTTTAAAAAAATAAAATAAAAAAGCCCCCAAAAATAAAACAAAACAAACCTACAAAAAAGAAGAAAATTGATAAGAACAAACGAACATACATTTCAGACCGTCGTTTTGCTAGATTAGTAATAATCATACCTACCAATCAAGCTCTCCCAAATGATCTATTTTCATTATTTTTAAATTTTATATATCTTTTATTCTCAATAAACCATCATAATTTGACAAGGTATAGAGAAATTCAAAATTCCACTCAAATGTTAACCATTTTACTATTTTCCGTTTAGGAAATCGGAAGCGGTTGGAATGTGTTTCCGGTGTGACAGACTTCAGCATATACATATAGACGCGTATAGTATGTATAAATACAAGCTAGAAAACACTTTTTATCATAGGGAACCAAAAAAAAAAAAAACTTATTTTGAACAATTCCACAGGATTGAATAAACTTTTGTAAAATAAATATAAATGTTAGTAAAAGGTGAACTTTATTGCATTAGTGAATAATATCCTGTCTAACCTTGTGGTATCGACGTCGTATGCACCTACAATTTTTAGTTCCATTTAGCCGAGAATTCGAATTATGAAAGCAAATTCAGCTAACACTTACAATGAACGAACCATATTCTTACTTCGAAATATCTAAGGAAAGACTTACAGGATTTCAAAATAGCCGAGAATTCGAATTATGAAAGCAAATTCAGCTTAAAGGATTTCTAGATAACGAAATTGATTGTACTTCATTTAAAATACTTTTTTAAAAACATATTTCCTGACAAGTGATATTTGTGATTGTAGAATAATTTAAACAATATAAAATTCATGAATCATAGATTTTATGAATTAGACATACCTTCCAGAAAATAGTCCCTTCGTATCAAATGGAGCAGAAGACTGAAGTCTATCTGATCTTTATATATACAAATAAAATCATTCGTTAAAATATAAATACGACAAACTTATTTTGTTTCACCAATTTATTACTTTCTCCGTACATTTTTCATAAATACATTAAAATAATTCCATTTTTTTTTACGGAAGTGAAATTATAATTTAAACAGAAAATGAATATAATTAAATATAATATTATTTTCAAATTAATTGAACTTTAAGTCAAATATTTTGCTAATTTTTATAAATTATAAATGTATTTCTTTATAAAGAATTAAAAAAATATAATAAAATTAAAAACAGCAAATGAAATGATAAAATGAAATGATAAAATGATAGGAAGAACAATACATCTGTGACGAGTGTTTATGTGCAGATGAAAAATACACAGAAAAATATAGAGAGCCTGCACACCTTAGACATATAACAACTTTCGTAGATACATTTTAAACGCTTAATAATATTGATCAGAATAAAAAAAATAATGAGATTTCATTGGTATTTGCCAAAAATACATGATTTAAACACAGATGTAAATTCTTCGAGCCACATGTTTGTTCGTGTTTAAATCACATTTTAGGAAAAGTAGAACTAAAATTATATGCACATTATCAAATGAAGAATCTAAATTTATTTCTGCTTTGCATTCTGAAAATTTCTTAAAAATCGGGTAGGAAATTACTTGACAAGAATTTCAAAAACAAAATCACAATTATGGTTTTCTATGAAAATATATACTATGTACATGCATATATATATATAACGTCAAACGAAAATAATAGAAAGAATAATAGAATTCTTATTGCTTTGTGTTGTACATCATTCAAAGGTAAAAACAAATCCTTTAATATGCTAAGTTTTTCCTGAATTCGAATGATATTCCATCTCTTAGGTGTGCAGACTTACAATAATATTCTGAGAAAGAGAAAAGGGACATACTTTAGACAAATTTTAACGGAACGACTGGAAGTCGTCTCAATGAAGAATATCGAAGAAACTTTCATTAATTTTGTCCCCGAAATGTCAGTTTCGAAATAAAATCTGGGTACAGGTAATTAATACATGTATGTCAACTAGCTTATAACCATTGACCGCCTTTTAAAAAAAAAATGATTTGTCATAATTTCTTATTTGTAGTACGAAGCAGAGTTATTATTAAATAAGTCTGTTCAAATCTTTAAGCAACTTCCACATTTTCTGCATAGTATTTTTTTAATTGGTTGGAAAAAAAGACAACATACTTTTCAACTTGGGGTTGATATCTTCCAGAAGAGAATATCACTGACTTAAAAGTTTAGCCTTCTGAAAAGTGAGAAAAAGTCTCAATACAATATATTAGCTGGAGCGGAACGTATATACCCCATATATGGAAGCTGTCTGGAAGAAAATAAATGAAAAAAAAGAGGCACCACAAAAATACAAAGTTTGAAAAACCCCATTGTATTAAACGGTCTAAAAGCTAACAATTGTATGTTGTTGAGTAACATAACTTTACCATTAAATTCGTATGATTATATTTCCATGAAATATATGTGTAAATATAGATACGATGTACGTAAACTTATCAAGGTAGAAGAGTAGTCAATCATAGACGTTCTCTTCTTTCTGAACTGCATTTATTTCAATATCAATGAAACTGGAATATTATAATATATAGGACGTACAGTCATTCACATGCTCTTTGTAATACTGAATCTATTTATCTTATATCAAAATTAAACTGGAATTAGACATATGTTATAAACGGCTGCTGCGTCTGGTACAACAACAAAATCAACTTCCGGTAAATGTTTTGTGACGAGACGATGACGCCATTTTCACGCACTTAAGCTTAACTGACAATTTCCTTATTAACGTAAAATGGCAACAGGCGACAACTGGTCTTGTTCCAGTAAATATATGTTTACTCTCTAGCCACAGAACACAATTAAACACCATTGTCCCATTTTTTCTTCTCTTGAAAGTTGGTGATTTTTGTAGACCGGGAAACATCTATGTTTTACTCTTATGTTCAACAGAATAATAAATGAATCAAACTAGTGAAAGCTATAAGAAGAACAAAATGAATTCTTCTGCTAATAATCTACTACACGATAAAGTATTTTTTGACAAAATATCTGAAAGCCAATATAAATATCACATTTATCTAAAAATAGAATAATTTTCATGGGAACCAATATTTTAGAATATCTCTCTTTGTGTCTCATCATATAGCATGTATGCATACAACGATGAAGTGGGTTGACGTGACCAATAGTTGATAGTGCATACAAAACAATATAACCGATATTTGTACGTCGATATTCTGTTTCCCGGTGTACAATGCGCATGAGTGCATACTAGTACAATACGAAGTCTAGTTTATAAATAGTGCTGACGTTATGCAATACATCAAAGTTCACTTAGAAAATACGTGCATGGTATTTTGACAAAATATATTTCATTTTTCCTACTATTTTGAAAGCATTTTTCTTTGTGTTTCAATCTAGAAAATGAGCATTTCAACTGATTTTGTCATAATATGGCGGCATCACGTGATACCAAATGTAGGTAAAAGAATCAAGTAAGTAAACGTTTTAGTTTATCATGTTTTATTATAGGTAGGCAAAGACTATTCTTTAGAAAGAGTTCACCGATATATAGAGGTTATAGTCACAAAATAAGAATTATTAAACCTATCTGAGAATATATTTTGAAGAAGAGGTGATAAAATTCATAATATTGACAGGATTTAAGACATGCCATAAGTTAGGTACTATAACATTTAGAGAAATAAAACCAAAATCTAGGTCAAACTACGTTCAGTCGGATTCACATTAACTCTTTATTCAACGAATTGAACTATCAAGAATAAAAGTAACCGAATGATAGATATGATGATATATGTGAAGTGCTGAAATGTCGAAAATATATTATGTCAATTTTGTTTAGTGCAGATCTCACCTTTGCCAAATAACACAATGAATATCCTCCTCCTGGAGCATAAAGTGTAGACTTAGTATTGCATTAGTAGCATTCACAATTGTATATAAATAAACAGTAAAACGGAGGCGTCCCATTCCTTTGATAAATGTTACGAGACTGGGACAGGACGATTTATAACTAAAAAGATTTTTCAGTACTTGGCCTATTTCTAAGACCACTTATTTTTCTAAGAGAAAAGCTGTTATAATTGAAATATGTAGTAATGAGCTCATTTTGGTGAGTCATGTTCAAAATAGAAAAACCAGGCAAAGAAATTAAAAATTCATAACATGTATCTACTTATTGAAACTGAAACCATTTGTTTTGTTTTGAAAAAAAAAATTGTATATACATAAGCAAACTGAAAAAAAGCTCATAGATATAAAAAAAAAAAAAAAAAAGTATAGTAGAAATTTTTGATAATTACCCCATTGGTATCGTCATCATCATTATTATCAGCGAAAGTATTCCGAGATTGGGATGCAGCACTTCCTTTATGTCTAAACCAAGATTCAGGAACTGGATCGGGTGATTGTCCCTATAAGAGAAATAAATTAGGGTTGTTCTAGGTATACACCTTCTTGTCACTAGGATATCATGTATAGGCCCTGGCGGTTGTCCGTTTAAAATTCAAATAATGGTTGTTCTAAATAATAATAATAATAATAGTGATCTAAAAAGGCATATGCCAGTTTTGTTCAGGAATTATGATTGGGTTCTCTTGATTGCCTCTTTAAATGACAAAAACAGGATTATGTCAGACTATATATCAGACTATATATGTTTTAATCTACCGGTAGTATGAATTATGGCAAGTTGTGTTGTACAGGAAACAGTTCATAGATATTATATATAATGGGTTCTTCAAAGAGGTAGGGCTCCTTTGCCCTGATTTGTTTTTACAAGATGATCAATTCCAAAATGTATGACAAAACTATAACCATCGATACAAAAGGGTGGGAAGAGGATTAATATAAAGCATTATCATCGAGAAATAGCTTAAAACGGTCGACATAAATCTCGAATTGGGCAATTTGTCATTTTCTTTCATTTTTTGCTTGATGACTATAAACCCGGAATCTCTATGAAGGGCATCTAGATTTGAAAAAAAAACCTTTCTAAAAGAACACAAATTATTTACCATTTTCTTGTCAAGAAATCAGTCACACGTTTGGTTGGGTTCTAATAATAAACAAAATGTTTTACCCTTTTCTTCTCAAGAGGATGTCCTAATTTTGGCTGTTTTCTCCGTCTTTTCGAAGCAGATATATCTCTGTTAGTTACACGGTAAATCTTTTCTCTTAGTCTGCTTTCATTTCTTTTTAAGTTAGTTTTGCTTGTGTTTAAATCCTTTGTTTCATCCGGTATTATTTTTTGCCCGTCGTCTCCATCTACTACTTCATTCTGTTCGTTCCCCTCTTCCACGTGGTTTCCGTTAGATTCTGAGTCATCAGGATGTTTGGGGTTACGGCTACTAGCACTTTTGGAGCTTCCCGGTCTATCTCTATCTAGATCATTAAGACTTGGATCTACAGGTGAATCCTGGTCTGTTATTAGTGGTTCAACCTGTTTCTTTTTCTGCAAAACAAACGAAAAACTTTTGAATAATGGTATTTATGAGAAAATTTCTTTCGGAGCATGTTCAAATAATGAATACATATATAGATCGTGTTTGCTATATCTCATTAAAACATATTATTTGCGTACCCTATGTTGCCAGTTTCTCTGGATTGTCCATTTTTGATTGCCCCTTCGATATTCTCTAATGTTTATTTAGTAGTCTGTATTGAAGTAAATGGTGAATATTGATGTAAGTGTTCAGTATTTGGACAATATCATCAGCAATAACTGTGGGAACATGTGCTTTAGATATGTACACGTACAAAGCACGCCTTATTATATAAAATGGAACCTGTCTAATCTGACACACCAAGAGACCAGGGAAATGTGTCGGATTGTAGAAGATGTCGGAATACTCAGGTTTTATTTTAGTTAACAGAAATACTTATGGGACCATAAATATTTGTCGGATGTAACAGGAATCGGAAAACCCAGGTGTATATACTTATTTATTACAATACAATGTATATATTTCAATTTGAAATGTAATATTAGTTTTGATACTATTGTAAAATTCACAAATAGTAATAACAAACAAAGAAGATGATTGCTATGATGTCTTAGAATCTACATGTGACTTTGTGTAGTAAGTGTACGTTCACTATAATTAAACATGTGTTCTATTTTTGCAGATCCTGGTAAAATGCCATTTACCAAATCATTGAAACTTATAAACAAGCAATAAAATAAAAGAAAAAATTACCACACTGTTAGAACAGTTCCAAAATTTAATAGAAATATCGTGGAATAAGAGAAAAAATCGATACACACAACCCACCTGTGCATGACCTCCTACTTTCATGATTTGACAAAGCACCTTATTAACAATACAGTTATACTTGCGTGAAACATTACACGAAAATAATTTTATTTCTCATTTTTTTATATTTCTTATAGGCAATTTTGAACATTGATAAAACGTAGATTGCATAAAAACACTTCAAGTTCAACAGATGCGATACTTTCTGTTTGATTGTAATAATGAAGATATAAAGAACAGATACAATACTTTCTGTTTGATTGTAATGATGAAGATATAAAGAACAGATACGATACTTTCTGTTTGATTGTAATGATGAAGATATAAAGAACAGATACGATACTTTCTGTTTGATTGTAATGATGAAGATATAAAGAACAGATACAATACTTTCTGTTTGATTGTAATAATGAAGATATAAAGAACAGATACGATACTTTCTGTTTGATTGTAATGATGAAGATATAAAGAACAGATACGATACTTTCTGTTTGATTGTAATGATGAAGATATAAAGAACAGATACGATACTTTCTGTTTGATTGTAATGATGAAGATATAAAGAACAGATACAATACTTTCTGTTTGATTGTATTGATGAGATATAAAGAACAGATACAATACTTTCTGTTTGATTGTAATAATGAAGATATAAAGAACATATACGATAATTTCTGTTTGATTGTAATGATGAAGATATAAAGAACAGATACAATACTTTCTGTTTGATTGTAATGATGAAGATATAAAGAACAGATACAATACTTTCTGTTTGATTGTAATGATGAAGATATAAAGAACAGATACGATACTTTCTGTTTGATTGTAATAATGAAGATATAAAGAACAGATACAATACTTTCTGTTTGATTGTATTGATGAAGATATAAAGAACAGATACGATACTTTCTGTTTGATTGTAATGATGAAGATATAAAGAACAGATACGATACTTTCTGTTTGATTGTAATGATGAAGATATAAAGAACAGATACAATACTTTCTGTTTGATTGTAATAATGAAGATATAAAGAACAGATACGATACTTTCTGTTTGATTGTAATGATGAAGATATAAAGAACAGATACGATACTTTCTGTTTGATTGTATTGATGAAGATATAAAGAACAGATACAATACTTTCTGTTTGATTGTATTGATGAAGATATAAAGAACAGATAAGATACTTTCTGTTTGATTGTAATAATGAAGATATAAAGAACAGATACGATACTTTCTGTTTGATTGTATTGATGAAGATATAAAGAACAGATGCGATACTTTCTGTTTGATTGTAATGATGAAGATATAAAGAACAGATGCCATACTTTCTGTTTGATTGTAATGATGAAGATATAAAGAACAGATACAATACTTTCTGTTTGATTGTAATAATGAAGATATAAAGAACAGATGCGATACTTTCTGTTTGATTGTAATGATGAAGATATAAAGAACAGATACGATACTTTCTGTTTGATTGTAATGATGAAGATATAAAGAACAGATACGATACTTTCTGTTTGATTGTAATGATGAAGATATAAAGAACAGATACAATACTTTCTGTTTGATTGTAATGATGAAGATATAAAGAACAGATGCAATACTTTCTGTTTGATTGTAATGATGAAGATATAAAGAACAGATACGATACTTTCTGTTTGATTGTAATAATGAAGATATAAAGAACAGATACAATACTTTCTGTTTGATTGTAATGATGAAGATATAAAGAACAGATACGATACTTTCTGTTTGATTGTAATGATGAAGATATAAAGAACAGATACGATACTTTCTGTTTGATTGTAATGATGAAGATATAAAGAACAGATACAATACTTTCTGTTTGATTGTAATGATGAAGATATAAAGAACAGATACAATACTTTCTGTTTGATTGTAATGATGAAGATATAAAGAACAGATACGATACTTTCTGTTTGATTGTAATAATGAAGATATAAAGAACAGATACAATACTTTCTGTTTGATTGTAATAATGAAGATATAAAGAACAGATACGATACTTTCTGTTTGATTGTAATAATGAAGATATAAAGAACAGATACAATACTTTCTGTTTGATTGTAATGATGAAGATATAAAGAACAGATGCCATACTTTCTGTTTGATTGTAATGATGAAGATATAAAGAACAGATACGATACTTTCTGTTTGATTGTAATGATGAAGATATAAAGAACAGATACGATACTTTCTGTTTGATTGTAATGATGAAGATATAAAGAACAGATACGATACTTTCTGTTTGATTGTATTGATGAAGATATAAAGAACAGATACAATACTTTCTGTTTGATTGTAATGATGAAGATATAAAGAACAGATACGATACTTTCTGTTTGATTGTAATGATGAAGATATAAAGAACAGATACGATACTTTCTGTTTGATTGTAATGATGAAGATATAAAGAACAGATACAATACTTTCTGTTTGATTGTAATGATGAAGATATAAAGAACAGATACGATACTTTCTGTTTGATTGTAATGATGAAGATATAAAGAACAGATACGATACTTTCTGTTTGATTGTATTAATGAAGATATAAAGAACAGATACGATACTTTCTGTTTGATTGTAATAATGAAGATATAAAGAACAGATACGATACTTTCTGTTTGATTGTAATGATGAAGATATAAAGAACAGATACGATACTTTCTGTTTGATTGTAATGATGAAGATATAAAGAACAGATACGATACTTTCTGTTTGATTGTAATGATGAAGATATAAAGAACAGATGCGATACTTTCTGTTTGATTGTAATGATGAAGATATAAAGAACAGATACGATACTTTCTAATTGATTGTAATGATGAAGATATAAAGAACAGATACGATACTTTCTGTTTGATTGTATTAATGAAGATATAAAGAACAGATACGATACTTTCTGTTTGATTGTAATAATGAAGATATAAAGAACAGATACGATACTTTCTGTTTGATTGTAATGATGAAGATATAAAGAACAGATACGATACTTTCTGTTTGATTGTAATGATGAAGATATAAAGAACAGATACGATACTTTCTGTTTGATTGTAATGATGAAGATATAAAGAACAGATGCGATACTTTCTGTTTGATTGTAATGATGAAGATATAAAGAACAGATACAATACTTTCTGTTTGATTGTAATGATGAAGATATAAAGAACAGATGCGATACTTTCTGTTTGATTGTAATGATGAAGATATAAAGAACAGATACGATACTTTCTGTTTGATTGTAATGATGAAGATATAAAGAACAGATACGATACTTTCTGTTTGATTGTAATGATGAAGATATAAAGAACAGATACGATACTTTCTGTTTGATTGTAATGATGAAGATATAAAGAACAGATGCGATACTTTCTGTTTGATTGTAATGATGAAGATATAAAGAACAGATACAATACTTTCTGTTTGATTGTAATGATGAAGATATAAAAAACAGATACAATACTTTCTGTTTGATTGTAATGATGAAGATATAAAGAACAGATACGATACTTTCTGTTTGATTGTAATGATGAAGATATAAAGAACAGATACAATACTTTCTGTTTGATTGTAATAATGAAGATATAAAGAACAGATACGATACTTTCTGTTTGATTGTAATGATGAAGATATAAAGAACAGATACGATACTTTCTGTTTGATTGTAATGATGAAGATATAAAGAACAGATACAATACTTTCTGTTTGATTGTAATGATGAAGATATAAAGAAAAGATACAATACTTTCTGTTTGATTGTAATGATGAAGATATAAAGAACAGATACAATACTTTCTGTTTGATTGTAATGATGAAGATATAAAGAACAGATACAATACTTTCTATTTGATTGTATTGATGAAGATATAAAGAACAGATACGATACTTTCTGTTTGATTGTAATGATGAAGATATAAAGAACAGATACGATACTTTCTGTTTAATTGTATTGATGAAGATATAAAGAACAGATAAGATACTTTCTGTTTGATTGTAATAATGAAGATATAAAGAACAGATACGATACTTTCTGTTTGATTGTAATGATGAAGATATAAAGAACAGATACGATACTTTCTGTTTGATTGTAATAATGAAGATATAAAGAACAGATGCGATACTTTCTGTTTGATTGTAATGATGAAGATATAAAGAACAGATGCGATACTTTCTGTTTGATTGTAATGATGAAGATATAAAGAACAGATACGATACTTTCTGTTTGATTGTAATGATGAAGATATAAAGAACAGATACAATACTTTCTGTTTGATTGTAATGATGAAGATATAAAGAACAGATACGATACTTTCTGTTTGATTGTAATGATGAAGATATAAAGAACAGATACGATAATTTCTGTTTGATTGTAATGATGAAGATATAAAGAACAGATACGATACTTTCTGTTTGATTGTAATGATGAAGATATAAAGGGATATATACGATGCTTTCTGTTTGATTGTAATAATGAAGATATAAAGAACAGATACGATACTTTCTGTTTGATTGTAATAATGAAGATATAAAGAACAGATACAATACTTTCTGTTTGATTGTAATGATGAAGATATAAAGAACAGATACGATACTTTCTGTTTGATTGTAATGATGAAGATATAAAGAACAGATACGATACTTTCTGTTTGATTGTAATGATGAAGATATAAAGAACAGATACAATACTTTCTGTTTGATTGTAATGATGAAGATATAAAGAACAGATACAATACTTTCTGTTTAATTGTAATGATGAAGATATAAAGAACAGATAAGATACTTTCTGTTTGATTGTAATGATGAAGATATAAAGAACAGATACGATACTTTCTGTTTGATTGTAATGATGAAGATATAAAGAACAGATGCCATACTTTCTGTTTGATTGTAATGATGAAGATATAAAGAACAGATACAATACTTTCTGTTTGATTGTAATGATGAAGATATAAAGAACAGATACAATACTTTCTGTTTGATTGTATTGATGAAGATATAAAGAACAGATACGATACTTTCTGTTTGATTGTAATGATGAAGATATAAAGAACAGATACGATATTTTCTGTTTGATTGTATTGATGAAGATATAAAGAACAGATAAGATACTTTCTGTTTGATTGTAATAATGAAGATATAAAGAACAGATACGATACTTTCTGTTTGATTGTAATGATGAAGATATAAAGAACAGATACGATACTTTCTGTTTGATTGTAATAATGAAGATATAAAGAACAGATGCGATACTTTCTGTTTGATTGTAATGATGAAGATATAAAGAACAGATACGATACTTTCTGTTTGATTGTAATGATGAAGATATAAAGAACAGATACAATACTTTCTGTTTTATTGTAATGATGAAGATATAAAGAACAGATACAATACTTTCTGTTTGATTGTAATGATGAAGATATAAAGAACAGATACGATACATTCTGTTTGATTGTAATGATGAAGATATAAAGAACAGATACGATACTCTCTGTTTGATTGTAATGATGAAGATATAAAGAACAGATACGATACTTTCTGTTTGATTGTAATGATGAAGATATAAAGGGATATATACGATGCTTTCTGTTTGATTGTAATAATGAAGATATAAAGAACAGATACGATACTTTCTGTTTGATTGTAATAATGAAGATATAAAGAACAGATACGATACTTTCTGTTTGATTGTAATAATAAAGATATAAAGAACAGATACAATACTTTCTGTTTGATTGTAATGATGAAGATATAAAGAACAGATACGATACTTTCTGTTTGATTGTAATGATGAAGATATAAAGAACAGATACGATACTTTCTGTTTGATTGTAATGATGAAGATATAAAGGGATATATACGATGCTTTCTGTTTGATTGTAATAATGAAGATATAAAGAACAGATACGATACTTTCTGTTTGATTGTAATGATGAAGATATAAAGAACAGATACGATACTTTCTGTTTGATTGTAATGATGAAGATATAAAGAACAGATACGATACTTTCTGTTTGATTGTATTGATGAAGATATAAAGAACAGATAAGATACTTTCTGTTTGATTGTAATAATGAAGATATAAAGAACAGATACGATACTTTCTGTTTGATTGTAATGATGAAGATATAAAGAACAGATACGATACTTTCTGTTTGATTGTAATAATGAAGATATAAAGAACAGATGCGATACTTTCTGTTTGATTGTAATGATGAAGATATAAAGAACAGATACAATGCTTTCTGTTTGATTGTAATGATGAAGATATAAAGAACAGATACGATACTTTCTGTTTGATTGTAATGATGAAGATATAAAGAACAGATACGATACTTTCTGTTTGATTGTAATGATGAAGATATAAAGAACAGATACGATACTTTCTGTTTGATTGTAATGATGAAGATATAAAGAACAGATACGATACTTTCTGTTTGATTGTAATGATGAAGAAATAAAGGGATATATACGATACTTTCTGTTTGATTGTAATAATGAAGATATAAAGAACAGATACGATACTTTCTGTTTGATTGTAATGATGAAGATATAAAGAACAGATACGATACTTTCTGTTTGATTGTAATGATGAAGATATAAAGAACAGATACAATACTTTCTGTTTGATTGTAATAATGAAGATATAAAGAACAGATACAATACTTTCTGTTTGATTGTAATGATGAAGATATAAAGAACAGATACGATACTTTCTGTTTGATTGTAATAATGAAGATATAAAGAACAGATGCGATACTTTCTGTTTGATTGTATTAATGAAGATATAAAGAACAGATACGATACTTTCTGTTTGATTGTAATGATGCAGATATAAAGAACAGATACGATACTTTCTGTTTGATTGTAATGATGAAGATATAAAGAACAGATACGATACTTTCTGTTTGATTGTAATGATGAAGATATAAAGAACAGATACAATACTTTCTGTTTGATTGTAATGATGAAGATATAAAGAACAGATACGATACTTTCTGTTTGATTGTAATGATGAAGATATAAAGAACAGATACAATACTTTCTGTTTGATTGTAATGATGAAGATATAAAGAACAGATACAATACTTTCTGTTTGATTGTAATGATGAAGATATAAAGAACAGATAAGATACTTTCTGTTTGATTGTAATGATGAAGATATAAAGAACAGATACGATACTTTCTGTTTGATTGTAATGATGAAGATATAAAGAACAGATACAATACTTTCTGTTTGATTGTAATGATGAAGATATAAAGAACAGATAAGATACTTTCTGTTTGATTGTAATGATGAAGATATAAAGAACAGATACGATACTTTCTGTTTGATTGTAATGATGAAGATATAAAGAACAGATACAATACTTTCTGTTTGATTGTAATAATGAAGATATAAAGAACAGATACGATACTTTCTGTTTGATTGTAATGATGAAGATATAAAGAACAGATACGATACTTTCTGTTTGATTGTAATGATGAAGATATAAAGGGATATATACGATGTTTTCTGTTTGATTGTAATAATGAAGATATAAAGAACAGATACGATACTTTCTGTTTGATTGTAATAATGAAGATATAAAGAACAGATACGATACTTTCTGTTTGATTGTAATAATGAAGATATAAAGAACAGATACAATACTTTCTGTTTGATTGTAATGATGAAGATATAAAGAACAGATACGATACTTTCTGTTTGATTGTAATGATGAAGATATAAAGAACATATACGATACTTTCTGTTTGATTGTAATGATGAAGATATAAAGAACAGATACGATACTTTCTGTTTGATTGTAATGATGAAGATATAAAGGGATATATACGATGCTTTCTGTTTGATTGTAATAATGAAGATATAAAGAACAGATACGATACTTTCTGTTTGATTGTAATGATGAAGATATAAAGAACAGATACGATACTTTCTGTTTGATTGTAATGATGAAGATATAAAGAACAGATACGATACTTTCTGTTTGATTGTATTGATGAAGATATAAAGAACAGATAAGATACTTTCTGTTTGATTGTAATAATGAAGATATAAAGAACAGATACGATACTTTCTGTTTGATTGTAATGATGAAGATATAAAGAACAGATACGATACTTTCTGTTTGATTGTAATAATGAAGATATAAAGAACAGATGCGATACTTTCTGTTTGATTGTAATGATGAAGATATAAAGAACAGATGCGATACTTTCTGTTTGATTGTAATGATGAAGATATAAAGAACAGATACAATACTTTCTGTTTGATTGTAATGATGAAGATATAAAGAACAGATACGATACTTTCTGTTTGATTGTAATGATGAAGATATAAAGAACAGATACGATACTTTCTGTTTGATTGTAATGATGAAGATATAAAGAACAGATACGATACTTTCTGTTTGATTGTAATGATGAAGATATAAAGAACAGATACGATACTTTCTGTTTGATTGTAATGATGAAGATATAAAGGGATATATACGATACTTTCTGTTTGATTGTAATAATGAAGATATAAAGAACAGATAAGATACTTTCTGTTTGATTGTAATGATGAAGATATAAAGAACAGATACGATACTTTCTGTTTGATTGTAATGATGAAGATATAAAGAACAGATACAATACTTTCTGTTTGATTGTAATAATGAAGATATAAAGAACAGATACAATACTTTCTGTTTGATTGTAATGATGAAGATATAAAGAACAGATACGATACTTTCTGTTTGATTGTAATAATGAAGATATAAAGAACAGATGCGATACTTTCTGTTTGATTGTATTAATGAAGATATAAAGAACAGATACGATACTTTCTGTTTGATTGTAATGATGCAGATATAAAGAACAGATACGATACTTTCTGTTTGATTGTAATGATGAAGATATAAAGAACAGATACGATACTTTCTGTTTGATTGTAATGATGAAGATATAAAGAACAGATACAATACTTTCTGTTTGATTGTAATGATGAAGATATAAAGAACAGATACGATACTTTCTGTTTGATTGTAATGATGAAGATATAAAGAACAGATACAATACTTTCTGTTTGATTGTAATGATGAAGATATAAAGAACAGATACAATACTTTCTGTTTGATTGTAATGATGAAGATATAAAGAACAGATAAGATACTTTCTGTTTGATTGTAATGATGAAGATATAAAGAACAGATACGATACTTTCTGTTTGATTGTAATGATGAAGATATAAAGAACAGATACAATACTTTCTGTTTGATTGTAATGATGAAGATATAAAGAACAGATAAGATACTTTCTGTTTGATTGTAATGATGAAGATATAAAGAACAGATACGATACTTTCTGTTTGATTGTAATGATGAAGATATAAAGAACAGATACAATACTTTCTGTTTGATTGTAATAATGAAGATATAAAGAACAGATACGATACTTTCTGTTTGATTGTAATGATGAAGATATAAAGAACAGATACGATACTTTCTGTTTGATTGTAATGATGAAGATATAAAGAACAGATACGATACTTTCTGTTTGATTGTAATGATGAAGATATAAAGGGATATATACGATAGTTTCTGTTTGATTGTAATAATGAAGATATAAAGAACAGATACGATACTTTCTGTTTGATTGTAATGATGAAGATATAAAGAACAGATACGATACTTTCTGTTTGATTGTAATGATGAAGATATAAAGAACAGATACAATACTTTCTGTTTGATTGTAATAATGAAGATATAAAGAACAGATACAATACTTTCTGTTTGATTGTAATGATGAAGATATAAAGAACAGATACGATACTTTCTGTTTGATTGTAATAATGAAGATATAAAGAACAGATGCGATACTTTCTGTTTGATTGTATTAATGAAGATATAAAGAACAGATACGATACTTTCTGTTTGATTGTAATGATGCAGATATAAAGAACAGATACGATACTTTCTGTTTGATTGTAATGATGAAGATATAAAGAACAGATACGATACTTTCTGTTTGATTGTAATGATGAAGATATAAAGAACAGATACAATACTTTCTGTTTGATTGTAATGATGAAGATATAAAGAACAGATAAGATACTTTCTGTTTGATTGTAATGATGAAGATATAAAGAACAGATAAGATACTTTCTGTTTGATTGTAATGATGAAGATATAAAGAACAGATACGATACTTTCTGTTTGATTGTAATGATGAAGATATAAAGAACAGATACAATACTTTCTGTTTGATTGTAATAATGAAGATATAAAGAACAGATACGATACTTTCTGTTTGATTGTAATGATGAAGATATAAAGAACAGATACGATACTTTCTGTTTGATTGTAATGATGAAGATATAAAGAACAGATACGATACTTTCTGTTTGATTGTAATGATGAAGATATAAAGGGATATATACGATACTTTCTGTTTGATTGTAATAATGAAGATATAAAGAACAGATACGATACTTTCTGTTTGATTGTAATGATGAAGATATAAAGAACAGATACGATACTTTCTGTTTGATTGTAATGATGAAGATATAAAGAACAGATACAATACTTTCTGTTTGATTGTAATAATGAAGATATAAAGAACAGATACAATACTTTCTGTTTGATTGTAATGATGAAGATATAAAGAACAGATACGATACTTTCTGTTTGATTGTAATAATGAAGATATAAAGAACAGATGCGATACTTTCTGTTTGATTGTATTAATGAAGATATAAAGAACAGATACGATACTTTCTGTTTGATTGTAATGATGCAGATATAAAGAACAGATACGATACTTTCTGTTTGATTGTAATGATGAAGATATAAAGAACAGATGCGATACTTTCTGTTTGATTGTAATGATGAAGATATAAAGAACAGATACAATACTTTCTGTTTGATTGTAATGATGAAGATATAAAGAACAGATACAATACTTTCTGTTTGATTGTAATGATGAAGATATAAAGAACAGATAAGATACTTTCTGTTTGATTGTAATGATGAAGATATAAAGAACAGATACGATACTTTCTGTTTGATTGTAATGATGAAGATATAAAGAACAGATACAATACTTTCTGTTTGATTGTAATGATGAAGATATAAAGAACAGATAAGATACTTTCTGTTTGATTGTAATGATGAAGATATAAAGAACAGATACGATACTTTCTGTTTGATTGTAATGATGAAGATATAAAGAACAGATACAATACTTTCTGTTTGATTGTAATAATGAAGATATAAAGAACAGATACGATACTTTCTGTTTGATTGTAATGATGAAGATATAAAGAACAGATACGATACTTTCTGTTTGATTGTAATGATGAAGATATAAAGAACAGATACGATACTTTCTGTTTGATTGTAATGATGAAGATATAAAGGGATATATACGATACTTTCTGTTTGATTGTAATAATGAAGATATAAAGAACAGATACGATACTTTCTGTTTGATTGTAATGATGAAGATATAAAGAACAGATACGATACTTTCTGTTTGATTGTAATGATGAAGATATAAAGAACAGATACAATACTTTCTGTTTGATTGTAATAATGAAGATATAAAGAACAGATACAATACTTTCTGTTTGATTGTAATGATGAAGATATAAAGAACAGATACGATACTTTCTGTTTGATTGTAATAATGAAGATATAAAGAACAGATGCGATACTTTCTGTTTGATTGTATTAATGAAGATATAAAGAACAGATACGATACTTTCTGTTTGATTGTAATGATGCAGATATAAAGAACAGATACGATACTTTCTGTTTGATTGTAATGATGAAGATATAAAGAACAGATACGATACTTTCTGTTTGATTGTAATGATGAAGATATAAAGAACAGATACAATACTTTCTGTTTGATTGTAATGATGAAGATATAAAGAACAGATACGATACTTTCTGTTTGATTGTAATGATGAAGATATAAAGAACAGATACAATACTTTCTGTTTGATTGTAATGATGAAGATATAAAGAACAGATACAATACTTTCTGTTTGATTGTAATGATGAAGATATAAAGAACAGATAAGATACTTTCTGTTTGATTGTAATGATGAAGATATAAAGAACAGATACAATACTTTCTGTTTGATTGTAATTATGAAGATATAAAGAACAGATACAATACTTTCTGTTTGATTGTAATGATGAAGATATAAAGAACAGATAAGATACTTTCTGTTTGATTGTAATGATGAAGATATAAAGAACAGATACGATACTTTCTGTTTGATTGTAATGATGAAGATATAAAGAACAGATACAATACTTTCTGTTTGATTGTAATAATGAAGATATAAAGAACAGATACGATACTTTCTGTTTGATTGTAATGATGAAGATATAAAGAACAGATAAGATACTTTCTGTTTGATTGTAATGATGAAGATATAAAGAACAGATACGATACTTTCTGTTTGATTGTAATGATGAAGATATAAAGAACAGATACAATACTTTCTGTTTGATTGTAATGATGAAGATATAAAGAACAGATACGATACTTTCTGTTTGATTGTAATGATGAAGATATAAAGAACAGATACGATACTTTCTGTTTGATTGTAATGATGAAGATATAAAGAACAGATACGATACTTTCTGTTTGATTGTATTAATGAAGATATAAAGAACAGATACGATACTTTCTGTTTGATTGTAATGATGAAGATATAAAGAACAGATACGATACTTTCTGTTTGATTGTAATAATGAAGATATAAAGAACAGATACGATACTTTCTGTTTGATTGTAATGATGAAGATATAAAGAACAGATACGATACTTTCTGTTTGATTGTAATAATGAAGATATAAAGAACAGATACGATACTTTCTGTTTGATTGTAATGATGAAGATATAAAGAACAGATACGATACTTTCTGTTTGATTGTAATGATGAAGATATAAAGAACAGATACGATACTTTCTGTTTGATTGTAATGATGAAGATATAAAGAACAGATACGATACTTTCTGTTTGATTGTAATGATGAAGATATAAAGAACAGATAAGATACTTTCTGTTTGATTGTAATGATGAAGATATAAAGAACAGATACGATACTTTCTGTTTGATTGTAATGATGAAGATATAAAGAACAGATACGATACTTTCTGTTTGATTGTAATGATGAAGATATAAAGAACAGATACGATACTTTCTGTTTGATTGTATTGATGAAGATATAAAGAACAGATACGATACTTTCTGTTTGATTGTAATGATGAAGATATAAAGAACAGATACGATACGATACTTTCTGTTTGATTGTAATGATGAAGATATAAAGAACAGATGCGATACTTTCTGTTTGATTGTAATGATGAAGATATAAAGAACAGATACGATACTTTCTGTTTGATTGTAATGATGAAGATATAAAGAACAGATACGATACTTTCTGTTTGATTGTAATGATGAAGATATAAAGAACAGATACGATACTTTCTGTTTGATTGTAATGATGAAGATATAAAGAACAGATACGATACGATACTTTCTGTTTGATTGTAATGATGAAGATATAAAGAACAGATGCGATACTTTCTGTTTGATTGTAATGATGAAGATATAAAGAACAGATACGATACTTTCTGTTTGATTGTAATGATGAAGATATAAAGAACAGATACGATACGATACTTTCTGTTTGATTGTAATGATGAAGATATAAAGGGATAGACAACAAAAGCAAAACAATGCACAATGTATTCTAACTGACAATATCGTCTTTTATAGCAAAGAATAAGTTCAAAGTTGTGCGTTCTGGTTTATAATAGGTTAAAAATAGACACGGGTTTCAATTCAATAGATAAATGGAATCAATATTGCTGTCATATGTCACATGATATATATATCCTGGTAATATACAAAAATCATGTATCAATGAAGATAAAATGATAAGACAGCAGATGGCTTCACCAATCACTTAAATAGTACAAAGTACACAAGGCAATTGGAACATTTAATAGGGAAACACAAGTTGACTATGAACCAACAAATGAGACAGAGGGGAATGCTGCTTTGTTTTTAATCTCAGTTCTTTGGGGATATATTAATAATACTCTGTTAACAGAGTTTGAATTATTAATTGTTAATTATCTTATTTTTGATAAGTATTTGTATGAACTCTGCCTCATAGGAATAATGGAAAAGACCGACAAAGAGAGGGACATAGTTTGTTAACATGGTTTTGTTGTGGTGTTGATGGTGCTGAATCTGAGGTTTTCTCTGTAGAGTTTCGTATTTCATTGCTTGTACTTTTTATTTTGGATGGTTTTTTTTCGATTTATGACTACTGATTACCCCTTTTCTTAGACTTTTCAATAACCGATATTTTCATTCAATCTTGCATCTGAATATTCAAGTTAATATCCATAGATAATTTGCTATGATTAATTAATCCAACTATTTAATTCAAATTATAATAAAATGAAAACAAACAGATATATATCAAGAAAAGGTTGAAGACACCAAAGGGGAAATCAGAAGTCGAGGATACTGAAGAAAGACAGACAAAGGGGAAATCAGAAGTCGAGGATACCGAAAAAAGACAGACAAAGGGGAAATCAGAAGTCGAGGATACCGAAGAAAGACAGACAAAGGGGAAATCAGAAGTCGAGGATACTGAAGAAAGATAGACAAAGGGGAAATCAGAAGTCGAGGATACCGAAGAAAGACAGACAAAGGGGAAATCAGAAGTCGAGGATACCGAAGAAAGACAGACAAAGGGGAAATCAGAAGTCGAGGATACTGAAGAAAGATAGAGAAAGGGGAAATCAGAAGTCGAGGATACCGAAGAAAGACAGACAAAGGGGAAATCAGAAGTCGAGGATACCGAAGAAAGACAGACAAAGGGGAAATCAGAAGTCGAGGATACCGAAGAAAGACAGACAAAGGGGAAATCAGAAGTCGAGGATACTGAAGAAAGATAGAGAAAGGGGAAATCAGAAGTCGAGGATACCGAAGAAAGACAGACAAAGGGGAAATCAGAAGTCGAGGATACTGAAGAAAGACAGACAAAGGGGAAATCAGAAGTCGAGGATACCGAAGAAAGACAGACAAAGGGGAAATCAGAAGTCGCGGATACCGAAGAAAGACAGACAAAGGGGAAATCAGAAGTCGAGGATACCGAAGAAAGACAGACAACGGGGAAATCAGAAGTCGAGGATACCGAAGAAAGATAGACAAAGGGGAAATCAGAAGTCGCGGATACCGAAGAAAGACAGACAAAGGGGAAATCAGAAGTCGCGGATACCGAAGAAAGACAGACAAAGGGGAAATCAGAAGTCGAGGATACCGAAGAAAGACAGACAAAGGGGAAATCAGAAGTCGAGGATACCGAAGAAAGATAGACAAAGGGGAAATCAGAAGTCGCGGATACCGAAGAAAGACAGACAAAGGGGAAATCAGAAGTCGCGGATACCGAAGAAAGACAGACAAAGGGGAAATCAGAAGTCGAGGATACCGAAGAAAGACAGACAAAGGGGAAATCAGAAGTCGAGGATACCGAAGAAAGACAGACAAAGGGGAAATCAGAAGTCGAGGATACCGAAGAAAGACAGACAAAGGGGAAATCAGAAGTCGAGGATACCGAAGAAAGACAGACAAAGGGGAAATCAGAAGTCGAGGATACCGAAGAAAGACAGATAAAGGGGAAATCAGAATTCGAGGATACCGAAGAAAGACAGACAAAGGGGAAATCAGAAGTCGAGGATACTGAAGAAAGATAGACAAAGGGGAAATCAGAAGTCGAGGATACAGAAGAAAGAGAGACAAAGGAGAAATCAGAAGCCGAGGATACCGAAGAAAGACAGAAAATGAAAAAGCCAGCAGAAAAAGAACAAAGAGACTAATACTGATATACACAACACTTCACAGAAAAGTAAAGATGAAGCAATACGAACCCCACTAAAAACCGAGGGCGAACGCAGGTCCATCGAAAGCGTAAGCAGGTATATACCATAACTTAGGTATTACATTGTAGATGTCATCCAATCTCATTTTATATCCTTATTTCATTTGCAATTGTGTGTTGGAATCTATATCCGTAGCGTATATGTTTGTATCGTTTACCTCTAATAGTTATTCTACATTTGACTAAATAATTTAGTGGTGATTAAGTTAATCTTGCATGGTTTGCAACAAGAGTACCACGATGAGTACCACTAGTGGAGCAATAACTGCTACCCTTCCGGAGCACTTGAATTTACATCCGGTTTTTGGTGTGGTTCGTACTTCACGTCAATTCGTTTTCTATGTAGTGTTTGTAGATCATTATTTGTCCCTTTGTCATTTTTGGTTTGGTCATTGTATTGTTTGTCCTTCTTCACTTTGCATCCTCTGATTACCCCTTTGGTATTTTCAAATTTTTCTTATACTATTAATGCGCAATGTGCATCTTAGACACATGCGGCATATCTAAGGCCAACGTGGAATTAGAGGAAATGGACGAACCGAATAGAAAAAAAAACCCAAAAACAGTATAAGCGTAAAGGTAATACAAAAACCAAACAACAAAATGAGGAGAGAGACCACCGGAAAATATTAGAATATCCAGGGTCATTAAATGGGACACATGTAAATTCAATAATATATAGTTTTTATCTCATACTACCATAACAAATTAGATGGTTGATTTATTTGATTTTTGAAATCTTGTGAACTTGTGAACTGTTACAGCTGATTTTTACGGAAAGAAATTTAATTGTTATTTTACTTTATATATCTGTGATGATGATGTTAATTAAACAAGAAGAAACCATAACAAAAAGAGCTTCACTCTGACCTTACCGTACAGCCAAAAAATTGGAAAATATCCATTTTGAAATGATAGTTTTCTTGGAATATTCATAACACTTGCTTTCTAAGCAACATACTAATGAAATATTTAAATTGTTATTTTATTCAGAACATGTCAAACTATGTTGCTAATGAGTATTATGACATAATGATAATTCTGCCATTTTAGGATTAAAAACAAAGATTTAGAGATTAAAAAATGAAATCTAAAAAAAAGGAGTGGTTTAATTTGATACATATAAAGCTAATTTGAATAATGTCACAGTGACCGTATGTTATTTGTAAATCATGAATGAAATTATACAGACATCACTGTTATTTCAAAAATAAAAATAAAAATAAGATTAGTGCACAGTAATAGATATAATAGCAGTGGTGTTAGGTGATCCGGATGTAGAAAAATCGTGACCCGGAAGTGGTAAGACATCTTACACATTAGTAATACAGACGTGATGACCTTATTGCCCAAATAATCTTATAGTAACGTTGTACCCCATCCTGTTCTTGATTATTATATTATTTCATTTCTACAGACATTAATACGGTATTAGACATTGATAAAGTCTCTCGGTGAGACGAAAATTGTATTAGACATTGATAAAGTCTCTCGGTGAGACGAACATTTTGTCATTCAACAAAGTGTTTAATTCTTTATCACTTTGTTTTGTGTAACTTGGTGTTGTTTTACAAACCATTTTAGACGTTTATAATTTATTTTACTTGTATAGTATCGTTATACCGTAACGATCCAACGCCCCGAAAGATTTATCTATACGAACCCTGACAATTAATTTCAAAATTTGTGGTCCATTATTAAAAAAGTTACTCATTAGGTCTCTATGTTAATTTATATTTTCTGAAGTGTAAAAACCTGCCTGGAGTGAGAACAAATAATGTAAGAGCCAAACATCAAAACGATATAATAGAAATATGCTTTCAATGTCTATTTAATAAGATATACCCTTGTTGACCATTTGAATGACGATATTTTATTAAATAAACGTTAGAGAAAACAGAAGAGGCGGTGATCAAGAATGGGAACCGAGAGACACGGACAACATATGGGCACAAGACACAGCACGAAATCAAGCAATACAAGAAAAACACAACACAGAAAACTAAAAACATGATCAACACGGACCACACAAAAAAACCAACGGCGTGAAACCTGATGATCGTGAAGGATAAGCAGTTATTGTTTCACAGAAGATGTTACTCATATAGTCAATAAACGTTAGAGAATACCGAAAGGGCAATCAACAATGGACAATCCAGAGAAATTGGCAACATAGGATACACAAGACGATGAAAAACAAAACAAAAACACAACAAACAGAATATGTGTTGGACACCACTATACGCAAACAAATACAAATAACGTAAATAAGACATGAGCCATCCTACCATCAACTGGAGGTAAAGACGAACCAAACAAACACAACTAACGTAAATAAGACATGAGCCCTCCTACCATCAACTGGAGGTAAAGACGTACCAAACAAACACAACTAACGTAAATAAGACATCAGCCCTCCTACCATCAACTGGAGGTAAAGAAGACATGAGCCATCCTACCATCAACTGGAGGTAAAATTATTTTCGGTAATCCAAAACTCTACCTCTGAAGGACAAATACATTATCAAGAAAATATCTTCCTTTATTCATTTACATATCTTTATTTAGATTCGATACGAAAACGTGATGTGTCGATTCAGAAGAGTTTTATACTTGAGAAGCAGCGGTATAATCTTATAATTTCATGTGGTTTTGCCGTTTTCCAAATATGTATTCATTTCATTGAATTTGCAATGCCTATTTGTATCAAGGAATAAGACTACCTATACAAAATATAAGTTGTAAGCAAAGTAATAAATTGTAAAAGTAAACGAGAACGTGTTGTGTTTAAATATTTATTTGGGTGTTCAATCGTTTTCTGTTTAAATTCATCATTTGATTTATCAAAATGGTAAAGGGAAAGCACACGACGGGTGCCACTGGTGGAGTGGGAACTGCTTACGCTTCTGGAGCACCCCCGGTTTTTAGTGGGGTTCGTCTTACTCGATCTTTCGTTTTATGTGTATGTTTTGTATATCGTTGTTTGTCCTTTTGTACTTCTTCGTTTGTTCATTGTGTTGTCGCTCCTTCTTCGATTTACGGATTCTGATTACCCTTTTGGTATCTTCAAACTCTTCTTAAAGAGACGAACACAAAAATAATAATCTAAATAAAGACAACACACTAACAGAACATGAAATAATTAGAAATAAATAACAAATCATAACATCTGACAACACAACACCCCCTCCCCAAAAAGGGAGGGAAACCAGGTTTAAACTGGTTAAATAATGCGTCTGATTCACAGATTTGCTCAGGCAACAAATTGTTAATAGGATTATGAAAGTATTGTGTTTTTCGTTTCATTAAATAAAAACTATTTACTACAAGCGGATAAAGATAAAGTAATAAAGGTTAATCAGTAAGCTTTAGAATATGCTATACATTTCATGCTATAAAGTTAGACTTGGTAATGTGATATAAATGTTTACAAAAGAACAATTTTTATTTTATTATTTAATGTTATTTTGCGTTACATTTAAGACCTCTACCAGAGTAACTATTACACCATGCTATTGGTCACACTCAATGTTTTTTTTTCTCGGAATTTGACATTTGTTTGTTTGTTTGTTTGTTTGTTTATGGCGTCTAACGCCACTTTCAGAAATATTTTAGTCATATCGTGGCGGTCATTTAAATTGGTGAAGGAAACCGGAGAAAACCATCAACCTATCACAAGTCACTGACAAACTTTATCACATAATGTTGTATCGAGTACACCTCACCATGAACGGGGTTCGAACTCACAACTTTAGTGGTGATGGGCACTGAAATTGAAATTCGAGAGGGAAAGTTTAAAGAATATTAAGAGGAATATTAGTCAGTCATTAACGAAAGTGAATACTCCAATGAAGAAAAATGTCAAATACCACAAGCCACCAAAATTAGTATTGTGATTGAGAAGGGACCTACCCTGATTGATTTAGGGCGGATCGCCAAAACAGTTACCCGGGTACCGAACACTAATCTATCGGCAGTATTTCCATAACAATCCTAAAATATAAAGATTGCTTTCATAGTTTTATGACAATATAATAATTTATATTAAAATTGAAATAAAAATGATGAAATACTAAATTTCGGCCAGTGGCAATGCAGTTTAGGGTTATGGTGTTGAACGCCACTTTCAACAATATTTCAGTTATATCGTGGCGGTAAGTTTTATTGGTGGAGGAAACAGGAGTACCCAGAGAAAACAACCGACCTGTCGCAAGTCACTGACAAACTTTATCACATAATGTTGTATCGAGTACACATCGCCTGAGTGGGATTCGCACTCGCAAGGTTAATGGCGGTAGGCATAGGTAGTTATAAATCCAACTACCAAACGATTATGACCATGAAGACCCGTTAATGTTGTTTTATATATTTAGAATAAAGGTCAAATGAAATATCAAATGAGATGGACTTTATGGTCTCCCAACAACATAATTTTTGAAGCCTAGTAACTAAATATGATTTTAGCATGTTGATATTGTATTGAATGTACAAAAATACCTCATTGTCTTACACAATCCCACTGAAAACATCTGGGCATATTAATAGGACAAAGTATCTCAACTGTGAGTTAAAACGCTTCCGAAATGTTCTTGTCATTAGTATAGGTGAAACACTACTCACTTAACGTTAAACAACGATAAATCAATCAATCAATGTTAAATGATGAAATAGCCAAGAGGTGGAGTATTGTTCTTTTGTAATGGAGATTTTATTATGATGCAGATACTATGCAAGTGTCACACAGTGACCGTGTTAATTACATGTTAAGTGTAGAACACAAGTCAACAATTGTTCAAATCTCGACCAACCAATGGTTTCGTAAATAAATGGAAGGTACAATCAAACTTTGTTATCATGAACTCTGATAAGACGAAGCTCAAAGTGAACATTTGATCAATTTGTAGTAGTTTTTAGCTTAAGGAGAGTTTGAAGATAACAAAGGGGTAATCAGAATCCGTAAATCTAAGGAGGACAAACAACGATCTACAAAACATTACATATAAAACTGAAGATCATGCAACACGAACCCCACTAAAAACTGAGGGTGAACTCAGGTGTTCCGGAAGGGTGAGCAGTTCCTGTTCCACTAGAGACACTCGTCATGTTATTATATTAATAAACCAGGGGCCGTTGTGGCCGTGATCGTATGGTAGTTAGATTTACAACTACCTATGCAATCAGTGCCTATCACAACTGATGTTGTGAGTTCGAATCTCGATCAGGGCGAGGTGTACAACATTATGTGATAAAGTTTGTCAGTGATTTGCGGCAGGTCGGTGGTTTTCTCTTGGTACACCGGTTTCATACATCAATAAAACAGACCGCCACGATATAGCTGAAATATTGTTGAAAGCGGCGTTAAGCACAATCAAATAAACTATTTACAAAGCCGGATAGCTCGAATACTCGATCCGTTCGACTTGAGCACAACGAAGTTCGACTGTATATTGAAAATGATTCTAACAGGTTCATTAGCTTCAATCATAGACAAATACAAGACATAATTGATTTTGCTAAATCTTATAATGTTGAAGGGGCAATAGTCTTTGTTGATTTAAAAAAGCGTTTGACTCACTTGAGTGGACATTTATTTTGACAACTTTAAAACATTTTTGGTTTAATGAATCGTTTATAATTTGGGTTAAAACTTTAAATAGTAATATTCAAACTTGTGTAATGAACAATGGTTGGATATCGGAGATTTTCAAAAGATTATTTCATCTGGAAAGATCAGTTTATTAATTTATCTATATTGTCTGATAAGTTATTGTATAATGAACTGGTGAATGCTAAATTTTCAAAACCTATTGGTACACATCATTGGATTAATTATTTAGTGTTGTCTGAAAAACCAAATAGAATTAGTCTATATTTCTTCATTTTCAAATTTCTTAAACTTAAAATGTTCAGATGGAAACTTTTTCATTTTATTATTCCAAATAAAGTTTTACTTTTCAAATGGAAAATTGTTGGGAATAGTTTGAAAATTAGATGAAGATTACTCTCATTATTTTATTACTTGTGCCTTTCTAAGAGTTTTGGACAAAATTTCAGAATTTAATGAAGGGTTTGGATATCGAAACCAAAATTACTTTGAAACATATAGTACTAGGATATAAGACAGATGATAAAAACTATCTTGCATTAAATTTTTTGATAACAGTTGTAGGGTTTTCCATCTACAAATCGTATTATATATCTGAACAGAAAACAAAGTATATTAATGTTTATAGAATATTTGTCAATGAATATATTAAGAGAATAAAAGAAAATAAAACACTTCAAAAGTGTACATTTTTAATGTAGGTAAAAAATTATATACTAAATGGAAAATAAATAAATGTTTCCAAAAGAAATTAAATAGAAATTGTATTTAGGTTGTATATATTTCATGTAATTCTGATCATAGCCATGGATAATCAGAACAGGATGGAACAGGGAAACACCAAAAGGAGTTTGGACTTTTGGCGTGTTAATTGTAGCAAGCATTTGAATAAAGGATATTACGTTGTTAAAAATGAAAAAAGAAATTGATTCTACCTGGTGTAGACTTTTGAGGTATATATGAATTATAAATTAATAGGACCTCCTTCATTAGCTATATAGACCATTCCAAAAATACTTTTTTTTCGCATTTTCTTTACATTCACTTTTTTTGCCGAAAAAACCCAAAATGAAAGTAGGATCTACTTAGGCTTTTGAAAATTGTCGACTTCCAGTGACGTTGTTGAACGCTAGTGACATTGACACTAGGTTGATGATTTGTTGTACGATTTATTTTTTAGCATTTTATGTGTACAACCTGTACAATCAAAATGCCATCAAATTGGAAACTATCAGTAACTCAATTGAAACACATAGTATCGTTGTTTGTGTAGAACAAAAAGTGAAGGTTAGTGGATATTGTTATGACAGACATTTCCAATCAATGCAGTACTGCCACCCACTTCAAAAAGAAAATTAAACGTTTCCTGTTAGAATCGAAATAATTTATGGAAACCCTAGTTTGTATGACATTTTAATATGGTAATATTCTTTTCATTGCATTTTGTACCTTACGAAAGAGATCACATATGACAAATATTAAACTAACATACTGCTATCACAAACTTAAAAAAACTTAATTTCTTTTCAGAAATAAAACACACATTGTATTAAACGTCAGACCAAGTATATATATGACCGAATTACAAAGGTATTCAGCGGGCTAAAGGTGACATGAAAAATAAGCGAAGCATGCGCAACATAAGGGAAGCCTGCGCAAAATCTGAGAGAGAGAGAGAGAGAGAGAGAGCAGAATTGTACTGTCAGGTACATATTTTCTATTAATTCGTCATACATGTATGCATTGTATTACACCTGAGAAACATTTCCTCCACGAAGGAAAAGCTATGGAAATGGCGACAATAACACAAGACAATTTTCTTTGATTTGTTATCTTTGCTAATGTATTTGTGGAAGTAGAGAGAGTGAGAATGAGGGTGAATTCGCACTTACTTTATTATATTGTTTTGGGTTAGAGAGTTATGGTGTTTAACGCCACTTTCAACAATATTCATATTGTTTTGTCATAATACGAAATATAATATGGTTCAAAGTTCCACATGTACATAGGAAGTTATTTATAGTTCAAATACATTGTAGATCCAGTATATATATGTATGTATATAATATATCAGTTATTTTTACCTGTGATCCAATTAAAAGCTTAATGCAAGTTAAAGAGCGATTATCGATAACACAATCAATTAAATTATTTATCTCAATAAACATCTGAACTACCAAAAACATACAAAAACGACACAAAATGAGCAGGTACAAAACTGTGGCGTTATTAAACCATTTAAAGCAATCCAAACCATCTCATCTTGATATCTAACATTTCAGTGAGTAAATAGATTTATGCAATGCACTTATAAACAAGAAAATACGCGAATCAACTCTAATTTTGAGTTCGATTCCGGTGCATAGCGATGTGCACTTTATTCAACTATAGTTGATAAAAAGGTTTTCCTGTGATTAGCTGAGATTTCCGTGTTTTTTACACAGTGAAATAGAGATGTTTACTTCATTGTTTTCACCAACATCACAATCGACAATGTCATTGAGCATCCGACAACGAAAAACAAAGTTTTTTAATCGTCTAATTAATGCAATCAAAAGAGTGAAATCAACGTCATAAATGCTTTCCGAATATAGAAAATGAATCACTCGTAAGCAAACAACAACCGTAACTCACCAATGGGCAAACGCATATTCGTGAATTACAGCGTTGTTCGGTTAACAATGATTTATTTTCGATGTTCGGAATACATGTACAAGAGTGTTTATTCTATATATATTTAAACGGTAAAAACAACCTGATTATCTTTTAGACAATTATCAATTACATTGTCACATAAATCAGCAGTAAATGTTTTGTTGTATAAAACTGAAACATCAATGTCAAGTAAATGCCACCAACCGATCTCAGGAAGTACAGCTGCAATGGCAAAAACAATGGGAATATATACAGTCGAACATCTTATCTCGCGGACATACCAGTATCATCTTTCGATATCTCAAATTAGAAATGTGATCCGTTTGTAGATATGTGCATCGGTCAATTCGAACATGTGGTCAATTTAAAATAAAATCGTTGATATGCTCAACTTGGAAAAAACAAGGTTCGAAAGTAGTAAAAACGTAGATATCAAATTTAGTGCGCATGACGTGTTTCTGGAATAACCTTCATTGGTACCCTAATCGAAAGATTGGAAAGCCAAATAATTTAAAGTTTTGGAAGTAATAAAACCAAAGGGCCTAAACAATATCACCTATGTCTGAGGGAGGAGAACCTTAGTTTGATTAATACTTACATTATTTAGGAACTGTTAAATTCAGTAATAAATATATCTAAAAAAAAACCGTGTCAGTGCCTAAGCACTGACTATTGGTCGGATGATACCAGGTATCATGCATTGTTCATTTTTAATGAATATCAAGTCCCAAGATCTATCTCAAACTATTTTAGGTTGATGCAAATTTACCAGGGGTGCATTTTGTAAAAATCTGTTAGAATCATGTTTCTTAGTATATGAAATTAATCATAGCATGCACCTGTCAGGATCACTTTGATCATACAGATTATGATTGATTACATGCACTGATTTAATCATAAAACCACCACATTAATTAGGTCTGTTTATGATTCAGTAACTTTCATCATCGTTGCTCTACCATACAAAACAATGATTTTGAAAACATAGGTCTTGAAAGTCACAATATCATTACTTATTTCGTTCAGAGTTAAATCACATTCGAAATTCAAAAATAAATATGAAAATATGTTTTTTTTCGCAGTTAGCAATCATAATAATTTTTGAGAAAAAAGTTGATAGGTTCGACTATTATTGAAATACATACAAATGTAATTGCAGTACAGCTGTCTTCGCTAGCCAAGGATTACGATCCGCGTCCCCCTCTTCAAACATTGGCAGCACTAAGTTGAATTTCGTAATTTGTAGATTTTGCCAGTTGCGTCCCTTATAATGATAGCAGTTCAACCAATCGACGCAAGGCATTAATTTCATGTCATGTCAAAATAGAAACACCGTTGAATGAAAACATTACATATGTCCCCAAAATATGTTCTACTATGTTTTTTCCACAGACTGTCCTTCATTACATATGTCCATTTGATGTTTATATTTTCCTACAAAATACGTTTTTGTTACACTTATTCCGATTGGTTGATGCTATCGGAAGGTGCATGCAGTAAATACCGTTGACGCTTCCAAGTTTGAAGAGGGGGGAATGTGGATCACAGCCCTTGTCTGACGTGGATGACATAAAGATGAATGGAAAAATCCTATTTTGATATCCACGTACCGTTCTTGTAACCATTCGTCTATTGGTCAACCAACGAGATCAATAATCAGTTGAATCCCGTAATGTAGCGCTTGGATAAGATGAGATAGATCAAAATAAACCTTTGACCTTTGAATTAGTACAGTGAAACCTGTCTATACCTAACCTCTTTCGGAACCAACTTGTGTGTTCGGAATAGACGGTTAGTTATTCAGTTTATACCAGTTATCTTAGCAACGATTTTCCTACATTGGGACGTTATCTAAAATTCGGTTTATAAAGGATTTCGTTTTATTCAAAATTCGGTTGAGACAGGTTTCAATGTACTTAATTAATTCTGGATAAATGGAATACACAGTTATTTCGAAGTAAGATAATTAATCACTTCGAGTTCGAACTCTTGAAGGTCGACGATGAATTGTTACTTCACAATTAACACATAGTAATATGCAAATACGGTATTATCGTCTAGAAAGCATGGTATCAAATCAAAGAAATTCAAGAAAGCGACTGCAAATTTTAATCGTCATAGTTAACATACGGTTAACATGCACAGCTCTCCTACAAACACCAAAACCTTTGTTTGCCTTGATACCTTTGAATATATTAATAAAGGAAAATAATGTCCGGAACAGGATGAAAATTCTGATTTACATCGTAAAAAAGGAAAAAAATAAACACGTGTTGTTTTTTGTTAATCCAACATGAATACTATTTTGATTACAGCATGACTATTTATCCTGCAATGACAGCATTTACCGACCAATATAGCCTGCCTAATATTTTTTTTGATATTGGTCAGTTATAAATAGAACATTTTTTGATATTGGTCAGTTATAAATAGAACATTTTTTGATATTGGTCAGTTATAAATAGAACATACAAATGCAAAACGGGGCACATCGGGGGATATTGTTTTCAAATACATACACAAAATTATTTCAAATACTTTTATCATAGTCCAGTAAACGTTTATTTACGATTTAGAATTGCAGGATAAATACAATACATGTGCACTGTCGAAGCATATAGGTAAATATGTGTATTCGGCGCGAAACGCGGGAAAAGGCTCGGCAAAGCCTCGCCTTTTCCCACGTTTCTAAGCCTCATACACATATTACCCATATGCTTCGACAGTGCACAAGTATTGTATATATATTTTGTTAGTGAAAGATTTCTAAAGTTTGCGTTAAGCACCAATCAATCAATATATTGTGTTAGATACATTTGTTTTATTATATACACATTACTTACTGGTTTTTGTTTCAGTATTCCTTTGATACGACTATCAGGGCGACGTTTTGTACCAGACTTTATTCTTCTTACAGATGATGCACTTTTCGTTCTCTTCTTCTTTTTCTTCTTCGTCTTCTTGTCCTCAGTTTGTGTTTCTTCTGACTGCATCTCGTGATGATGTTCTGTTGGTAACTGATCATCAACAGAAGTTGATAAAGGTGGAACAAGGTCAGGTATAGTCTCATGTCCTCCTTGACCGATAACACTGTCGATTACTATTTGGGGAATTCTCGGAGTTTGCGTTCCTTCATCTTTCGTTCCTTCCAAAAATTCACCCTTCCCCTGATGTCTTGCGATTTTATCATCATTTTCACAGTCAGAATCAGAATACTCGCTTGAATAATCACCATTTTCGGACATTTCCGGCAATGACTCAGCTACCATTGTTCCACGAGTGGATGGATGAATGTCAAGAAGTATAGACGATTCCCGTCGTATTCCAATAGACATATCCTCACTGACAGTTGACGATTCGGGTCTAATTAATTTTTCATCAATGTTAATTTCAACACTTCTTGGAGTATCATAAATAATGGCTTTTTCGTCAATTCGTACACCATTGGTTTTGCATAAACGTTTATTACGAATTTCACCGTTTGCGTATTTAGGATCAGGTTTAGGTGTTGGTACCTCTTTATTTTCTTGGTAATGTTTATACGCCATTCTAACGATTATAACAATAATTATTATTAATGCTAGGGGAACTAATACCCCTAAGGCTATGGCTGCTGTATAATTATCTTCTTTTGTATAAGCTAGGAGAGAAATGTGCACAATTAAACAGTAGGCGACATAATTTTGAAATTTTTTAAAAGAAATTACAATGGAGCCTGTTTAATCCGACACACCAAGGGACCAAGGACATGTGTCGGATTGTACAGGTTGTCAGAACATGTTTAATCGGACACACCAAGGGACCAATGACATGTGTCGGATTGTACAGGTTGTCAGAACCTACTTAATCCGACACACCAAGGGACCAATGACATGTGTCGGATTGTACAGGTTGTCGGAATACTCAGGTTTTATTTTAGTTAACAGAAATACTTTGGGATCATACATTTTAGTCGGATATCATAGGATGTCGGAAAACTCAGATGTCGGATTACACAAGTTCCACTGTAATTTATATACAAAATATAGTTATAACATACGTTCTCAATATATGGTTTTATCTGTTTAATGTTTGTTTTATTTGTACATATAGTCCGTTTGTTTTATAGACATGTATATTTTATATTTTATTTCTAAAGATCCTGCAGGTGTCTAAGTTAATAGTTTGATAATGAAATTTGTTCGGGCCACGATGTAGCTGAAATCTTACTAAAGTTGGCGTTAAACACCAACCAATCAATCAAAATTAAACATTTGGACTTTTTTCCAATTTGTTTTACCATATATTTATTATTGTTTTCAAGTTTCATTAATTAATAAAAAAAATATTTTCCTTTATTAATTAAACTTTTTTTAATTTTTATTTTATTTAATGTGTCTTTCAATCAGGACTTCTGCATGAAGTATATAGAAGACACTACAATTGTTGTAGCAATAATGTTTATTTTATGTCCAATAAAGTATGTCATTAAGCTGATGCTATGAATCTACAACGGTTCCTACAACCTCAGGGAAAGACGCATAACGGCTACACTATACCAGATATTATACAATAAGAAAAAAGGAAACCTTGTACTGTAGCTAATTGATGGAAATAGGATTACGAACATACGATATTGATTATATTTGTATTCCAAACAGATTGCTGTTAATAAGGCAGTAGAGAGCTATAATTCAATTTATATTAACAAAATGTTCACTGTTTTATTTGTATTTTGCATTCAGGCAAAAGATTGGCTTTGTATAGTTTGCAAACCGTTTTATTTCATGGATATTGGAACAAATGCATTTTTGTCCAAGATTCGCACCTTTATTAATCAAATGGAAGTCGTTACTCGTAAAAATTTGCTATAACATCACCGGTTTAGGGTAAAATATATTACAATAATTGAAATTAAATGGAAAATGCAGATAAAAAGAAAAAAAATAATTTCCTATAAGTGAATAGTACGTACCTAACTACTGAATTTGTATTTTTACTTAGATTTTATTTGACATCTTAAATTATACTTACGACATGCAGCTGAAATAAAATGAATAGATATATTATATAAGATGATATTAGCAAAACAGATGCATTGCTATTTACCATTAACGTTAGAGAAAACCGAAGTTACTCACGAAGAGTAAGCATGATTATTTATGATAGGTTGTCGGATATAGCTTATTGACCCCATCCCAATGCCATCCTTATATCTACATGATTTGTTGTTTGTCATGAACATAGCCCAAATACTTCTCACTTGTTTTGTTCAAATTGTTTTTGACATTTACTTCACTGAATTTGGTACTGCTTTGACAACTATTTTACCTATTTTGTTCCAGTATTGTTATAAATACTGTCATAGTGACAGCCGGAACCTTTGAGCCGCAATGAAAGCGGGAGGTTTGGCGCTTTAAAATTTGGTTCAACCCACCATTTCTTTGGAAATGCCTGTACCAAGTCAGGGTCATTACGGTTTTCCGGTTGTTGACTGATTTTGTCTGTTTATATACTTATGAGTTTTGACTTTCCCTTGTTATTACCCTTATTGACATTAAAAATCAATCACCCAATCAATAAATCATATGTGCATACCATTCCCAACCTCATATTCAGTGTGAAACATCTTGAAATTAAAGTCAGAGATACCAAAGGGGCAATCAGGTGTCATAAATCGACGAAGAACATACAATGCAATTGCCAAAAGAAAGAGGACGAAAAGAAAAACAATAATTGACTGAAAACTGCAAAGAAAACTAAGTGAACAACACGAACGCAACTAAATAACGGAAGTGAACTCATGTGCTCTGGAAGGATAAGCAGTTCCTGTTCCACAATTGATACCCGTCGTTTTACGGATTACCACGTCATATGAGAGGTACTCATTAATCGAAAAACGCTACTTCCGTATTTTCAACTCGGACAGATTCCGTTATTGTAGTCGTATTATTAGTGAACTTTACAAATAATATCTTCAGTGTGCTCATTATCAAAAGTAAATGTTCCGTATTTTTAAAGGATGATTTTATTTTTATAAGTTATGTTCGTGCAGATGTTTATTTTTTGTCATCCATTTAATCGCAATAACTAAAAAGCAAACAACATTAAATGATACGATGAATAAACATTTGACCACACAATACACGAATATATGTCATTTAGGGATATGTATTATCTGATATAATAAAAACGTAGATATCAAATTTAGTGCACACAAGGCGTTTCTACAATAACCTTCATCAGCTACGCTCAAAGCCAAAATATGTGAAAACCAAATAATCTAAAAGTTTTTGGGAGTAAGAAAATCAAGGGTCCTAAACAGAATAACCAAAATCTGATAAGGTCACCTATGCCTGAGGGATGAGAACCTAAGTTTTAATAATAATTACATGAATCATGGAAGACATATAAGAAGGTATAAAATACAACGAAAATAATGTTACTCATTCTAAAATGTCATACAAGACTATGGATTCCATGAATTATTTCGATTCTAATAGGAAAAATCCAACAGAGGCTTTGACGAGGAAGACACTATCGAAAATGGGTCTCCTAATAGAATCCGGTAACCTGCATGTTAACAAGGGAAAAAGCCCTGAATTGAAATTAAGTTACTGACATTTTTTGCAGTTTGATGGCATTTAGATTTTTACAAACGTGTTAAATGCTATGAAGGTCGTGCGATTAATCCATAAACTGTCTAAGTAAATAATAAAATTTGTTGACGCCACGATATAGCTGACATACCGCTAAAGTTGACGTTAAAGAGTAATCAATTAATCAATCGATCAATCATTAATCGGTAAGCAGAATATATTTATGTCACCAGCGTTCACATACAAACCGTAACAAAGACAGCTTTATCATTACTGATTATTGTGCGCCAATTGTAATATTGATCCTGATAAAAACAAGAGGCAGAATTACTCACTTATCAAAGAGAAAGCTAATTTAACTCCAGGGGAGACAACTGACACTGATGTCTGTCCATCATAACAGTTATTTGGATACTGTGTCAAATATCTTGTATTTCCAGATGCTGTCAATACCTACAAGTAAACGATAAAGAAACTACATTTATATGAATTGCTTTAGGTGACTTCTTTATTAAGATTGTGTTTGCTCTTTGTGCTAAATACTATCCCTTAATGTACTCCGAATTCAATAATCCGGAAAATCAGGTTAGTTTAAGGTTTATGGTGCTTAGCGTCACTTTCATCAATATTTCAGTTATATCGTGGCAGTCAGTTTTATTGATGGAGAAAAGCACCGACCTGTCGCAAGTCACTGACAAACTTTATCGCATAATGCTTTATCGAGTTCTCCTCGCCTGAGCGGGGTTCGAACTCACCGGAAAACAAGCATTCGATATCGGATTGTAAAGAGAATATAAAATGAACATCAGAATGACGTTTCCTTTCTTTCGTAGTGCGAATTATTGCTTAAACATTTGGCATAGCTGTTTCTATTGTGGTGATAAAAAGGTTAGAGGAAACCACATGTGCAATCAATAATGGACAACCAAGAGACACAAGACATAGAACGAAGACAAAAAAAAAAAAAAAAATCATCACCAACTAAAAAAAATAAAGAGCGACGCGGACCCTGCCACCAAACCTTGGTGCTCGTGAAGTTTACCCCATCAGCAAGACTGAAGTGTGTAGTAACTTTCAGATACACTCCTTAAAAAATCAGTTAGAATGGAGTTATCTCTGACAATGATGTTCACATATAAAACCTTTGTGTATGCTAACAATCATTTTCATTGTTATTTTACTGAGTACTGATGATGGTTCCCAGTGCATCTCAGTGTGCCCTCTCGATGAAAAGGGGGTGGGTGATGGCTATCATGTTATAATACGGAAAACCAGGCGGTGGAACACAGTGGGTAATATGCTAGGAGTGTGCAAAGCTCGCTGCACGCACGTTAAATAGTAAAAGGAAGACACTTTGTAATCCCTACATGTTGTAAAATGTCTCATGCCTCCCCAACTCTCCAGGTTTTTCTAAGGCAGCCACTTTGTAATCCCTACATGTTGTAAAATGTCTCATGCCTCCCCAACTCTCCAGGTTTTTCTAAGGCAGCCACTTTGTAATCCCTACATGTTGTAAAATGTCTCATGCCTCCCCAACTCTCCAGGTTTTTCTAAGGCAGCCACTTTGTAATCCCTACATGTTGTAAAATGTCTCATGCCTCCCCAACTCTCCAGGTTTTTCTAAGGCAGCCACTTTGTAATCCCTACAAATTGTAAAATGTCTCATTCCCCTAAACTCTCCATGTTTTCTATGGTAAATGCACCAGTTGTCATAACACTCCTCCATTTCTGTATAATATTTAGCTATATGTGTTTGACACCACTATACGCAAACAAACACAAATAACAGAAATAAGACATGAAATCTCCTACAAACAACTGGAGGTAAAGACGAACCGAACACTATTTTTATGCGGAAATCGCAATGGATATCACAACACGGAACAGATGAGCAACACGGACCCCGCCAAAACAACCGACGGTGAACTCATGTGCTCGCAATGGTAATCTCCTATGTACATGTAGAAACATGAATTTTGGAAAAGAAATAAATCGCAGAAAGTATGACAAAAACACAGGAATCATCTTCCTTCCAAAAAAAAGAGACTTATGAATATTAATGAGATATTTACCAAGCAACTGATCCTATATGTCCCTTCCAAAAGAGACTTATGAATATTAATGAGATATTTACCAAGCAACTGATCCCCTATGTCCCTTCCAAAAGAAACTTATGAATATTAATGAGATATTTACCAAGCAACTGATCCTATATGTCCCTTCCAAAAGAGAGTTATGAATATTAATGAGATATTTACAAAGCAACTGATCCTATATGTCCCTTCCAAAAAAGACTTGTGAATATTAATAAGATATTTACCAAGCAACTGATCCCCTATGTCCCTTCCAAAAGAAACTTATGAATATTAATAAGATATTTACCAAGCAACTGATCCCCTATGTCCCTTCCAAAAGAGAGTTATGAATATTAATGAGATATTTACCAAGCAACTGATCCCCTATGTCCCTTCCAAAAGAAACTTATGAATATTAATGAGATATTTACCAAGCAACTGATCCTATATGTCCCTTCCAAAAGAAACTTATGAATATTAATAAGATATTTACCAAGCAACTGATCCTATATGTCCCTTCCAAAAGAAATTTATGAATATTAATAAGATATTTACCAAGCAACTGATCCTATATGTCCCTTCCAAAAGAAATTTATGAATATTAATAAGATATTTACCAAGCAACTGATCCCTATGTCCCTTCCAAAAGAAACTTATGAATATTAATGAGATATTTACCAAGCAACTGATCCTATATGTCCCTTCCAAAAGAGAGTTATGAATATTAATGAGATATTTACCTAGCAACTGATCCTATATGTCCCTTCCAAAAGAGAGTTATGAATATTAATGAGATATTTACAAAGCAACTAATCCTATATGTCCCTTCCAAAAAAGACTTGTGAATATTAATAAGATATTTACCAAGCAACTGATCCCCTATGTCCCTTCCAAAAGAAACTTATGAATATTAATAAGATATTTACCAAGCAACTGATCCCCTATGTTCCTTCCAAAAGAAACTTATGAATATTAATGAGATATTTACCAAGCAACTGATCCTATATGTCCCTTCCAAAAGAGAGTTATGAATATTAATGAGATATTTACCAAGCAACTGATCCTATATGTCCCTTCCAAAAGAGAGTTATGAATATTAATGAGATATTTACAAAGCAACTAATCCTATATGTCCCTTCCAAAAAAGACTTGTGAATATTAATAAGATATTTACCAAGCAACTGATCCCCTATATCCCTTCCAAAAGAAACTTATGAATATTAATAAGATATTTACCAAGCAACTGATCCCCTATGTTCCTTCCAAAAGAAACTTATGAATATTAATGAGATATTTACCAAGCAACTGATCCTATATGTCCCTTCCAAAAGAGAGTTATGAATATTAATGAGATATTTACTAAGCAACTGATCCTATATGTCCCTTCCAAAAGAGAGTTATGAATATTAATGAGATATTTACCAAGCAACTTATCCTATATGTCCCTTCCAAAAGAAACTTATGAATATTAATGAGATATTTACCAAGCAACTGATCCTATATGTCCCTTCCAAAAGAAACTTATGAATATTAATGAGATATTTACCAAGCAACTGATCCTATATGTCCCTTCCAAAAGAGACTTATGAATATTAATGAGATATTTACCAAGCAACTGATCCCCTATGTCCCTTCCAAAAGAAACTTATGAATATTAATGAGATATTTACCAAGCAACTGATCCTATATGTCCCTTCCAAAAGAGAGTTATGAATATTAATGAGATATTTACAAAGCAACTGATCCTATATGTCCCTTCCAAAAAAGACTTGTGAATATTAATAAGATATTTACCAAGCAACTGATCCCCTATGTCCCTTCCAAAAGAAACTTATGAATATTAATAAGATATTTACCAAGCAACTGATCCCCTATGTCCCTTCCAAAAGAGAGTTATGAATATTAATGAGATATTTACCAAGCAACTGATCCCCTATGTCCCTTCCAAAAGAAACTTATGAATATTAATGAGATATTTACCAAGCAACTGATCCTATATGTCCCTTCCAAAAGAAACTTATGAATATTAATAAGATATTTACCAAGCAACTGATCCTATATGTCCCTTCCAAAAGAAATTTATGAATATTAATAAGATATTTACCAAGCAACTGATCCTATATGTCCCTTCCAAAAGAAATTTATGAATATTAATAAGATATTTACCAAGCAACTGATCCCTATGTCCCTTCCAAAAGAAACTTATGAATATTAATGAGATATTTACCAAGCAACTGATCCTATATGTCCCTTCCAAAAGAGAGTTATGAATATTAATGAGATATTTACCTAGCAACTGATCCTATATGTCCCTTCCAAAAGAGAGTTATGAATATTAATGAGATATTTACAAAGCAACTAATCCTATATGTCCCTTCCAAAAAAGACTTGTGAATATTAATAAGATATTTACCAAGCAACTGATCCCCTATGTCCCTTCCAAAAGAAACTTATGAATATTAATAAGATATTTACCAAGCAACTGATCCCCTATGTTCCTTCCAAAAGAAACTTATGAATATTAATGAGATATTTACCAAGCAACTGATCCTATATGTCCCTTCCAAAAGAGAGTTATGAATATTAATGAGATATTTACCAAGCAACTGATCCTATATGTCCCTTCCAAAAGAGAGTTATGAATATTAATGAGATATTTACAAAGCAACTAATCCTATATGTCCCTTCCAAAAAAGACTTGTGAATATTAATAAGATATTTACCAAGCAACTGATCCCCTATATCCCTTCCAAAAGAAACTTATGAATATTAATAAGATATTTACCAAGCAACTGATCCCCTATGTTCCTTCCAAAAGAAACTTATGAATATTAATGAGATATTTACCAAGCAACTGATCCTATATGTCCCTTCCAAAAGAGAGTTATGAATATTAATGAGATATTTACTAAGCAACTGATCCTATATGTCCCTTCCAAAAGAGAGTTATGAATATTAATGAGATATTTACCAAGCAACTTATCCTATATGTCCCTTCCAAAAGAAACTTATGAATATTAATGAGATATTTACCAAGCAACTGATCCTATATGTCCCTTCCAAAAGAAACTTATGAATATTAATGAGATATTTACCAAGCAACTGATCCTATATGTCCCTTCCAAAAGAAACTTATGAATATTAATAAGATATTTACCAAGCAACTGATCCCCTATGTCCCTTCCAAAAGAAACTTATGAATATTAATGAGATATTTACCAAGCAACTGATCCTATATGTCCCTTCCAAAAGAAACTTATGAATATTAATGAGATATTTACCAAGTAACTGATTCCCTATGTCCCTTCTAAAAGAAACTTATGAATATTAATGAGATATTTACCAAGCAACTGATCCCCTATGTCCCTTCCAAAAGAAACTTATGAATATTAATAAGATATTTACCAAGCAACTGATCCCCTATGTCCCTTCCAAAAGAAACTTATGAATATTAATGAGATATTTACCAAGCAACTGATCCTATATGTCCCTTCCAAAAAAGACTTGTGAATATTAATAAGATATTTACCAAGCAACTGATCCTATATGTCCCTTCCAAAAGAGAGTTATGAATATTAATGAGATATTTACAAAGCAACTAATCCTATATGTCCCTTCCAAAAAAGACTTGTGAATATTAATAAGATATTTACCAAGCAACTGATCCCCTATGTCCCTTCCAAAAGAAACTTATGAATATTAATAAGATATTTACCAAGCAACTGATCCCCTATGTTCCTTCCAAAAGAAACTTATGAATATTAATGAGATATTTACCAAGCAACTGATCCTATATGTCCCTTCCAAAAGAGAATTATGAATATTAATGAGATATTTACTAAGCAACTGATCCTATATGTCCCTTCCAAAAGAGAGTTATGAATATTAATGAGATATTTACCAAGCAACTTATCCTATATGTCCCTTCCAAAAGAAACTTATGAATATTAATGAGATATTTACCAAGCAACTGATCCTATATGTCCCTTCCAAAAGAAACTTATGAATATTAATGAGATATTTACCAAGCAACTGATCCTATATGTCCCTTCCAAAAGAAACTTATGAATATTAATGAGATATTTACCAAGCAACTGATCCCTTATGTCCCTTCCAAAAGAAACTTATGAATATTAATAAGATATTTACCAAGCAACTGATCCCCTATGTCCCTTCCAAAAGAAACTTATGAATATTAATGAGATATTTACCAAGCAACTGATCCTATATGTCCCTTCAAAAAAAGACTTGTGAGTATTAATAAGATATTTACCAAGCAACTGATCCCCTATGTCCCTTCTAAAAGAAACTTATGAATATTAATGAGATATTTACCAAGCAACTGATCCCCTATGTCCCTTCCAAAAGAAACTTATGAATATTAATAAGATATTTACCAAGCAACTGATCCCCTATGTCCCTTCCAAAAGAAACTTATGAATATTAATGAGATATTTACCAAGCAAATGATCCTATATGTCCCTTCCAAAAAAGACTTGTGAATATTAATAAGATATTTACCAAGCAACTGATCCCCTATGTCCCTTCCAAAAGAAACTTATGAATATTAATAAGATATTTACCAAGCAACTGATCCCCTATGTCCCTTCCAAAAGAAACTTATGAATATTAATGAGATATTTACCAAGCAACTGATCCTATATGTCCCTTCCAAATGAAACTTATGAATATTAATAAGATATTTACCAAGCAACTGATCCCCTATGTCCCTTCCAAAAGAAACTTATGAATATTAATGAGATATTTACCAAGCAACTGATCCTATATGTCCCTTCCAAAAGAAACTTATGAATATTAATGAGATATTTACCAAGTAACTGATCCCCTATGTCCCTTCTAAAAGAAACTTATGAATATTAATGAGATATTTACCAAGCAACTGATCCCCTATGTCCCTTCCAGAAGAAACTTATGAATATTAATAAGATATTTACCAAGCAACTGATCCCCTATGTCCCTTCCAAAAGAAACTTATGAATATTAATGAGATATTTACCAAGCAACTGATCCTATATGTCCCTTCCAAAAAAGACTTGTGAATATTAATAAGATATTTACCAAGCAACTGATCCCCTATGTCCCTTCCAAAAGAAACTTATGAATATTAATGAGATATTTACCAAGCAACTGATCCCCTATGCCCCTTCCAAAAGAAACTTATGAATATTAATAAGATATTTACAAAGCAACTGATCCTATATGTCCCTTCCAAAAAAGACTTATGAATATTAATGAGATATTTACCAAGCAACTGATCCCCTATGTCCCTTCCAAATGAAACTTATGAATATTAATGAGATATTTACAAAGAAACTGATCCTATATGTCCCTTCCAAAAAAGACTTATGAATATTAATAAGATATTTACCAAGCAACTGAACCCCTATGTCCCTTCCAAAAGAAACTTATGAATATTAATAAGATATTTACCAAGCAACTGATCCCCTATGTCCCTTCCAAAAGAAACTTATGAATATTAATGAGATATTTACCAAGCAACTGATCCTGTACGTCGTGCTTTCGTCTGTAGTATTATCTTTATTATATACATGCTGATATACCATAGTACTTCCAACGGACGAAAACAGACAATACAGTTCCCCACCGGCTGAAATAATGATTAAAATGAGACAAATGTATAATATACACTTACTACTTATTGATAACACAGATAACATAATTATTGCAGCTTGTTTGCTTGGTTTGGTTGGATTTCTGGTGTTTAAAGCCACTCTTAATAATATTTCAGCTATATCGTGGCGGTCAGTTTTATTGGTGGAAGAAACCGGAGTAGCCGCAGAAAAACCCCGACCTGTCGCAAGTCACTAACTAAACTTTATCACATAATGATGTATTGAGTACACCTAGCCTGAGTGGAGTTCGAACTCACAACATTAGCGGTGCAGCCTCTTTGTACTTGTTTCATGATTAACATCGGTAAAGAATGGTAACAATATAGCGCGTACCTGACAGAGAACACACTTGGAACGGTGCTTGTGACTGCTCTTATTAGTACTAATAATTATTAAAATTTGTAGTTATTTTGAACGTTTGACATTGCAGCATAAAAATAAAACTATACTCGCTACTAAACGGCTTGAAAATCGTGCCAAATGCAAGCTTTTTCAATTGTTTCTATTTGTTCAGACAATATACATAAGACAATACAAATGAGACTATTTTTAAAATCCACTTCTTAAAAAAATATTTGATTTCATTTGTCTGTTAAGTAGTTTACATAGTTTTCTTGAAATGAAGGGAATAAAGTACTTAACTAATAAAAAAGTAGATATCTAATTTAGTGCGCACGACGTGTTTCTAGAAAAAAACATCATCGTGTACAATTTACGATCAAAGTCATAAGATTGAAAAGCCACATACTTTAATAGTCTTTGAGAGCAGGTACACAATACGGCCTAAACTGGATAGTCAAAATCAACTCATGTCAGTAATTCTAAGTATATAGAGTGAGTGAGTGATTGTTGTTTAACGCCAACTCAGCAATTTTTCCGCTATTTCATGACGGGAACAAGTTAACTGTCTATGTGATGATGATGGTGTCTGCTTTGTACTAGACCAACACACTGAGTTGGATTTTTATACTGCTAGCTCACTGAAACAACAGTCCGCGGATAGACATATCGCCACACTCGGACACATTATTCTGATTTCGAGGCAACCAGTTCAGTCTTTGCTTTTTCTCCTTAATGCTGAATGCTTAGCGGGGAAGCAACAAATACCAATTGCATAGTTCCTGGTTTGACCCGATCGGGGTTCGAACCCACGATAAATCGTACTCGATGCGAGCAAGCTAAACATTATACCACCGATGCGGTTCTAAATATATACATATATATATATATATATATATATATATACATACGTCTGAAAATTAAACCAAACAGTGTTAGAATTAGATTTTAGAGCTGTCAAATTTTTGTTCTTCCCTCGACGGGATTTGAACCCACACCATTGTTACACTGCAGCATACGTCCAGTGCCCTAGACCACTCGACTACATCCACTCCCTAAAAAAGGAGCTTCAATAGTCGTAGTGTTACCTTGTCTCCTAAGGCAAATCTAGGGATAGGCGTAAGACATGTGTATAAGCGTGTGTAGATGGTACATATATACTTAATATTATAATTTGACAGCAATCTAACTCAGCAATTTTTAATATATTGGATAGGATAATGAAGAATTATTCACTATACAGTCACAGGAAATAAAGTATATTATACAAACGTCTAGAAGCAAGTGACAACCATACAATATATCTGTCCCACTGGATCTCAAAGTTACTTTAAAGGATACTAGGTTAATACTAAATATTATATACGTCTGAAAATTAAACCAAACAGTGTTAGAATTAGATTTTAGAGCCGTCAAATTTTTGTTCTTCCCTCGACGGGATTTGAACCCACACCATTGTTACACTGCAGCACCATTCGCTTAGCCTTACGTCCAGTGCCCTAGACCACTCGACTACATCCACTCCCTTAAAAAGGAGCTTCAATAGTCGTAGTGTTACCTTGTCTCGTAAGGCAAATCTAGGGATAGGCGTAAGACATGTGTATAAGCGTGTGTAGATGGTACATATATACTTAATATTATAATTTGACAGCAATCTAACTCAGCAATTTTTAATATATATATATATATATATATATATAAACGTCTAAAATGGTTTGTAAAACAACACCAAGTACACAAAACAAAGTGATAAAGAAGTTTCGTCCCACTGAGGGACTTTATCAATGTCTATTCATATAATGTGTATACTAATAGCTCTGATTACCTGAATACATTATGTTTTGAGGACAAGCTGTGTAATTGAAAGCCATTGTGTCTTTTTGTGAGCAGATAGAGAGTTCAGAAGAAGACGAACACGCTGTATTTCCGCTGTTGTCTGTATATGTATACGTCCAATCTGCCAGAAGATAAGAATTGCAGGTGGATGCAGCTTGAGCAGCATAGCCTAAAATATTAAGAAAAGCATTATAGATACATGAATTGTACATGTATGAGTGAAAACAAATCGTTGTCAATGGAAATCGTTGTAGAATGGTTGTAAAATATTCTGTGTACGTTGTAAACATGTTTAACAATATAACAAAGTCCATGATTCTACGGGAAAAACAGTCTGAAAGAGTCATCAGAAGACCTTCATCTAAAAAGGACAGACAAGTCAATGGTCAAAAGAAACAGGATAAAGCGACACTGCACATAAACCTGAGGACTGAGCCACACGAACCCCACTAAAAGTGGGGGGGGGGGGGGGGGGGTAAACTCGAGTGCTCCAGAAGAGTATTTTTAATGAACCGACCACTCGGCCACGACCATAAAGAAAACTGTCAGTAAATACAATTAACAAACTTATAATAATCCACCAATCCTCTTGTAATGATAGCCAACATGTCACATGCCAGATCAGTAACCATAGCAACATGAACTCTACTGTATCAGTAAATACACTATGCAGATTACTATTTATTAAAACCTCATCGAAAATGATAATCTCCTATATCGAACATCCTTATCTGGATAGACCAAAAAAATTATAATACCGGTATTCAACTGAACTTCTTTCACTGGACAGAACATATCAAGTTGTTTGTAGGAGGAATCATGTCTTATTTACGTATTTTACGTGTTTCCGTATAGTGGTGTCCAACCGATATAGTGTTGTGTTGATATGTTTGATAGGGTCTGATATCTCTCAGTTGTCACGGTCACTCATATGAAGTTGTTGTTTATTAGAAAATGCTGCTAAAGTTGTCTTTTACGTGTAAGGATCGTGGTATTTTTCAAACACGAGTCACGCTTGATATATATATATATATATATATTATACTTGCCATTTTGCACCAATATATAATATGAGGTGTGAGGGAACACTGTTCTGTCACATATATCACTGACGGTAATAGTAGCTGATGTAGCAGCTGTCTTCATCCGCTCATTACTCAATGTAGCATCTTTCTCTAAATAATTAAAAAAAAATATTTCAAAAGTTAACTCATAGGGCAAATGTTGCAACACTTACTAAGCATCCAGTGCTATTTTATTTAAACATATATTATAAATGCAACCGAATTTTTAGAAGCGAATTTGTGCAGTTTTTTTATCGTTTGTTTATAACTCCATTATCATTGGATATCCAATTATAAAGAGGGAGTTGGGATCCCATAAACCGATTTAACCCCTGCCATAGTTTTGTGTCCGTCCCAAGTCAGGACCTAGATTTAACCCCTGCCATAGTTTTGTGTCCGTACCAAGTCAGGACCTAGATTTAACCCCTGCCATAGTTTTGTGTCCGTCCCAAGTCAGAACCTAGATTTAACACCTGCGATAGTTTTGTGTCCGTCCCAAGTCAGGACCTAGATTTAACCCCTGCCATAGTTTTGTGTCCGTCCCAAGTCAGGACCTAGATTTAACCCCTGCCATAGTTTTGTGTCCGTCCCAAGTCAGGACCTAGATTTAACATTGCCATAGTTTTGTGTCCGTCCCAAGTCAGGACCTAGATTTAACACCTGCCATAGTTTTGTGTCCGTCCCAAGTCAGGACCTAGATTTAACCCCTGCCATAGTTTTGTGTCCGTCCCAAGTCAGGACCTAGATTTAACCCCTGCCATAGTTTTGTGTCCGTCCCAAGTCAGGACCTAGATTTAACATTACCATAGTTTTGTGTCCGTTCCAAGTCAGGACCTAGATTTAACATTGCCATAGTTTTGTGTCCGTCCCAAGTCAGGACCTAGATTTAACCCCTGCCATAGTTTTGTGTCCGTCCCAAGTCAGGACCTAGATTTAACATTGCCATAGTTTTGTGTCCGTCCCAAATCAGGACCTAGATTTAACCCCTGCCATAGTTTTGTGTCCGTCCCAAGTCAGGACCTAGATTTAACACCTGCGATAGTTTTGTGTTCGTCCCAAATCAGGACCTAGATTTAACACCTGCCATAGTTTTGTGTCCGTCCCAAGTCATGACCTAGATTTAATCCCTGCCATAGTTTTGTGTCCGTCCCAAGTCAGGACCTAGATTTAACCCCTGCTATAGTTTTGTGTCCGTCCCAAGTCAGGACCTAGATTTAACCCCTGCCATAGTTTTGTGTCCGTCCCAAGTCAGGACCTAGATTTAACATTGCCATAGTTTTGTGTCCGTTCCAAGTCAGGACCTAGATTTAACATTGCCATAGTTTTGTGTCCGTCCCAAGTCAGGACCTAGATTTAACACCTGCCATAGTTTTGTGTCCGTCCCAAGTCAGGACCTAGATTTAACATTGCCATAGTTTTGTGTCCGTCCCAAGTCAAGACCTAGATTTAACCCCTGCCATAGTTTTGTGTCCGTCCCAAGTCAGGACCTAGATTTAACACCTGCGATAGTTTTGTGTCCGTCCCAAATCAGGACCTAGATTTAACACCTGCCATAGTTTTGTGTCCGTGCCAAGTCAGGACCTAGATTTAATCCCTGCCATAGTTTTGTGTCCGTCCCAAGTCAGAACCTAGATTTAACCCCTGCCATAGTTTTGTGTCCGTCCCAAGTCAGGACCTAGATTTAACCCCTGCGATAGTTTTGTGTCCGTCCCAAGTCAGGACCTAGATTTAACCCCTGCCATAGTTTTGTGTCCGTACCAAGTCAGGACCTAGATTTAACATTGCCATAGTTTTGTGTCCGATCCAAGTCAGGACCTAGATTTAACATTGCCATAGTTTTGTGTCCGTCCCAAGTCAGGACCTAGATTTAACCCCTGCCATAGTTTTGTGTCCGTCCCAAATCAGGACCTAGATTTAACACCTGCCATAGTTTTGTGTCCGTCCCAAGTCAGGACCTAGATTTAATCCCTGCCATAGTTTTGTGTCCGTCCCAAGTCAGAACCTAGATTTAACCCCTGCCATAGTTTTGTGTCCGTCCCAAGTCAGGACCTAGATTTAACCCCTGCGATAGTTTTGTGTCCGTCTCAAGTCAGGACCTAGATTTAACCCCTGCCATAGTTTTGTGTCCGTACCAAGTCAGGACCTAGATTTAACATTGCCATAGTTTTGTGTCCGTCCCAAGTCAGGACCTAGATTTAACCCCTGCCATAGTTTTGAGTCCGTCCCAAGTCAGGACCTAGATTTAACCCCTGCCATAGTCTTGTGTCCGTCCCAAGTCAGGACCTAGATTTAACCCTGCCATAGTTTTGTGTCCGTCCCAAGTCAGGACCTAGATTTAAACCCTACCATAGTTTTGTGTCCGTCCCAAGTCAGGACCTAGATTTAACCCCTGCGATAGTTTTGTGTCCGTCCCAAGTCAGGACCTAGTTTTAACACCTGCCATAGTTTTGTGTCCGTCCCAAGTCAGGACCTAGATTTAACCCCTGCCATAGTTTTGTGTCCGTACCAAGTCAGGACCTAGATTTAACATTGCCATAGTTTTGTGTCCGTCCCAAGTCAGGACCTAGATTTAACCCCTGCCATAGTTTTGAGTCCGTCCCAAGTCAGGACCTAGATTTAACACCTGCCATAGTTTTGTGTCCGTCCCAAGTCAGGACCTAGATTTAACCCCTGCCATAGTTTTGTGTCCGTCCCAAGTCAGGACCTAGATTTAACATTGCCATAGTTTTGTGTCCGTGTCAAGTCAGGACCTAGATTTAACCCCTGCCATAGTTTTGTGTCCGTCCCAAGTCAGGACCTAGATTTAACACTTGCCATGGTTTTGTGTCCGTCCCAAGTCAGGACCTAGATTTAACACCTGCGATAGTTTTGTGTCCGTCCCAAGTCAGGACCTAGATTTAACATTGCCATAGTTTTGTGTCCGTCCCAAGTCAGAACCTAGATTTAACCCCTGCCATAGTTTTGAGTCCGTCCCAAGTCAGGACCTAGATTTAACCCCTGCCATAGTTTTGTGTCCGTCCCAAGTCAGGACCTAGATTTAACCCCTGCCATAGTTTTGTGTCCGTCCCAAGTCAGGACCTAGATTTAACCCCTGCCATAGTTTTGTGTCCGTCCCAAGTCAGGACCTAGATTTAACCCCTGCCATAGTTTTGTGTCCGTCCCAAGTCAGGACCTAGATTTAAACCCTACCATAGTTTTGTGTCCGTCCCAAGTCAGGACCTAGATTTAACCCCTGCCATAGTTTTGTGTCCGTCCCAAGTCAGGACCTAGATTTAACCCCTGCCATAGTTTTGTGTCCGTCCCAAGTCAGGACCTAGATTTAACCCCTGTCATAGTTTTGTGTCCGTCCCAAGTCAGGACCTAGATTTCCAACGTAATATGCTATGGTCTTCTTTATGTTCAATAATTTGAGGTCAGAGGTGATCATTCATTTTGTTGATAAAACATATGTATACTAACCTGAACCAAGATCATAATAATATTGGTAACTGTTAATTCGGTTAATAATAATATTGGTAACTGCTAACTCGGTTAATAATAATGCACATATATACTAACCTGAACCAAGATAATAATAATACTGGCAGCTATTAACTCGGTTAATAATAAAACACATGTATACTAACCTGTACCAAGATAATACTAATATTGGTAGCTGTTAACTCGGTTAATAATAAAGCACATGTATACTAACCTGAACCAAGATAATAATAATACTGGCAGCTATTAACTCGGTTAATAATAAAACACATGTATACTAACCTGTACCAAGATAATACTAATATTGGTAGCTGTTAACTCGGTTAATAATAAAGCACATGTATACTAACCTGAACCAAGATAATAATAATACTGGTAGCTATTAACTCGGTTAATAATAAAACACATGTATACTAACCTGTACCAAGATAATAATAATATTGGTAGCTGTTAACTCGGTTAATAATAAAGCACATGTATACTAACCTGAACCAAGATAATACTAATATTGGTAGCTGTTAACTCGGTTAATAATAAAGCACATGTATACTAACCTGTACCAAGATAATAATAATATTGGTAGCTGTTAACTCGGTTAATAATAAAACACATGTATACTAACCTGTACCAAGATAATAATAATATTGGTAGCTGTTAACTCGGTTAATAATAAAACACATGTATACTAACCTGTACCAAGATAATAATAATATTGGTAGCTGTTAACTCGGTTAATAATAAAACACATGTATACTAACCTGTACCAAGATAATAATAATATTGGTAGCTGTTAACTCGGTTAATAATAAAACACATGTATACTAACCTGTACCAAGATAATAATAATATTGGTAGCTGTTAACTCGGTTAATAATAAAGCACATGTATGCTCGAACTACAACTCTATAATGCATAAAAGTGGATGACCTGTAAAATAAAGGAGAGTAAGCTCTGTATTTTTATAAGCATCAATGAATTGAGATTATATTGTAGCTTGTTATTCGGGAGTGGGGGTGGGGTGGTAAGGAGTGGCTGCTGATGGCATGATAGTATTTACATCTTCCTGTGCCATTAATAACTATCGTCACTAAAGGTGAGTTCCGGTGGAACTAGCTTACCACTTGAATGAAAAATAGTATCCAAGAGTTCTGTATGCAAGCTTAACTCTTCAGTGTTGACCCCGAACCGGCATATTCAAAAGCACTACTTCGTGATTGATCTCACGTCACTCGATTAATACAAGAGTTCAACCTTGCCACATACTAATGTTAAAAAAGATATATGCGACCAAACCTACTAACCCTTTTGGCGAGTTCACATGGAGCTAGCTTACCGACTTGAGTCCAACTTGAACGACAAACTCTGTCAAAGAGTTCCGACTCTTACAACTCTCGATATTTGGTTCGGAATCACAATTTTTTATTTAACTTTGGGTTGAGGTCACTTGAGAATCTTTAGTCGTAACCTGGCACATACCAGCGCTGAATAATGATATATGTGACCAAACACTAATAAACTCTAGAAATCCACTTATAATCGCCAGTATCTAGACAACCAAAACTCGAAAAAAAAATTGAGAGTTCGACATGCGTTCGTAGCGAGGTCTATTCGATGCAACTTTGTGATAACGTTTTTCAGCGACTTGATGCAGGTCTGTGGCTTGTTCCGCGTACTACGGTTTCCCCAACAATAAAACTGACCGCCATGATATACCAAGCAGATGTATCGGTTCAGCGATGGTAATAAAAACGCAGATACAAATTTAGTATTTACGGTATGTTTCTGGAATAATCGTTTTCAGGGACGCTCGAGGTCAAATGACTAGAAAGCCAATTATCTAAAAATAGATGGGAGCAAGAAACCCGAGGTTACTAAACAAGACAGCTGAGAGGGCTAAGATTTCAGCTATGCCGGAGGGAGAAATTTTAATAATAATTACATTATATAGGAACTGTAAATTTCATTAATAAATATATTGAACAAACCCTGTGTCGATACAATGAGGGGATAGGATGATACCCTCGGGAACGAATAGTCCACCAGTCGAGGTATCAACCCAGAGAAAGTAAGATATCAAACTTAGTGCGCACGACCCGCTTCTGGAAAAACACTTCATCAGGTACGCTCAAAGTCAAACAATTTTTTAATATTTTTGAGCAGGTAAACCGCAAGGCTTAGACAGGATACCCAAAATCGGCCAAGATCACCTATGCCTGAGGGAAGATATTATGTATTTTAGGTTCATATTTTCAAGTCGTGAGAGAAATTTTATATATCTATAATTGACCCACATTTAATTAATCTTATTAAAGTAATTATGTAACCAATATTAGTTAATTCGTTATTCTGTTGTTAAAATTAAAATACAAAGTTCAAAACAAAGTTAACCTGATGGCAGCTGCATTGTAGTTATAACAATACAGGTTACGAAAATGAATCATCTTCAGCGATTCATTTTCAGTCGCTGCAAGATCAAGGTAACTCATAATGGCAATACGGACTAATTATGCAATACAAATGCATATCAATTTGGATTTCTCTAAAGAAAAGTTTGGAGATAACATGAAAACCGTAGCTCTAAAAAGAACAGAAAACATAAGGTCCAATGGAAAAAAAGGACCAACAATGATCTACAAAAACCTACCCAGAAAACTAAAGATTGAGCAACACGAACCCCACGGATTGTGAACTCATGTGAGTAGGAAGGTAGTTTCTTGATCACTAGTGGCACCCATCGAATGACTGTTAAGCGACGCAAACATCACGTGAAATGGAAATCGTGTAGAAATTGCTCTTTGTTGTAAGATTAAAAAAAAGATATCTGATAATCCTTATTTATATAACAGGACAGTGTCTACAATTGTGGTTTATTTTCTTTTCTCGTCGTTTTGCAGTGAAACATTCAGACATTGAGCAGAAAAAAATAAAAGGTCGATTGAAATTCACATGGTACTGTCACTTATTAAGCATAACCTACATACCCCCGATTTTTAGTGGGGTTCGTGTTACTCGATCTTTAGGTTTATATGTATGTTTTGTAGATCGTTGTTTGTCCTTTTTCTTTTAGCCATTGTGTTGTCTGTTCTTCTTCGATATATGGATTATGATAGCCCCTTTGATATCTTCAAACTCTTCCTACATGAGTATTGAACAAAGAAATGCCGATGACGCAATATGGGATTTACAACTACATGTGCAATATGTGCATATCATCACTAAAGTCGTGAATTCGAATTCAGTACCGTTCATGGCGAGGTGTACTCAATACAACATTATGTGATAAAGTTTGTCAGTGACTTGCAACAGGTTAGTGGTTTTCCCCGGGTACTCCGATGTTCTCCACCACTAAAACTGACCGCCACGATATAAATGAAATATTGTTGAAAGTGGCGTTAAACACCATAACCCACTAAATATGGGTGAAGATGTAAGCAACGCACGCGTTCATACTTCATATGTAAAAGGTGCAAATCATGATCGTGGCCATGATCGTGGCCCTGTTTCCACTCTTGACAATAATGATGCACTGTTCTTTCATTCGTGCTTTTTTTTAAAGAATCATGGCATATTATTATAAGCTTACCTTGCAACGTATCTATTCCCAGACGATGTATAGCATGCTAAATCAATATTACCAAGCGATGATGTAGGATAATTAGTTATTTCAGATGATATAACTACCAAATTTCCTTTGTCTGTTGACAGCCATGTTCCACTGTTCATGGGAAACGCACATGATCCTTCTGAAATTGTAAACATGCTTTGAATCAAATTGATTAGCACAGAGATATTTGTTGTAAGCATGCTTTGAATCAAATTGATTAGCACAGAGATATTTGTTGTAGACATGCTTTGAATCAAATTGATTAGCACAGAGATATTTGTTGTAAACATGCTTTGAATCAAATTGATTAGCACAGAGATATTTGTTGTAAGCATGCTTTGAATCAAATTGATTAGCACAGAGATATTTGTTGTGAGCATGCTTTGAATCAAATTGATTAGCACAGAGATATTTGTTGTAAGCATGCTTTGAATCAAATTGATTAGCACAGAGATATTTATTGTAAGCATACTTTGAATCAAATTGATTAGCACAGAGATATTTGTTGTAAACATGCTTTGAATCAAATTGATTAGCACAGAGATATTTGTTGTAGACATGCTTTGAATCAAATTGATTAGCACAGAGATATTTGTTGTAAACATGCTTTGAATCAAATTGATTAGCACAGAGATATTTGTTGTAAGCATGCTTTGAATCAAATTGATTAGTACAGAGATATTTGTTGTGAGCATGCTTTGAATCAAATTGATTAGCACAGAGATATTTGTTGTAAGCATGCTTTGAATCAAATTGATTAGCACAGAGATATTTGTTGTAAGCATGCTTTGAATCTAATTGATTAGCACAGAGATATTTGTTGTAAGCATGCTTTGAATCAAATTGATTAGCACAGAGATATTTGTTGTAGGCATGCTTTGAATCAAATTGATTAGCACAGAGATATTTGTTGTAAGCATGCTTTGAATCAAAGTGATTAGCACAGAGATATTTGTTGAAAACATGCTTTGAATCAAATTGATTAGCACAGAGATATTTGTTGTAAGCATGCTTTGAATCAAATTGATTAGCACAGAGATATTTGTTGTAAACATGCTTTGAATCAAATTAATTAGCACAGAGATATTTGTTGTAAGCATGCTTTGAATCAAAGTGATTAGCACAGAGATATTTGTTGAAAACATGCTTTGAATCAAATTGATTAGCACAGAGATATTTGTTGTAAGCATGCTTTGAATCAAATTGATTAGCACAGAGATATTTGTTGTAAACATGCTTTGAATCAAATTAATTAGCACAGAGATATTTGTTGTAAACATGCTTTGAATCAAATTAATTAGCACAGAGATATTTGTTGTAAACATGCTTTGAATCTAATTGATTAGCGCAGAGATATTTGTTGTAAACATGCTTTGAATCAAATTAATTAGCACAGAGATATTTGTTGTAAACATGCTTTGAATCAAATTAATTAGCACAGAGATATTTGTTGTAAACATGCTTTGAATCAAATTGATTAGCACAGAGATATTTGTTGTAGACATGCTTTGAATCAAATTGATTAGCACAGAGATATTTGTTGTAGGCATGCTTTGAATCAAATTGATTAGCACAGAGATATTTGTTGTAAACATGCTTTGAATCAAATTGATTAGTACAGAGATATTTGTTGTAAGCATGCTTTGAATCAAATTGATTAGCACAGAGATATTTGTTGTAAGCATGCTTTGAATCAAATTGATTAGCACAGAGATATTTGTTGTAAGCATGCTTTGAATCTAATTGATTAGCACAGAGATATTTGTTGTAGGCATGCTTTGAATCAAATTGATTAGCACAGAGATATTTGTTGTAGGCATGCTTTGAATCAAATTGATTAGCACAGAGATATTTGTTGTAAGCATGCTTTGAATCAAAGTGATTAACACAGAGATATTTGTTGTAAACATGCTTTGAATCAAATTGATTAGCACAGAGATATTTGTTGTAAGCATGCTTTGAATCAAATTGAAGATCGAAAGTGTAAATGTATAACATACCTGTCACTCTATGATGAAACATACCAAGAAGATCGAAAGTGTAAATGTATAACATACCTGTCACTCTATGATGAAACATACCAAGAAGATCGAAAGTGTAAATGTATAACATACCTGTCACTCTATGATGAAACATACCAAGAAGATCGAAAGTGTAAATGTATAACATACCTGTCACTCTATGATGAAACATACCAAGAAGATCGAAAGTGTAAATGTATAACATACCTGTCACTCTATGATGAAACATACCAAGAAGATCGAAAGTGTAAATGTATAACATACCTGTCACTCTATGATGAAACATACCAAGAAGATCGAAAGTGTAAATGTATAACATACCTGTCACTCTATGATGAAACATACCAAGAAGATCGAAAGTGTAAATGTATAACATACCTGTCACTCTATGATGAAACATACCAAGAAGATCGAAAGTGTAAATGTATAACATACCTGTCACTCTATGATGAAACATACCAAGAAGATCGAAAGTGTAAATGTATAACATACCTGTCACTCTATGATGAAACATACCAAGAAGATCGAAAGTGTAAATGTATAACATACCTGTCTCTCTATGATGAAACATACCAAGAAGATCGAAAGTGTAAATGTATAACATACCTGTCTCTCTATGATGAAACATACCAAGAAGATCGAAAGTGTAAATGTATAACATACCTGTCACTCTATGATGAAACATACCAAGAAGATCGAAAGTGTAAATGTATAACATACCTGTCTCTCTATGATGAAACATACCAAGAAGATCGAAAGTGTAAATGTATAACATACCTGTCTCTCTATGATGAAACATACCAAGAAGATCGAAAGTGTAAATGTATAACATACCTGTCACTCTATGATGAAACATACCAAGAAGATCGAAAGTGTAAATGTATAACATACCTGTCACTCTATGATGAAACATACCAAGAAGATCGAAAGTGTAAATGTATAACATACCTGTCACTCTATGATGAAACATACCAAGAAGATCGAAAGTGTAAATGTATAACATACCTGTCACTCTATGATGAAACATACCAAGAAGATCGAAAGTGTAAATGTATAACATACCTGTCACTCTATGATGAAACATACCAAGAAGATCGAAAGTGTAAATGTATAACATACCTGTCACTCTATGATGAAACATACCAAGAAGATCGAAAGTGTAAATGTATAACATACCTGTCACTCTATGATGAAACATACCAAGAAGATCGAAAGTGTAAATGTATAACATACCTGTCACTCTATGATGAAACATACCAAGAAGATCGAAAGTGTAAATGTATAACATACCTGTCACTCTATGATGAAACATACCAAGAAGATCGAAAGTGTAAATGTATAACATACCTGTCACTCTATGATGAAACATACCAAGAAGATCGAAAGTGTAAATGTATAACATACCTGTCACTCTATGATGAAGTAATAACGAAATAAGAAACACAATCCACAGCCCCATTTGTTCATTTAAAAACATTTTATGTTGGAAATTTCACTTTTCTCCATAAAATCAAAACGAACGATGGGTGTTCCATTTCTTTAGGAATGCAATTGTCTTTATTTTTTTCTTCTCATCTTGTGAAATGAACTCATTACTTATTTTATGTTTTTTCCAACGGCCGCCATTGTTTCAAACCGCCTAGCAATGGTATTTTATTGTTACGGCGCATAAATATTAAATTTTTACCAAGACAAATTCTAAACTTTAAACTATTAAGCCGATTTTTGAAATAGAAACACAATACATAATGTCAGGATTTATGCATTATTTTTGATTAATGGGAGATTAATAAATTAAGTCAACCATTTACAACTTATATGTACATGTATATACCGTTTATTCTTTTGATAAAATGTTATACACAGATATTTGTATACATGTATTTCTCTGGTGAATATTTCTGTATAATAATTTTTGATGATCAGTTTATAGAGAAACAAAATACACATCTGAATTAAGTTAAGGACACAAATATTTCTTCGCTGTATCAAATGATTACAATGTTTTAATAGTTACATGTATTACATTTTGACCGTTAGTGTGCATAATTAGATATTTACGTTTTTATTTTACTATCACTGGATCCAGGGGCGGATCCAGAGGGGGCGCACCCGGCGCGCGCCCCCTAAAATTGGAAAAAATATGATTTTTTGGCGTAAAATCGTGATTTTTCACACTAAATACCCCAACAATTTTCGCGCCTCCCTCCGCAATTGGAAAAAATATGATTTTTTGGCGTAAAATCGTGATTTTTCACACAAAATACCCCAAAAATTTTCGCGCCTCCCTCCGCTCGGTGCAATTTTTTTAAGTGCGCCCCCTAACTTGAAATCCTGGATCCGCCCCTGGGATCGATACCTTTGCTTGGTGGACCATTAGTCAGAAGTCAGTGTTTCGGCAATGACTACCTTTGCTGGTGGACCATTAGTCAGAAGTCAGTGTTTCGGCAATGACATGGTTTTTTCCATATATTTATTATTGAAATTTAAAGTTCCTAAATATATATATATATATTTTTTTTTATATTAAACTAAGGTCAGTATCCCTCAGGCATATAGGTAACTATGGTCGATTTTGGCTATCCTTATTAGGCCCTATGGTTTTCTTGCCTCAAAAGATGTTTTAATTATTGTTGACTTTGAGTGTACCTGGCCAGAAATGGGTCGTATACACTAAATTACACATCTACATTTTTCTACAACAATCTTTCGCCTTTTCAAAAAATAAATCAGATTATTATGTTTTGTGTTATCAGGAAAAAATAACATCACTTTTGAGAATTAAAAAAACCCCAAATCTTTATATACATATATAGGTGTCCACTGGGATTACATTCGATGTCTATTTTAGTTATCTACTGCCTCAAATTATTCTGTTTCACTGGAGAATGTTAGACACGGTAGTTAAGTAAAATATTCCAATATATTTCTTTCTCATGATATAATCAATATTAACATTCCACGACGAAACTAGTGATGTGTAAAATCTGGTTGTACTAATCGCGGGGTTTTGTATACGAGTGTATTATCCTGTTATTTTAAAATGTTGTGTACGTGTGAATTATCGAGTTATTTGATTAGAGGTTATCATATTATAATACGGAAAGCCTGACTTTCAAACACAGTGGGTGATGCGTTTGTAGTGAGCGATTGTTGTTTAAAGCCAACTCTGCAATTGTTCAGCCATTATCATGGCGAGAACAAATTAATTTTCGATGAGATGATGAGGTCCAATTTTGTTGTAGACCTTCATGCTTAGTTGTATTGTTATATTGCTAGCTCACTGAATTAACAGTACGCGGATAGACATGTCACCCCACTCGAACACATTATCCCGATACCGAGCCAACCAGTCTTTGCTCTTTCTCCTTAATGCTGTGCGCTTACCAATTTTATAGTGTTTGGTTTGACCCGATTGGGGCTCGAACCCGCGATCTACCGCACACGAGGCGAGCACGCTAACCATTACACCACCGACGCGGTTGATGATGCGTTTGTATATTTCTAAAAATAGTATACGTATTGTAGCCGCTAAAGGCTATAATTATTCGTCCCTATCCAACGGAACTACCGTAGGTGTGATCGTATGGTAGTTGGATTTACAACTACATGCGCAATCAGTGCTAATAACCACCATTCCGGAACACATGACGTCATCGCCGGTGGTGGGGTTCGTTTTGCTTAATGTTTAGTTATCTGTATAGTGTTTTGTATGTCATTGCTTTACTTTTTCGTTTCGCCATTGCGTTGTTTGTCTTTCTTCGATTAACGACTTCTGATTACCCCTTTGGTATCTTTAAACATTTCTTGCGTCTTATGATTGTATTCCTGTTGTTCGGTTTTCTCGGAACTTTCATAAAAATGGATATGGAATGGGATAATCAAATCTGTCTTTAGACAACTAGTTAAACTATTAAAGAATCGTCTCATCCTATCTCCAAAAAGTTTTGTTTCCCGAAAATAACAATACCTTGTTGAAAATTAATATGAGACAGGCACAACCTGTTTGAAGGACGAAGTCCTATAATTTTAAGAAGGAGGCGTGAGAAGGGAATGTATTATTTTTTTTCAAGTACTTTTTAAAGTTTTTTTTTAATTATTTGGCTGGAGTTATCTCTCTTTGACTTATGGCTGTTCCGTTCACTTGACCTACGCCGCTCTTCCGCCGAGAATCTCGAAGAAAGAGATTCACTTAGAGAGGATGTTTAGACACATGAAACTAGTTTGGCCCTGCCACTTTTTAAATGCTTGTTCCAAGGCAAGAAAATGTGCTGTCATGTATTTGTGTCTTATCTGGTATCGATTTTGGCTCTTTCTAGGATTTTGATTTTGGAACTGTTCCGACAGTGTGGTATTTTAGAACTGTTCCGACAGTGTGGTATTTTAGAATTGTTCCGACAGTGTGGTATTTTAGAACTGTTCCGACAGTGTGGTATTTTAGAACTGTTCCGATAGTGTGGTATTTTACTACTCATCATACTGATCATACAATATATAGTTTACTTAAAAGATGGTCACAGGACCATATTTCAAATAAGGGTAATAACAAAATTACCGAACTCCGAGCAATCTTACAAAGGGAAAGTCAAAACTCATAACTATATAAACAGACAAAATCAGTCAACAACCGGAAAACTGTGAAAACCGTAATGACCCTGACTTGTTACAGGCATTTCTAAAGAAATGGTGGGTTGAATCAGATATTAAAGCGCCAAACCTCCCGCTTTCATTACGGCTCAAAGGTTCCCGCTGTCACTATAACAATATTGGAACAAAATAGATAAAATAGTTGTCAAAGATATGGACGACTCGGATACAAATAACAATAATCAATACACAACGTTAAGCCAAAAACAAAAACAAAACAAAAACAACTATAGAACAAAATATCAGACAACACAAGTTCCTACAATACCACGAGTATGACCAGGAGCTCCGGAATGGTCAATAACATCTGTCTCATTCGCAACAAGAGGCTGTAATCGGATTAGCATCTGCTGCCTCGTTTACGCTTGTGTGATATTGGAAACAATAAGATATTCTTGTTAACAATAGCAATACTTAGTTCGTTCCCATATATTCCAGATAGAAAATAGGGAGCAAGTGCGGACATCTGATTTTAATTAGATTGCATATTTCCTACCCGAGGGAAGCGATATAGAAAAAAATGGAATTAAAAGATTAGTTGTTCGGGAAAATATAATTGATTGATTGTTTCAGGGCCGTAACTAGGGGTTTAAAACAGGGGAGGCAGGAGTATGGGGGTCGCCGATGGAGGCGCCCACCGGTCGAACAGTGTGACTTAGCGGCCCTCAATAACGCATTATTTTATGGATTTCGTTATTATTGAGACGCTTTATATACCAGTTACTGTCGTAAATAGTGATCATGCCTTCGAAGCTTCGGGATAATGTGTCCGAATAGGGCGACATGTCTATCTATGACTGTTGTATCAGTGAGCTATCGCTATATTCAAAATCTAACTCATCGTGTTGGTCTGGTACAAAGCGGACCTCATCATCATTTCATGGTAAATTAACTTGTTCTCGCCATGATATAGCTGGAAAAATTGTTGAGATGGCGTTAAGCAGCAATCACTCACTCATTCACTCATATTGAATCTTCTTAAATTTCAACCAATGTTACATTGTGTAAATTGTTTTCCATATCAAATAATAGTAGACTTGCTTCAGCTATATGGATGAAAAGTTTACAGAGAAAACCACTGACATACTGCAAGTCACTGACAAACTTTATCACATAATGTTGTATCGAGTATAACTATCCAACTCAAAACTTTAGTGGTGATATACATTGATTGCACAGGTAGTTGTAAATCCAAGTACCATACGATCACGACCACGACGGCCCATTAAATTAAACTGACCAAAACGATATATTTGATATATTAATTAAAGTAACGTTAAAATCCTATTACAAAGAGAATGTCCCTATTTTTTTATAACAGGCAAAATATAAATAAAATCGCATTATACTAGTCCAAATTTATAACAAAGAATAGATACTTTACATCCCTCAAGTTAGTACAGTTTGAACTTTCAAGATACCAAAATGGTAATCAGCAGCTGTAATTCGAAAAAGGACAGACAATACAATAGCCAAAAGAAAGAGACAAAAAGGCAATGGTCGACAAATTACTATACAGAAAACTAAAGACTGAGCAAAACAACAACTACATTAAAAAGAGAGTGAACTCATATTTTCCGGAAGGGTAAACATTTCCTAAGAACATTAAAATTATGTTCGTTCAAATACATATGTGTCGCAAGAAACATTCTGAACATACATACTTATATAACACGTTAGAAAGTTACACAAAGCAACCACGATCTAACTAAATATAGATAAAGAAATACAAGTAGAACATACGATGCAGATATAAAATTCATTGTTTACTAGTTTTTGAGGGACAGTTGAAAATGGTTTAGGGTGTTTAACGCCACTTTCAACAATATATCAGTTATATAGTGGCGGTCAGTTTTATTAGTGGAGGAAATCGGAGTACCCGGAGAAAACCACCGACCTGTCTGAAGTCACTGACAAACTTTATCACATAATGTTGTATCGAGTACACCTCGTTAATCAACGGGACTCAAATTCACAACTTAAGTGGTGATATGCATTGAGTACGCAGGTAGTTGTAAATCCAACAACCATACGATCACTACCATGACAGCCCTATACACAATGTAGATATAGACTAAATTGTTCACCAGCTTTTCAGGGTCAGTTGGTAATCGAAAGATTAATGTGTGCAGTAAAGTTCAATTAATTATTAAAAATAACTTCTTTATGACGATTAAATGTTCGACTTACTGATCATGGATCAATATGCATTTTAGACGAATTGATTTAAAAGAAAAGACAACAAAGGTAAAGCTCTGACCAACAGGGCGAGCCCAGAGTACCCAAGTCTAAGTGAGATTGTCAAGTAAATACACGATTTGAATATACGAACAAAGAGAGAAAAAAATACAAAAACAAAAGATTAGACAACACAAGCTCCTACCACTAAAAAACTGGGAGGAAGCCAAATCTTTTCTCTTTCTCTTGGAATAGCTTACATAGTCTGCCAAATAGTGGGACCCACCGATAAGTCCGAAATGAGATATGTTTATATCAGAAATGAGATATGTTTATATCAGAAATGAGATATGTTTATATCAGAAATGAGATATGTTTATATCAGAAATGAGATATGTTTATATCAGAAATGAGATATATTTATATCAGAAATGAGATATGTTTATATCAGAAATGAGATATGTTTATATCAGAAATGAGATATGTTTATATCAGAAATGAGATATGTTTATATCAGAAATGAGATATGTTTATATCAGAAATGAGATATGTTTATATCAGAAATGAGATATATTTATATCAGAAATGAGATATGTTTATATCAGAAATGAGATATGTTTATATCAGAAATGAGATATGTTTATATCAGAAATGAGATATGTTTATATCAGAAATGAGATATGTTTATATCAGAAATGAGATATGTTTATATCAGAAATGAGATATGTTTATATCAGAAATGAGATATGTTTATATCAGAAATGAGATATGTTTATATCAGAAATGAGATATGTTTATATCAGAAATGAGATATGTTTATATCAGAAATGAGATATGTTTATATCAGAAATGAGATATGTTTATATCAGAAATGAGATATGTTTATATCAGAAATGAGATATGTTTATATCAGAAATGAGATATCTTTATATCAGAAATGAGATATGTTTATATCAGAAATGAGATATATTTATATCAGAAATGAGATATGTTTATATCAGAAATGAGATATGTTTATATCAGAAATGAGATATGTTTATATCAGAAATGAGATATGTTTATATCAGAAATGAGATATGTTTATATCAGAAATGAGATATGTTTATATCAGAACGATTTGAAGAGATTCAGCTCGAATTTATTCTGAGTTTTTTTCTTTTATTCGTTATTTATTTTCTCCCTTTTATCCAAAAATTAAATAATTGTAAGTTTGTTTTTATTTTTGTGGTAAATTTATACTGTTTTATTTTATAATTATTTATACTGTTTTATTTTATAATTATTTATACTGTTTTATTTTATAATTATGTATTGATAATTGATTATATCAATACATAATTTTAAAATAAAACAGTATAAATTTACCACAAAAATATGATTTGATATCAGATTTAAAAGGTTAAGGTTTATGGTATTTAGCACCACTTTCACCAATATTTCAGCTATATCGTGGCGGTCAGTTTTATTGGAGAAAACCATCGACTTGCCGCAAGTCACTGACAAACTTTATCACATAATGTTGTACACATCGCCCTGATTGAGATTCGAACTCACAACATCAAAGAAATACTGTTGAAAATGGCGTTAAACACCAATAAACCAAACCAAATTTGATACTGCTTTATCTTATAATTATGTAGTGATATCAGATTAAACAAAGCCTTCATACACCTGTGTAGTTTATATGAACAAATAATATTTTTCGTAACTAAAGAATGATTAATATAGGATTAAAGGATTTAGAAGAACGAGAACTCCAACCAGTTTTGTTTAATTAGTTATTCGACTTATCGTTAAATTCTTGAAAAGGTAATTGCATATGCTTCTCAAAATATTTTCATTTAATGTGACAGTTAATTATTCTTTTTCAATTATTAATCCGCTGTAATATATATTAAGAATTACCGTAACACATTCAGCATAACATCGATTGTGATAAATATAATATTTTATCAACTCATCCACGAATAAAACCGCAATCCTTTCTATGGAGTCATTTTCCGGAATTAATGGGAGTTTCACCGTTTTGACTTTTTATTTAGAAAGATACAATGAAGAATATTGTATAATCAGCTTACATCATTGCAGAGAACCAATGACAGTATAAAACAAGTGAATCGTAAAATATAAATCCTAGCAACACACTGGGACCAATATGTTGGAGCTTTCGCTGTAAGATATCATATAAATGATTAAAACTAAAGTTCGCTTACCTCAGACATAGGTGACCTTGTCAGATTTTGGCTATCCTGTTTAGGCCATGTGGTTTTCTTGCTCCCAAAGACTTGTAATTAAGTTATTTAGCTTTCCAACCTTTTTACTTTGAGCGTACCTGATGAAAATGATTACAGAAATGAGTCTTTTCCACTAATTTTGATATAAACGTTTTTATTATTACTAGTTTTAAGTGGCGTCGTGTTTCTCAATCTTTAATTTTCTATGAAGTATTTTCGTGGATCATCGTTTGTACTTTTTCTTTTGGTAACATTGTGTTGTCTGTCCTTCATCGATTTACGAATTCTGATTACCCCTTTGGCATCTTCAAACTTTTCGTAAACCTGCCACTTTTTATTTCAGTGCCTGTGCAAGCAGGAAAAGTGAGCACTTATGTGTATTAAGGGTGTTGATTTTACATCTGTTTATTTCGACTTTAGAACTGTTCCAACAGTGTAGTGTTTTTGTATTTGGATTTACTATTGTGCCAATTAACTAGCAGCTATTATATGTAAACTAATATCAAAACTAGCAATACTCAAATTTTCTTTTCGTATAAAATTAATTCTTGAATTATTCAAGGGGCCGTTGTAGTCGTGGTTGTATGGTAGTTGGATCTACAATTACCTATGGTATCATGTAAATATCACCACTGCAGTCGTGAGTTCTAATCACGCGCAGGCAATTTGTACTCGATTGAACATTATGTGATAAAGTTTGTCAGGCGGGTCGGCGGTTTTCTCAAGGTATTCCGGTTTCCTCCACCAATAAACCTGACCGCCACGATATAACTGAAATATTATATTTGTGTGTAAATCACATTACATAGACTGCTTGATAAAGGAATTAGGTATTGACACTTTAGTTGGCAACCCCGACGACACTTACGAAAGAGGAAATCCTGGACAATCGTAGATCTGTTTTATATTCTTTTGGAATTTCAACCAAAGATGAAGAACTGGATCTACCATCACTCTACTGGATTCCTAAATTACACAAATGTCCATTCAAACAGCGCTATATTGCTGGGTCTGCAAAATGCTCCACAAAACCTCTTTCCAAATTATTACCATGTATTCTATCGGCGGTCAAAATCGGGCTTCAGAGTTACTGTGACACTAGCTACTCTAGGGGTGGTGTGAATCAGATGTGGATTCTGCAGAACTCTAAAGATCTGTTAGAGTACATACAATCTAGGTCCCTAACTACAATAGTATTAAAAAGATTTGACTTCTCTACCTTCTACACAACAATTCCTCACTCTAAGCTGGACAAATTAAGGGAGTTAGTCCAACTGTGTTCCATAAAGAAGAATGGCCAACGTAGATACACATACCTTGTGGTAGGAGAGGACAGATCTTATTTTGTAAAAAAACACTCTGATTCTACCAAAAAGTTCTCTGAAACTGATATCATCAACATACTCGAGTTTTTGATTGACAACATATTTGTTATCTTTGGTGGACGTGTTTTTCAACAGACAGTCTGCATACCTATGTGTACAAACTGTGTTCCTCTTCTCGCCGACTTGTTCCTTTATTCGTATGAGGCAGAGTTCATACAGGGGCTTCTCAAGAAAAACGAAAAGAAACTAGCCCGATCCTTTAATTTCACGTTCCGCTATATAGATGATGTCCTTTCACTAACACATTCTAGGTTTGGTGATTTCGTTGATCGCATCTATCCCATTGAGCTTGAAATAAAGGATATCACGATATAACTGAAATATTGTTGAAAGTGGCGCTAAACACCATAAACATTATCCTAACTCCTAACCTACCTGTGGTACGATACATTATTTCTCCAAGCTATTTTAAAAAAACGTCACTGGTTGACAATATAAGCAATCACAAGAAGAAGAAAAAGATAAAAGTACAGAATTATAAAGGAAACAACACGACGAGCATCTGGTATTTTATAAATGTAAGTTGACGCTTAGTTCACTATGTGTATTATAATATAATGTATTATTAATCCGATAACTACAAACACGTGTTACTGTCTATGTCCCAGTTTTTTTTATGTACTCTGGTCTGATTGATTAGTTACCTTTAATAGTATTCCATTGCCGCATTCTGCTTTATTGCTACATTTATTGTTTCATGTCTGCATGTCTGCATGTTTTAGCGAAATTATGTGATAATAATACATATATTGTATATATATGGAGAAGCAAATACTAAGTTGAAAAACTTGTGTCTGATCCTTTTGTCATTGTTTAGACAATAACATATGTTTAAATTAAATCAGTGTTTCGCATTGGACACCCTGGGGCCTGTTTAATGAAGCTATCCTAAGACATGTCTTAAATATCCTAAGACATGTCTTAAGACATGTCTTAGGACCATCTTAGGACATGTCTGAGACAGCACAACGAAGCTGTCATAAGACCATCCTAGTAAAGATGGTCTTAAGACCATCCTAAGATATTCATTTATTAAAATATCCATATGGAGTGGAGATAATTAGCCCAATAAATAAAAAGATAATTTTATATTAATTATGAGCTTTCAATGAATTTAAAATCAGAAAGAAATTTAAATTAAAAAGACAATTTGTAGTTAATCACAAGTTTTAGAGTTAAAATGTCTCTTCTGTACAATATGCATATCGAAATTGTCAGTCTATAATGACATTATTAAGCTGTCAAACGAGTTATTTACGGGTAGTACACCCTATACAGATGAAAACAGTGAGTAAAGTCGTACAAATCGTCTTCTTTTGTATGATAGACTTTCACCTTATATAAATACAGTCGTATTTAGAATGTTACGCATACATCCAAAATGAGCCGAAAACATAGCCCTAACTTCAGTGAAGCTGAACTCGAGATACTTATCGATGGTGTAGAAAGAAACCGATCGGTTTTGTTCAGCAAATTATCCCACACAACTACAAACGCCACCAAAAGTAAAATATGGGAAACTATATGCAGCAAAGTTAATTCAGCAAACACAAAGAGTTACAAACGCACCGTTGAGGAGCTTCGTAAAAAATGGTCACCTTATTCGAGCAGTATAAAGAAAACTGCGTCTCTTAACCGACGGTAGGCAAGGAAAATAGGAGGAGGAGGCCCACCTGAACAGCTGACGGCGCTACAAGATAAAGTAGTGGGTATATTGGGGAATACTCCAACTGAAGGAATCGGAGGTGGGACTGACACCCTGGCAGACGAGACTACAGAGGAACCACATGCAGATTCAGACCAAACTTCAGATTTTTGTGTAGAAAATGGTATGTACAAATTTATTTCAATTTCATTTATGAGAGTTTCAAGATACAAAGGGTATCAAACAACACAATTTGCCATAGTTGTATATTCTTATGAAATATTAAAGTAGCAATGTTTTTGATTTATATGTGGTTTCCTTCAAGTCCTCTGCCTTTACTTACCGCAAGAATTGGGGGGGGGGGGGGGGGGGTAGTCATGAAAAGTACCGCCATTAAGCCGCTTACATTTCAAAAGTGGTTTTATCGCTTTTAATTGAATTTTAAAACCTGCATTATGGGGACCTCTAGTTTGTTAGTTTTTGCCTCATTAGTAGATGCAGCTACGTCTTCCTGGCATTTTCTCCATAATTTCCCTTTCTCATAGTATATGGATAAAATAACGTGCATGCACTGAGTGATTAACTCAATTTTCTACCACAAAATCCATGATTGACGTCATCAAAGCAACTGTTATGCCCTAATTTTTGCCGCATGTCCTAATATTTTAATTGAAAAACGCTTTTAACACCAATCCTTATGTTTTCTTTTATCTTTATTTTCAGAAGCAGGCTGTAGCAGTTGGCCGGACAATATTCTACCCTTGTAGGACAGTGACCTATCTAATGATACATTACGCGTAAACCAAACAGCAAGGAAACTCTCGACGAGTTGTCGGAAACAAAAAGCAGCGCACGAGGACGTACAACTAATAAATAAAGAACAAAGCAGATGATCGATTGAAAGAGAAAGGCTAAATGTAGAGCAAGATAGACTTGAAATTGAAAAGCAAAGACTCGATGTAGAGAAAAAAGTGATTGGCTATTGAAGAGTGTAGAATTAGACCAAATAAAAGCATCGTGTGTTCCTCCTGGCCATTCATTTGGCAACAATGTTCAGGAATCGCATAATAGCATCACAAACCCCCATGACATTAATCGAATAATAGTTTTTGCGGTTCACATAAAAGTTTTCATCAGCTGAAGGCGCCCTAATTCTGATGTGAGTTCCGTCTATTGTACCAACCACATTTGGAAAGTTAGCGATGTCATGAAATCCGTGCATGACGTTGCGTAGCTCGGCTCTATCAATAGGCATCTTAATGTATTGTCTGCATATAAAATTAAGACATTGTGTCACATCTTTAGTTATGTTTGATACGCTTCCCTTTGAGATATTATGTTCGTCTGCATTGACTTGTTGAAAGCTTCCTGTTGCATAGAATCGAAGGGCAACCATTATCTGCAACGAAACTGGGAATGTATGGGACCTCATGGTGGGACGTTGCAAATCATTTTGAAACATTTGACACAAATTCAATATCAATGGACGTGAAAGCCTATATTTACTTATAATGTCGATATCATCAGTGTAGTCCAATGGGTTGTCATGGTCCCTGGACACTCTGTTTCTTCGAATATTTTGTCTCCGTCGTCTCAAGAAAACATAAATGGCAGCCATATTTGTTTACACCGTACGATGTCCTAACTATATCATAAAGTAGGACCATCTTAAGATGGTCCTAAGTCACCTAATTCATTGTCCTAAAGTTAGGATAAAATTTAGGACATATCTTAACTTAAGAGACGTTCGATAAACAGACTTAAGACAAAGACATGTCCTAAGACCATCCTAAGATATGTCTTAGTCCTAAGACATCTTCGTTAAGTAAACCCTGGTCTGTGCTGAAATATAAATTATGATTTTTAGCTGGCGACTTGGCTGCATCGACCAGATATTCTATAAGATATATTCTTTTCCTATTTCTTATATAATGGGTGCAATAAACAATATTCAGAAAAGTTTTGACGATCCCAAAGGGGAAATCAGAAACTGTACGTCGAAGAACACACAATACGATATATGGTAAAAACTAAAACAAGCAATAGGACAAGCAATGGTTGCCAAAACCACACAGAAAACTACACATTGAAAAAAAAAGAAGAAACCAAAACAAAACAAAAGGGGCTCCGGAATAGTAAGGGTATATCCGTTTGGTATCTTTAAACTTTTCCTAAACGACACGACTATATGGAAAACAACATGAACAACGCAGTGGGTGGGAGGGTTGTGGTGCTTAACGGCACTTTGAACAATATTTCAGCTACATGTATATCGTGGCGGTCAGTTTTATTGGTGCAGGAAACCTGAGTACCCGGAGAAAATCACCCACCTGACGTAAGTCGCTGACAAAAATAACATAATGTTGTATCGAGTACACCTCGCCTGAGCGGGATTCGAACTCACAACGTTAGTTGTGATAGGCACTGGTTGCATAGGTAGTGGTAAATCCAACTACCATACGATCGCGACCACGACGGCCCCTAATAAATAACAGTTGACATAAAAAAATTTAATGTTTGATGTAATAACAAGTTTACATAAGTATACAAAGTAAGTCTATGTTTATCACAAATCACAAAAATACACATTTTAATGTCATGGTTCAGTGGTTCTGGGTATGTTTTTAACTTAATATGTGGAATTCGACATATATTAGACAATAATAACATCATGTGTTCTTTTCATTTGAAAAGAGCTTGTGGATTGGTCAAAAGGTTGACACGTGACTTCTGAACTGAAACGTCATCAGTCAATGAAGTGCACAACCACTCAACTTCCTGGAACTATTTTCCAGCTTCATGAACACTAATAACCACAATTGTATAATATGAAATATTTTAACAAACAATAAAAGTTTCAATTGTATCTAATAATGAACAAAAACACAACCATGACAATATAAACAAGTAGATCTAGTACAAAACTGATTGTTTTATTCAAACAAAAATAACATGAATTTAAGTCGAATTTCGGATATCTCGAGATGACGAGATTTTCCTGTATGTATTATAATTATAATTGTACACAATAAAATGTTGTCTTAGTAAAGAATAACAAACGTATACCCTGTGAAAATCTCAAAATTTAACAAACAACATTACATGTATTAAGAAGCGAATGAACATAGTTCTTGCTGAAGACAGTATTTTGATGTGCAAAAATAAACACCTGACATAAAGGAACGACCATTTAGCTAATATATTAGGGAGGATATGCGTTTTTTTAAAATTATGTGTCAAATTTTATAGAAAAAAAAAGTATCTTGACCTGAAAAACGCAAAAATAAATAATCTGACCCTGTAGTTTTCTACAAGAAATGTTTGAAGAGAAAATTACCTATTTTCCATTTCTGAAAAATAATAATCTGATATTTCTTTCGTGTGTTTTTATTTTCTGTCGCAGGGGAAGAATAAACCTCTTCCTTAAATGGTCGGTCCCCAACTATTGTTAATATTATGAATGATTTTTATTTTACTTTTCATAACAATGATATGGAATGTCTTCCATTGGTTAATCTCAAACTGCCCAGTTGTTATTCAGCTGATATAAATCTGGTCTAGGGGAGTTCCGCTGCATCTATAAAAAAACAACAACATAAAATTTGATCATTGATTCAATGCTAACATTATTATTGTTTTCATTAATAAGTATTAATATTTAACTTAAAAAAAAAAGTTTAAAATGTGTTAAAGACCACCAAAGTCGATCGTTTCTCGTTAGAACACGCTGGTAATCGGCACAAGCAGAACAGTTGGTTCTGCAAAGAAATTTGTGAGGATAACTTCCGGTTTTGGTGGAGGCGAGTTCACGAAGACGCTTCGCAAGGTATGTACATGTCAAAAATTGAAATTTTCTTTTTTACTGCTCGAATATTGCAAAATCAGAGAATGCTATGCTGTGGCGAATGCTTTCACGATTAGAAACATGTATAGTTTATTCTTGTATATGAAGTGTAACTCGCGCAAAATCAATCGTCCCACTTGAGGAGATCGGTTCTGATGGAGCACATTTGCGAATGCATGAGGAGATTTGCTAGTTTTGGTACGACACATGTAATCCACTGTATAATCACAAATTTTTCATGTCTGTCTGGTAATAAATTAACGAACTGATGCCCTTCTTCCCGTCGGGTTTTTAAAAGTATAAAAGTTCATGGGCTGTCCACCTAGAAAGAAACATTTCATTTAAGGAATCAATTCATAATTGTAACTGCGGTTTCCCATGATTAAACTTGTCATTATAGATCATTTGTTGTTTGTGACAACTTCCATTGTGTATTGGATACACAAGATTAACTTCCCTTACATCTGTACATTGGAAAAAATTGAAAATGCACTGTAAGATAATTTTATAATCAAACTTAGTGTGAATTATATCTTTATAATTTCTAATACAAATGATACAATCTAAATTAAATATCATACAGTTGAGAATAATATTAATTTGTGGTTTGTTTTTCTATTATGTAGTGTGTTATGTGTACACACTTGTAAATAAAAAAGATCTCTGTTAGTAGTGGTTACAAGATGTAAAGCGCTTTACCGATTTTAAGGATATGTCCAGTTTAATTGACATCTTGTGTTTAATTTATTCATGACTACTAGCACTAAGTGAATGTTTATTTACGTTAGACATATGTATGTGCTGAAATCATGTAATATTATAACTTGTGTAGATCTGCGGTGAAGTTTCCGTCATCTTTAGTAAAAAGGTTGTGCCGAATAGATGTGTAAACCCGTTTGAAAGGATATAAATATTTTGAAATTGAAAGAGACTTTTTTAATAAACTTGGTGTGCCTGATTGATGGGGATTTTAAATTTGGTGTACTGCTACTTGTTTTTGTTCGTTTCCTTGGCGGTGATACAGGCAATCTATATCGAAATGGTTTTTTGTAAAGAGTCAATGTCAGTCCCCTTTTCCTCGTTCCCTTGAATCCTGGCATCTCCTGAAAGTGGACAGAGAATAGTTTATTTTGATTAGAGTATTTATCAATTTTGTGCTTAAAAGTGTCAATTTATCAATTTTGCAGAAAACAATTAACAAAACTAGCAAATCTCCTCATGCATTCGCAATGTGCTCTATCAGAACCGATCTCCTCAAGCAGGAAAACGAGAAAATTGACAGTTTGTAGATTTATCTACACTTCAATTTACTTCTGACGAATCGGAGTTTATCCCCGATTACATTTAGACTCCTATGATGAAAAAATATTGAAAATTTAACTTGCATCTTTGTCAAGAACAACTTAGAAATGTAAGAGTGTCACAATTTTCGTCATGTTTTTCGTGGGACGAGAGATACACTTCATATACAAGAATAAACTATACGTGTTTCTTATCGTGAAAGCATTCGCCACAGCATAGCATTCTCTGATTTTGCAATATTCGAGCAGTAAAAAAGAAAATTTCAATTTTTGACATGTACATACCTTGCGAAGCGTCTTCGTGAACTCTCCTCCAACAAAACCGGAAGTTATCCTCACGAATTTCTTTGCAGAACCAACTGTTCTGCTTGTGCCGATTACCAGCCGTGTAGAAGCTATTACAAGTTGTCTTTTACGTACAAGGAGCGTAATATTCTACAAACTCGAGGTACTAAAGGGAAAATTGTGCATTAGTTTAATACCACACAAAAAGTTGTTATACCACACAGAGGAGAAACTACCTCAATATTGTAATACATGGATTCCCGTGGTAGGGTATGGGGATCAAGGTGGTCGATAATAAGTTATTGATTCACAAATAAAATTTGTATTAATCTAGTACCAGTTGCTAGTAAATGGGATAAGGACAAATGTACCTAGAGAAAAAAAATAGCATTTACTATATTTTAGCTACATTTCAATCTTTAAATGTTTTTTGGTCTTTCATTTTAATATCGATATCTGGCGATCCACTAACACACAGCAACATCCTGTATCGTGTGAGGTCAGAGGTCACAGGTCAAACGATAAATCAGTGAGGGTGAAAAAAAATTCAAATACAAATGCAAGCTTATCCTAGGTGACCTGATACAGGATATTGGTAGGTGGCTGTTGGTGGATCGTCGCCTGAAAATAATAATTAAAAAATAAGATCTCACAGACATCTTATTGTAATAAGATAGGCTTGAAGATATAGAGAAGGGGGTTATGGTGTTTAACGCCACTTTCAAGAATATTTCAGAGAGATAACCACCAGCCGTAAAAGACACAAAGAAAAGGAACAAAAGGTAAACAATGATCTGCAAAACGCTACACTGAAAACTACAGATTGAACAACACGAACCTCACAAAAAAAAACCCAAAACAACACAAAAAACGACAGTGAAGTCAGGTGCTCCGGAAGGGTAGGAAGTTTCATTTGTCTTAATTTTTACTGTAGTTTATTAATTATTCCAAATATTACCAACTTTTTAAAGGCGGCTATCTGACACATTTTTTAGTGAACACAATTTTTAATTTTGTGTGCATTCATATCAGCATTGATTGTATCTGGTTGTTGAAGACAGTACTAATTTTACTTTCACAATAAGACATAAAAGGCTATTCCCCTTGAATCAGCTCTGTTTACTCCGGAGTCTTCGTCAGAGAGAGAACGTTGTGGTCAGCCTTATATTCTTGTATATTATTTTCAAGGTTTATCTATTAGGATTGTAATTATTTTACGTTTCTAACTGGGAGTCACTTCCTAAATTTAGGAAAGTACAGACGTGCTGCAGGAATATGTTTACTCCTGTCTGCTCTCAACTATATGATTGGATCTTAAATTGTCCACTTTTAAATATCAATGGGTGGGGATTTTTACAAACCCATGCAGCTTTACTCTCTAAGACAAAAGGTGCACAATTTATCTATTTAATTTTATTTTGGATTTTGGTCTAATATTATGTGAATTGGCCACCAGTATCTGAATAATACCGGTAGATGAATGGGTATAGTTTTCGCACTTAAAATATATGAATGAAATGGTTTTCTTGCAGAGGAAATATATGAATGGTGGAGGTTCTACTCCGGAAGAGTATGTAACCCTGGTGATTTTACCTTTCTTAAATCCATCTTTATACCGCTTGTTTATCGATTTTTCAATCTACAAGAATAAATATTCTTGTAAAAAACATCAATTAAAATATTAATAAGACTCCAAACTCTGTTTTATCTCTATGAATGCAACGAGTACCTGTCACCATTAGCTGAACCGCTGCGGTGGTATAATTAGGTACTCACTTTGAGTGCAGTGGATCGTTAATTTGTTCTCCAATCGGTCAAAACATACTTTAAAATACATGTATGTGAAATCTCTCCCGGAAATTGTTCTTTTATCTTTTCCAGAAGTGGTTATTTTTTTCTTTTCCGGAAGTTTTTTTTGTGTCACTCTTAAAGCCCAAATATATACAAGGAATTGATTGATGAAATCTCAGTCCTTGTTAGGTAGATGTAGTGAAACCTTTTACTAGTGGATAACGTGGCGCGAACTTGGGGTCAAATGTCAACGACCTTAGCCGCGAGTGGACAATTTCATTTGATGTCTGATCAAATCATAACTTTAGAATGTAAATAAAAGTTATGCACTTCCAATATGTATCTCCAATACATATAACTCGTATTCAAATATTTTACAAATTAAAACAGATAATAGGAATGTATAAGAAAGTGTCTAGAGATGGTTTAAGACTCCATAAAAGAAAAAAACATGTAAAACCTGTCTAAACCGAACCCTGAATAAAAACGGAATCCTGTATTAACTGGACCTTGGAGGAAACGTGTGTTAATATATCCTGCATAAACAGAACACCTGACTATTATGTACACAAGTGTTCGTTTAGACAGGGTTTTCTTTGTAATATTAAGACATTAACAGTTAGTCGAGTAAGGGTATAGATAAAACTGAACACATGACAAAATTAAATCTGACACAAAAGTTATATTGTTATTTGTTTGTTTGTTTGTTTGTTTTGTGTGTTTTTGATTTGTAGTTGTTGTTTTATTTGAGTGTATGTACCAGCCAGAAATGACGTTAGGTCGAATGTAAATGTATACCAATATTTAAATCATATTGCAATTTAAATATATACACATCAAATAAAAAACAGGGCGATATATATGGAGGTAATTGTGATAGAAACGACTTCTTTAATCTAATCATATTTTTTTTAAATTAATGTGGTGCTTAAACATCGTTCAAAACCTAATAAGTTCAATAATCTTACCACATATTTCTGAGACAAAACATTAAATACTGAAACTATCAAACTCGTTTACCAGTTCTCCAACCTTTAACTGAAGTACCTATACTAAGCCAGGGCAGCAAGCAGTCATAGTTTTGTGTGTTAGGGTAATCAATTTTGTCTGTTTCTACGATTTCCCGAGATGGTATTTTAGAAATGGTCTGGTGGTGTTCTACTTTTTTTCTTTCTTTTTTTTATAAATTTTGTTACATGCAACTGAGCCAGATAAAATAGTGGCAGGGTGGTAAAGTGGAACTTTAAGTAAGAAAACAATAACATGACCGCAACATTTCACTATGAGGGAACGTTTAGGCTCATAAAACTAGCTTAATCCCGCCACTTTTTGTGGAAGTGGTGAGCGGTCACGTATATGTTTACTAAGGGTATCGATTTTTTTTCTCTCTATTTCTAGTTATTTTTGTAATAGATGTGTAAAACTTGATTACAAAAAGTTTACACTCTTCATATTAAAATTCATGTGTATTCTCAGAACCTGTTTTTCAAAGAATAAAATCTAACAGAAATGTTAAATAGAACGGTTACCAGGGTCTCTGAGATACGAACAATCTCAAAGTCATTATTTTGAATTCAACAATTAGATTACTTTTGTTAGATTTAGTAGACAACCATCGGACATTATGATGTAAAGAACGAAAGCAGTGTGTGTGTTATTTCTATCTTGTACTCTTCGAAAATACTTAGGCAAAATATGTCTCATGGAAAGATAACTTTACTTTTACCTCTACTTGTTTGTAGGAGGGTACATGTCTTATTTACGTTATTTGTGCTTGCTTGCATATAGTGGTGTCCAACACCTATTGTGCTGTGTTCTTGTTTTGTTTTTCTTCGTCTTGTGTACCCTATGTTGCCAGTTTCTCTGGATTGTTCCCTTTTTTGATTGCCCCTTCGGTATTCTCTAACGTTTATTTGTCAGTTTCTCTGGATTGTTCCCCTTTTTGATTGCCCCTTCGGTATTCTCTAACGTTTATTTTTAGAATGTAAAAGTTTCGTGTGATGTACCTGTTTAAAATACTAAGTTATTATATTTCCTAATATTCATGTTGGGAACCATCGTGGCCGTGATCGTATGGAAGTTGGATTTACTACTACCTATGCAATCAGTGCCTATCACAACTGAAGTTGTGAGTTCGAACCCCGTTCATGGCGAGATGTACTCGACACAACATTATGTGATCAAGTTTGTCAGTTACTTGCGACAGGTCGGTGGTTTACTCTGGGTACTCTGGTCTCCTCCGCCAATAAAACTGGCAGCCATGATATAACTGAAATATTTTTGAAAGTAGCGTTAAACACCAGAAACCAACCAAAAACCAACCATATTCATGTATTATTAAAAGACAGATACAGTACCTCCTGTTCACGTGATTTTCTTGTTGTTAAGCTAGGAAGAACAGTATTTCTAGGAAATCTAGCGTACTGTGCATACACGTCATGGTGGACCTGGTTTGCATCTAGGATTTCCTTCCAAGATGGGTCGTTATTTTCTTGTGCTTCTTTTTTTCGTTGTTTGGCAGACGACATCACATACCAACCACCGATTTTTCGTGCAGAAGATCTTGCCTTGTCCTAATAAACGATGATATTGTCAACAACTTTTGGGTAATTTAAGGGTTAGTAAATGTATGTAAATATCTATAACTATAATATTGAAAATGCAAGAAGTGACATGACATTCATCAATTCTAATGTATACAAACATAGCCACAAACACAATGATGCTTGGAGGGACGATTGAATGAAATATTTATCATCCAATGTTCTCCTTTTACTTACATCATTTATTGTTTGTAAACTCGTTTTCGTCATGAATATTGATAAAATACTGATCACTAGACGTTAAGCCATCACTAATTGATTGACTCACACGGAATCCCCGTGGCTAGACGTTAAGCCATCACTAATTGGTTGGTTCACACGGAATCTCCGTGTCTAGACGTTAAGTCATAACTAATTGGTTGACTCATACGGAATCCCTGTGTCTAAATATAAGTACAATGCAGACATGTTTTCAAAAAATATGATATGCTGCAAATGTAGCTGCGGAACCGTATTTATCTTTTCTACATGCTTCCACAGTTAATCATTTTTTAATATTTATATTAACGTCTTTAAATGGGGTAAATATTTATTGTTCTTAACTCTTGATTTTTATATTTTTCTCACAGATAAGATGGCGAAACAAAGACCGCTAAAGCTAGCGGCAAGTGGAACAATGTGGAATATGAATCAGTCACCGACTCAGTTGGCCCCAACATAGACTCCTCAAAACGACCCATGTGCCATCAAAAACGTTAACACAGAATAAACAAAACAATATTTCTTTATATAGAATATACACTAAAGTACAATAGAAATAGCCTCATCTTTAGTTTACTGTGTAGTATATTGTAAGATCATTGTTTGTTGTCTTGTCCTTTATCTTTTGGTCAGTGTGTCGCATGTTCTTCTTTGATTTACGGCTTCCGACTACCCATATGGTATCTTCAAACTTTTCTAGACCCTGGCTTAACAGCAAAATAAAGGTATAATACAAACGAAAGCAATATTCATCTACTAGTATAATATCATATTTCCTGATACAGCTTTCAACTGTTTACCTGTTAAGCTTTGATCTACTGGCTTGTTCATCAACTCCTTTTTCTCTGTATATAAATTAATACGATTTTTCTAAAGGACACATACAATATGAATACAATTCTTTAAAATATAGATTGTATTCGTATTCGGCTCAAAACTGAAGAAAAGCTCGGCAAAACTAGCTTTTATTCATATTTCTAAGCCTGCAACACACATACCCTTTGTATTTTAAGACATTGTACTAATAGTATTTATATACAACAAGCTCTAAATGTTGTGAATAAATATTATATTTAAACAAAGAACACAGTAACGGTTACCTTTGGCCTCTGTTTATTCTTCTTTGAGTGCAACACTAGAAATTGAGTCGCATAAGATATAACGTCTAGATCTTTCTTTGATTTCTAAGAAAAATGTAACCGATATTATTTAAACGAACATTTCTATCATATACATTGTGATTATTTTAAACTGGGGGCATTTTTCCCAGAATTGTAAATCATGTTTTTCCATTTCAACATTTTTAGAAATATAGATACCATTAAGACACAAAAAGAACAAAGGAACAGGATGTCGATCAAACTGGTACAACACATGAAAAAGATGCCCCCGTTCACGTTATTACCGTAAATGTTCTAACTGGTGGTTGAAACAAAGAGAAGGAAAATAAAATCAATAAGGGAAAAAATCTAAAACTTTCTTTAATTTCACATAATTTGATTATTTTACATTATTTACAAATATTAATCGACATGTATGGAGAGGTAAGATTTCAATTTGTATAAGTAAATTTCTGGATAGGTAAGATTTCAATTTGTACAAGTAACTTTTGGATAGGTAATATTTCAATTTGTATAAGTAAATTTCTGGGGGGTGAAAACCAAAGGATGATTGTTAGAACGTTTACGGTAAACAAATATATACACTGCAATTAAAATATGATGCATTCCGCAAAAACGTCGTTAATAGGTCGTAAAGGAGTTATCTATACCAAAGTAGGTCACGGCGCATTATTTCTAATTTTGCTATTTGTTATTCACACTGAACTAAAAATGTTTTATTTTGCTTTCTTATACTGTATCACAATATTACTTATTCAGGAATGGCCTCATATGACAACACATAGCAATCAGTGTCAGATACATAACAGAAGTCGTATTTGGTACGGGTTTCACATTTTCGAGACCTTTGAACTATATACTTGCAAGATACCACAGTGTCGTACATATTTGCTGTATTATCGGTCTATGTAGAAAATGAAAAATTGAATTGCCTTACTATGTAGAGTAAGTAATTTAAGATTTAATATTTATGTGCACTTTAATGACCCCATAAAGCGTGTGCTACATGCTCCACACTAGCTAAATCCGGTCCTGATAGCAATGTAGGTGTATATACACATAAATTAATACTCACGATAAAATACACATGCAGGAAATACTTCTTTAGCTATTGGCATCGTACGTTGTTTCTTATCAAGAACCATATACAAGCAGTTTTAAGTACAGGAAATATTCCGGACAATTGACCACAATGTCCAAATTATGAAGACGTAAACCAAATATCCCATCCAATATGTCGAAGCAAATGTGTTTGGAAACATACTACACATAACAATGTTGATTTTCCCCAAATGTTATTGACACACTCAAAATAACTTTGATTATCCATGTTATTAATACATAATTATTATAATATAAAGATTGCATTAGATTTCATGAAAATCACAATACCACAATTCTAACATGAAATCTCTATGACAACGGTTTAATATACATATAATACATACATATGTGCTTGATATTATGTTACTAAATAAAACGACAAAGAAAAGCAGAAGAAAGAGAACAAATTGGTATTACTTTACAAACATGCTTTTTAGAATAAAACGTGATGAAAACATACGACCATAACTGTGATTGTGTTATCTTAAACAAACCCGAGGATTATTTGTAATATCACAGAATTTGTCCCCTCCATATACGTCATTTGACAGGTGAATGTTGGCAATAACTTTGTAAGGGAACGACTGCCCACCATGTTTTGTCCAAAATAATAATAATCTGATTTTTGCTTTGAATGAAACAATTCTGGCTCCGGGGGAGAAACATTGAACACTCCACCTTCTTAAATTCAAATTATCGTTCCCTAAGTTTAAATATTTAGTCTCTTATACCATATCGATCAAGTTCTCAGTCATGATGGTATTACATTCAATTTTACATTTTACAAAATTTGATTTAACTAAGAAATTATACACAAATCTGTAAATGCTAGTGTACCTGTTTGGAATGTTATTTTTTCACGTCGAGACATAAAGTGGAGACAACAGCTTTCTCGCGGCAAACTAGATGGTCATATGTTGCTTGCTTTAATACCACAAAAATGCATAGTTTGTTCAAAGTTAGCCAGTAAGTAGAAAATCGGTTCAATAACTTTTAATTTTAAGGTAAGGGAAAGAAAATACCGATGGACGGTTAGACAGGTTATATCTTAATGAAGACGGTAAAAAAAGGATTACGAAACAGGAGAACAGAACTGGGGAATTAATGCCTGATTTAATTTTGAAACACCAGACATCTTGATAGAACATGCTATAGCGGGAAATCAACGATGGTTGTTTTGTGTGTGTGTCAATACGGCGAAATAGATGATGCCAGTTAGTCTGCTTAAAGCTTTTTTTTGTTTTTTTCTTGGTTATACGATCTTTGCTTTGATATATTCACAAAAGATTAAGGAGTGTGTAATAAATATCATATGGTGACTAAATTAACAAGTGTTTGATAAAGGCAGGATAAATATGGATATGGAAGATAATTGGGCTAAATTAATGTACAGTGTACAAATTTGCTATGGGTTCGAGTTAGACATGTTTCATTGTTATGGTCGACAGATCTTTAAATCATTTTATTACCAAAGTTGATAAGCAGTGAGTAGTACTAGTTAACAAAGAGTAGTTCGGGTATCGTATTATTAATGCGCCTTATAGGCTGTTCTGTTCTTTTCTTTACAATGTTTTAGATGCAGATGTTACACAAGGATCAACACAAAACCCGTGTTTAAATTTTAATTTTGACTTATTTTTATTTGAACACTAGCTGGCACATAATCAGGATAATGTGACGGAGTGGAGCGACGTGTTTGCCCGTGGACCATTGTTTCAGTGAGCTAGCGTGCTTGCATGTTGGTCTAGAACAAAGCAAAAATCATCATCTTACGGTAATACAAATTTGTTCTCACCATGATATGACTAAATTTGTTCACTCGCTTTAAAAGAAACCCAGATATACGCTCACTCATTTTGCAGGTTATATCAAAATTAAATTTTATTTAAACAGTTTCTCGTTTTGTTGGATATATCAATATTGGGCTTATTTAAACTGTTTTACGTTTTGCTTTGTTATATCAAAATCAGGTTTTTTAAAACTGTTTCACATTTTTCTTTGCTTTATCAAGAACGTGCTTATTAAAACAGTTACACATTTGGTTGGATATACCAAGTTTCATTTTTTTTGGTGGTTATATCATGGGTTGGTTATTAAAAACACGGTTTGTTCACTATTATCATGCAGTAGTTTCTAAATACAATTGATTATACAGCTGACTGCTTAAAACAGATGGCCACATGGGCAGGTTTGGCTGTATTTGCCTTAGGCTATAACGGTCTACCCGTGTAATTGATGACTGGATCTTCTTCGGTGTAGTTGAGTTACTGACCAGGATGGGTAAGAGACTTTATAAAACCATGTGTTCTATCTCCATGTTGAACACGCTTCATTAAGAACACCGACGTGGAACTTATTATATTGGTAGTCCGAATAACGTGTTCTGCTGTGGGGGTATGTCTACTGCTCAGTTTTACTTTATCGCCAAAGCACACAGAAAAACAAAAACAAAAATTAACACGTTTAAGCACAAACAGACATAAGTAATACACAATATACTTTGTTTTTGCATTGTGTTGTTTAATCGAAAATAAGAGGCTTACCTTGTGTGATACAGTATTCATACAATGAGAGGCTTACCTGTGTGATACAGTATTCATACACCGTCCTTGTGTCATACGATATTCATACAATGAGAGGCTTACCTTGTGTGATACAGTATTCATACACCGTCCTTGTGTGATACGATATTTATACAATGAGAGGCTTACTTTCTGTGATACACCATTCATACACTCAGAGGCTTACCTTGTGTGATACAGTATTCATACACCGTCCTTGTGTGACACGATATTCATACAATGAGAGGCTTACCTTGTGTGATACAGTATTCATACACCGTCCTTGTGTGATACGATATTTATACAATGAGAGGCTTACTTTCTGTGATACACCATTCATACACTCAGAGGCTTACCTTGTGTGATACAGTATTCATACACCGTCCTTGTGTGACACGATATTCATACAATGAGAGGCTTACCTTGTGTGATACAGTATTCATACACCGTCCTTGTGTGATACGATATTCATACAATGAGAGGCTTACCTTCTGTGATACGCCATTCATACACGCAGAGGCTTACCTTGTGTGATACAGTATTCATACACCGTCCTTGTGTGATACGATATTAATACAATGAGAGGCTTACCTTCTGTGATACACCATTCATACACTCAGAGGCTTACCTTGTGTGATACAGTATTCATACACCGTCCTTGTGTGACACGATATTCATACAATGAGAGGTTTACCTTGTGTGATACACCATTCATACACCCAGAGGCTTATCTTGTGTGATACAATATTCACACACTCAGAGGCTTACCTTGTGTGATGCAATATTCACACACTCAGAGGCTTACCCTGTGTGATACAATATTCACACACTCCGATGCTTAACTTGTGTGATGCACATTCATACACTCATAAGCTTACATTGTGTGATGCAATATTCATACTCAGATTCTTACATTGTGTGATACAATATTCACACTCAGATGCTTAACTTGTGTGATGTACATTCATACACTCATAGGCTTACCTTGTGTGATACAATATTCACACACTCAGATTCTTACATTGTGTGATACAATATTCACACACCCAGATGCTTAACTTGTGTGATGTACATTCATACACTCATAGGCTTACCTTGTGCGATGCAATATTCATACACTCAGATTCTTACATTGTGTGATACAATATTCATACACTGAGAGGCTTACCTTGTGGGATACAATATTCATACACTCATAGGTTTGACTTGCATGGTACAATATTCATCCACTCGGAGCCTTACCTTGTGTGATACACTCATAGGCTTACCTTGTGTGGTGTAATATTCATACATCGGTTTCTTTTTAGAATCAATGATGTACATCTGACAATATCTGTGTCACGAGAATTGGAGTTGTTGTTTAACCCTGCCACTTGTTATTTATGAACATGAATCAATCCAGAAAAGTTGGTAGTCATATACGTGTAGATATATATGTGTGTGCTAGAGGTATCGATTTTGCAATTGTTTCTACGGTTTTTGCGATTGGATTTTGAAACTGTTCCGACAGCGTGGTATTTTTTTATTTTTAATTGTAATATTACGTCCTGTATTTGCTATATAACAGTGCATTGATACAATTTCAATTTTGAACATGTCAGTAATTTCATTGCAACGCAGTTTATTTACCTATATAGAAGAAAAAACAACTGTAAATATGAAGGTTAGTGGATTTTATTATGATATGTATTTCCATTACTGACTACTACTTAAAAAATAAGGTAAATTTGTCTGATTAGAATCTAAATAATTCACGTAAGCCATAGTTTGCATAGCAGTTTAACATGTATACCATTATTTTAGTCACATGTTATCACTCGAGATAATACGGAAATAAAGGTACCCATGTTAACAAACTATGGCTTCCATGAATTATTTCTTAATTTTATAGTTACTAGAATTAATAAATCAAGCTTCATACAGGAATAGAAATACAAATATGATATCAGTTAAGGCATAATGGTTTCATTATCATTCTATTTCTTTAAAGAATTTCTATTTTAAACACATTTATTTCTAAAATGAATAAATCAAAATTATTACATAACAAAATTTAATAAAGACAAAAATTAAACCTATTATTAATTTGGTGATCAGCTTTCTGCGGAATCAGAATATAGGAAGGACACGAATTTTAAACAGTGATACCACATATAAATGGTAGGGAATTAAATGTACTCGGAAGTTAAAATGACATGAAATATTCACTACGAATGATATTAACGAATGTCGTTAATAAAAACGAAAACTAAAAAAGGACCAACGGGTAATTCCTTGAATGTCACAAAAAGTCGATATAAATTTGAGCTATAAATAATATCACATCATAGATTCTTCTCTTTCAATGTCTATTCTAACTTGAGTCATTGGCGTTTTTGGTAGCATGTCCATTTTATAAATTGTATTTTGATTATCAAGTTTAGGCAAGTTCGTCTTCTTTGATCTCGGAGTACCTCTACTACTTTTGGCATTATCGTAAGGAGACTTGCTATTTATTGGGGAGCTATCCTGTGGCGAGTCTGTTCTAGCTGTTGATCTTTCCCTCGATTTTAATTTGCCAGGTGTCTTCTCATTTGAATGAAACGAGTGCTCCCTTGGGGGCATTGAATTTTCTCTTGGTAGCCTTGAATGTTCCTTAGAAAGCATGGTCATCGGTGGTTCCTTTGAACGCAATGTTGAATTTTCTTTTGATGACATACTAACATTTGTCTTCACAGATGTTGAATTAATAAAAGATTTTGATTTCTTAGGTGGTTTCGGCTTCGGAGAACTGCCTGGATAGGCAAAAGAGTTAGATCTCCACGAAGGGGGTCGTGCTGGTATTGGTTCTTGGTTTTTCCAGAAATTTGCTCTTTCTTGTAGATACCCTAAACCTTCATTTGCTTCACCCACGACATCTCGTTCAGCTGGATTATGTTTGGCTGATTCTTAAATATAAAATATATTAAAACGGTATAAAAAAGTTTAATTTTTAAAACAATAATGTATTATTTATATATTGCATTAACTAATTTTATATATACTAGGTAATAATTGTTTTTGTTTTGTTAGTTTCAGGTAGATGACAGAAAAAAAAGAAAAGTGTGAAGATAGAAAATGGCGTTTCAGGGGTAACCAAAGCCGAATTTGGAAGGAGAGACAACACAATGGAAAAAGAAAATGGTCAAAAAGACAAACAATGACACCTTTTGCTAATACAACGTGTGAATAATACAAATTATTAGCACTGTAGGTAACTTTGAATAAAGAAGAAAAACAGTATCTGTTCCATGTATGTAATTATACATGCATCATATTTTGCTTCATATTGCTGCCTTATGTTTTTAATGACCGATCTACTGGTTGTTATCGATATTACAAATATATCAGGATTCTATGGTACCGTGGTTGTTGTTGTTGGTTTTTTTTATTAATGCCGGCGAAAATTGGCTGAAAGAGCAAATGAATACACGGTACCATAGAACCCACAGAATCGGACTACAATAAATTACAATAGATTTGAACTTACTTGTCATATAATCGAAGTATCTTTTATCTGTATAGAGTTCTTCCAGCAAGTTTCTCCATTTATTCTCAGACCATCTCAATTTGCTGGGATCGTTCGGAAGATTCAAATCCCCTCCGTATTTCTTCAAGATATCTGACCATAATTGGGGGTTCTTTTTTCTGTGAACTCGTTGAAGAGGAGGGAGGTCTTTTAATTTAGGATCTTCAAAATATAGAGGTAGTTCTACATCTTCGTTGCCTGTCCACGTGTTGACCTTTGCCTTCCTCATTGAGCGGAAACTCTTCATTGATAAAGAAGGTCTTTTCCCTCCAAATACCGACGTTGAAACGCCACCGCCTGCTTTCTTCTTTTTCTGAAAAGGAAATTTCTTTCAATTTCTCTGATGAGAATGGTTTAATTAGGAAAATCTCGCGGCAGTGAATATTATATAATTAGATCTTTCGTGATTTTGAATATATTATGTGAATTAACGGTGGTAACCAATATATCTTGGATGCCAGTGTAATTAATAAATCTTTTAAATAATGAAAAGCCATTTCATTTAGATAGTTTTAGCAGAAATAAACTTACGTTATTTTGTTCTGTGTCTGTCTTTTCCTCACGTAAATTTGGAAGAATAAGTCGAGGCGTAGCAACTTCTTCCTGTGTTGGTTGCGTCCATACGTCATCATCCACGTCGCTGTCACCATAATCCTATTGGACAACAAAGTTCACGTAATAAAGTGCTTCGGTGTCACGGGGTTGCTATGGAAACCGATTTAATTTGCCAGATTGCATGTTTTCTTGTTTTGTTTTCTTATTTCACTGTTCCAAATTATTATTACACTAACATCCAAATTCTGTGATATTAACATAAACATGTGACTAACGGTACTACTTACTAAAGAAATTAATCATGATTGAAATGAGACATTATGATGAGTGAGAATTAACGTGCTGTTATAAAGCTTACGTTAGAAAAGGAAATGTTAGCTGTTTGGATGCATTAAAGACTATATCATGGTATGACAACAATTTGTACAGATATTTATCTACCAATGTATTATACCCAAACACACAAAACAGACATTGTAAATACTTATCTAGAATATCTGCTTTATATATATGTATGTATATATCTTTTTTTAAATGTTCCGACAGAGTGATATTTGTTTGTTTTTCATTTATTTTATATCCGAACACACAAAACAGACATGATAAATAACCATCTAGAATGCCTGCTTTAGATATATGCATATTTTGTAAAAACGAAATGTTCCGATAGTGTGATATTTTTGTTTTTTATTTAATCTATATAATAATATTTTTTCGGACATTTTTGGGGTAAATATCTGCACAAATTATTGAAGTTGATTGCGTTTGAATGAAACTACCTCTACTCGACTACTTTTTCTTCTTCGATAGTGATTATATGAATCAATTTTACTAGTTATCTGAACGAAAAGAAAGCATCATTTGCATATATTAAGACATCTTATTTATCATTTCATAAACAAATATTTTTTTTAATTCGATAACAGGCATTTTACCATTTGAAAATTAAATGATTTAAAAATCAATTATATCCAAATAAAACATTCTTATTATTATTATATTATAGTAATAATAACAAAAATATAATGAAGTTTATCTTGCTTATATTTTTTTGAAATATAAATATAATTTTGCTTTTTTTTTTAAATTTTGTTTAAGATGAAAATTTAATGAGTGAAATGTTCATACCTTTTTCTTTTTCTTTTTTTTCTTCTTCTTTCCTTCCTTTTCATCCGTGCGCATTACTGCTTTCCTATCCACCATATCATTTCTCTGATACAGAGCATGAGGAATCGAATGCATATGTTGAGGTAGTGGTGTCTCTACCATATCTACCTGACCAGGTAGATTCAAATTGTCTTCATCCTCGTCATCATCACCATTCCCTTCTTCATCAGTATCCCAGTCCTCAGCATCAATTGTTCCAAGATCAAGTACAAGTCTCTTTTTCGTTTGGCCATCTTTACCCTTTTTGCCTTTTTTCTTAGATTTTTTAGATTTGCCACCTCTTTTCTTCTTCCTCTTGATTCTACTACGTGCCAGTTCTTTAAATCGTTTCATAAACGTTTTGTTTTCTTTGTCACCAACTTCAAACTCATCAATAGGATCCAATCGTTGTCGTTTATCCAGGAATAAAGAGGCGTCAATCTAAAGAATAAAATATAAATACATAATATACAGTCAAACGTGCCTATGCGGTCACCTCTATTAAGCAGTCATCTGCATTTAAAAGTAACCTTTTCTTGCTCTGTTATAAAAATAAATCGTATGAAGTGAACCTCTTTTAAGAGGTCACTTGTCCTATAAGGCCATTATCTCTTTGTGACCTCTTTATACAGGTTTGATTGCACATATATTGTCTGAAAATAACATTTATTTGTACTTGACCTAGGAGCAGGTAAAATGCTTGGTTTATCAAATGCCAAGGAAACAATAGATGTTGCATTTATATAATAGTGACTGATACGCAAGACAATATCAGGATATACAAATTTCCCAAGGGTCGTGGTACGGACCAGTGGAAATGATATCGCCAGAGGCAAGGGAAATATCAGTTTCACGGTCGTACCACGGACCAATGTAATTATTCCTCAAGTGTTGTTGAATGAAAATAAAGCATTTTTCTTATTATTCGTTTATTAATATTTCACATTCGTTAAAACATAAATTCGCATCACTAACAAATATTTAAAGTTTTGATTTCAATTAAATATATTTTGTTTCAACAGTAATGTTAACAAAGATGTACAAGATAAAACATTGTATTTATGACTGTTATTTGAGATTATAAAGTGAATGAATTTGTTTGTTTGTCCTCTTTAAATAATAAAGAAAAGCATACAAGCAACTTTTAAGTACCCCAATTTAAATAGGGACCATTTATTGAAGTTTAGTTTATATAGACAAATATTCATGTCATAAACCAACCCTCAAAGGAAATTGTTAAAGATACATAAAGTCTTTTCGTGATCATTGTTATGATATTAATGTACACACGTATACTAAAATTTGCGGACTGAAATTAATATATTACAAAGTCCCCACCCTTACATAAATCGTAATAAATAAAAATGTATTTGGAACAAACGTATAAGAAAAGTTTGAAGATACCAATGGGGTAAATAAGAAGCTGTAAATATAAAACCAGACAATACAATGGGCAATGGCAATACAATACAATGGGCAATGGAAATACAATACAATGGGCAATGGAAATAAGTACAAATAACAAAAACTGATCTACTAAACACTACACAGAAAACTGAAATTTGAGTCCATAGTCGTTGGGATCAATTTTCGTGGATTGGCAGAAAATGAGATGTTCGGTGACCTTACAATTCATGGTTTTGAGATAATAGGTTGTTACGCATGACTTTCGTGGTGCATTAAATTTCATGAGTTAATGGCGCCTACAAAATCCACGAATATTGGTACTCACAGTACTAAAAAATGTAGCGATTTTCAATGACAGGTACATAGTACCAAAGACAAAGGAGATATTTTATTGTTGTCTATTCTGAGTTTGCATTTGTGTAATGTAAATCGAAGACAACACAAAGGCTAAAAGAAAAAGAAGAAAATGACAAACAAAACATTATACAGAACAAAATAGAATGTACGCAGATGCACTGGAAAGGCACAGCTCCTGCTGTACTAGTTGCACCCATCGTGTTACTTTTGTAACAATTGTGCTTTTGATTTATGCTTAGTTTTATGGTTATCGTATTTACCCTGCATACAAATTTGTAAATGGTACATTATACATATTATAAAATAAAAAGATCTAGTTTAAGCCTTGTAACTTACTGATCAATAATATAAATCTTCCATGTTTTACCTTAAAATGTAAACTTTCAATTTAAACACACTTGAAATGATTACAAATGTGTCATTTCATGTAGATAAAGCCACTTTTCTGTGTTAGATGTTTAAGAATTTAATTTCATAGTTTAACATAAATGCACAAAATAGGAAATAAATATAAAATAGTAGTATATGTTAAAATTTACTGTTATTTGAAATGCATCAAGAACAAACAAACAAACAAACAAACAAAAATAATGAAAAAAAATAAACAAACAATAAAACAAAACAGAATAACACAAAATAAAATAAACTTTAAAATATAAATAGTACATACCATATTTTGTCGAGTGAAATCGTCCAAATAGCCATCATCATAATCATCAAATCCCTACAAGCATTAAAGATAACATTAAAATTATGATTCAAGTGCACTTACACAGATAAATATCAAAGCACTGTTAGCACTTAATGACCCACAACACGCTTTTTGTTCTTATATAACACAAAACTGAAATAATTTCACTATAGTCATAATTCTCGGGCGTTATCTGTAGTTAAAATATTAGTTTATACATGTAATGACCCTAATAAAAGTGACAACACAGATATTATGTGTTGACAACCATAGACGATATACAAGTATTAACCAATGAAATTTCAACTTCTTTTGGGTTTGGGGGGTATGGGTTATGGTGTTTAACGCCACTTTCAATAATATTTCAGTTATATCGTGGCGGATTGATTCATTGATGGAGTAAACCGGAGTACCCGGAGAAAACCACAACTTCCTTTGGAGATATTCAGACAATATAATAGTGTATTGAGTTAAGTAAAATAAATGGGACCATAATTGCCATGAATTTAACAGTGCGAATCATATATAAAGTCATATCTAATATGACAATACGAAATCAGGTGGTAATGCATGTTACGTTTTTTTTTGTATTATGGAGCAACAATTTTTTTTTATCGGCAGTGGGGTTCTTATTTAATTTTTGCTTTTATTTGTGTGATGGGATGTCTGTTTCTGTGATTTTTCGGTTGCATTGTGGAACTGTTCCGACAGTGTGGCACATTTATTATTAGCTTAATATTATTTTATTGCAAATAAAACAGCAATGGGATTGGACAAAAAGTTATCACAACTTATGGACTGTCCTCTCCCTACAAATAATACACATATAATAATGTCAACAAAAATAGCACATACACAAATATGAATAATATCTAACACAATATAGTGAAACATGGGAAATAAATTGATGTTGATGTAGACCAGATGACCGACCATTGATTATAATCTTTATTAAACTGTTTCATGTTCTTATTTAGGAGTTGATGGGTAACTGATACTAGCGCTAACCCTACACACAAGGGTGTCTTTTGTGTAGAAAGAGATGATTCGTTCAGACCAGCATGCCTATTGACGTTAAAATTTGGAAAAAAAAACTTTTTATACTTCAGGTAATCAGAGGACAATTGTCTGTAAACGACAAATTTGATTCCGACTAAATATTCAATGTAACTTGTTGATGCAAACTTTCCCTCAACTCCAATCTTCTGATTGGATCCTTTTAAACACTGAATTGGAATATCTTATTTGGTGATTCATGACGTCAGTGTCTCGCTCTCTTTTCAAATCATGGAGAGGTGTACTCGATACAACACTATGTGATAAAATTTGTCAGTAACTTGCGACAGGTCGGTTGTAGTCTTCGGTTACTCCGGTTTCCTCCACCAATAAAACTGACCGCCACGATATTACTGAAATATTGTTGGAGGTGGCTTTAAGCATCATAAAACCAAAAACAATCTTTTCAAATCAAGATAAAACATAATTGTACCTGAAATCCTTGTGATCTCATTCTTTCGATTTCAATATTAGACGGTGTAACCATTTTATCATCACTATACATCAGACGATCAATGTTATATTTTGAGTCATCCGGAAGTCCAAGGTCCATTTCCGGTCTCAAGTCAGGATTGTCTATCTTCTCTTGAATGGTACACGCATGAAGAGCACGTTCTTCTTCAAGTTTCCTTCGTTTCTCCTCTTCCTTTTTCTTCTTATACATACATATACCAAATATGATGGCAAGGATGATGATAAGAAGTAACAATACAACTGCTATGATGATTCCAATACTCGCTGATGCAGTAGATTCCGAATCGGGTACTAAAATGTATTGAAAATACAATATAGGGTTAGGGTTATAATATTTAACGCCACTTTCAACAATATTTCAGCTATATCGTGGCGATCAGTTTTATTGGTGGAAGAAACCGGAGTAGCCGGAGAAAACCACCGACCTGTCATAAGTCACTGACAAACTTTATCAAATAATATTGTATCGACTACACCTCGCCTGAGCAGGATTCGAACTCACAACGTTAGTGAGGATATGCACTGGTTGCATAGGTAGTTGTATATCCAACTACCATACGATCACGAGCACGATGACGGCCCCTAAAATACGATATACATGTATAGAATATCTTAAATACCATAAAGGGTCGTCGCGGTCGTGATCGTTTGGTAGTTGGATTTACATCTACATAGACAACCAGTGCCTATAACCACTAATGTTTTGAATTCTATTCCCGCATAAGACGAGGTGTACTAGATATGATAAAGTTTGTCAGTGACGTAATGGTTTCTCCAGATACGTCGGTTTCCTCGACCAATAAAAACAAACCACAATGATATACCTGAACTATTGTTGATAGTGGTGGTTCTATTAAACATCAAAAACATATTAGCAGAAATTTATTTATTTATATACGTGGCCCCATCAAATAGGTTTCAATAAATGAAGAATTTTGCATACCAATGTGTATGATTTCACACAAGAACATGCGTACTAATAACGTTTCCCACATTTTGAATTCTAACTTTATTATTAAATATAGTTTAGTATCGTATTTTGATGAAATAAAATATAATAACTATTTACTATTTATATTTTACATATAACAGGACGGGAGTCACCAGTGGAGTAGGAACTGTTTATCCTTCCGGAGAACCTGCGTTTTAATGGGTTCACGTGGTTTATTCTTTAGTTTTTCTGTGTAGTATTTTGTAGATCATTATTTGTTCTTTTTCTTTAGGCCATAGTATTGTCTGTCCTTCTTCAATTTACGGCTTTTGTTTACCCCTTTGGTATCTTCAAACTTTTATTCAATAACTATGATTTAACGATATGGATTGGTTGTTTATAATCATATATTTTTGTGCGCGAATTGTTTGATAGCGTTTCATATATACCATCTATCACGTGATTACAATGTTATGAAATACACTTAGATAATTGAACGAAACGAATTAAAAATAATAGTACGTTTAATTCGGAATGATGGAAATAATAATTGATAAAAACATACCACATGTTTCAGATGCCGTGAGAACGAGACTTGCCCCAGTGGCATTTACGCTAGTTGCATTTTGTCCATAGTGGCAATCCTGTGGATACTGTGTGGCATAGACAATATCATCTATTGTCTCAATAACCTGAGGTAGAAGATGTTTATAAAGAAATAGCATATATATATACTGTAAATGCAAAATATTTATAACACGGTTTTCCGAGTTTAATGGATTTAACAAATCGAAATGCGAAGCGTGAGATTGATCAACTGTTTAACTAGAAATATTGTGGTAAAAATGATTTGTAACATGAAGCCGTACACTATCACCTCTACTCTAGGTCGATGGCTACTGCGCGGGTCTCCTGAGAGTAATACAAACTACAGTCCAGATTTAAAGTGTGCAATATCTCGTATCTACGTGCATTATTTCTTAATTTTTAGCTGCTGCTTACATTCTGGTATATAAACCATAAAAAGATCAAAGTTGAATATAAACAAATGAATAAAAGAGTACTCAAATTGACGCTATCATGTTACGAAAAGAAAGTTTAAACAGTGACCAGTGACGGTCAACAATTCCATCAATTCATATCAACAAAAGGAACAACGACCTCTGACCTCTAATCACTGAAAATAATTATCATAAAGTGACAATGCTATCATACAATGGAAACATAAGGTTGTAATCACTGTTAGTTATATCATCATAATTACGTCTGAAATTTCAACCCATAAATGTTAGTGTCAGATTTTTGTGTTTTTGTATTATTGTTCTTCCCTCGATGGGGTTCGAACCCACATCGTTGATACACGTCAGCAACCCATTTTCGGTTAGCGTAATGGCAAACTATTTAGACTCTTTGGTCAAATATGGCTTCATTAACCGAGATGATACATTGTAAGGGAAGGTCAAACTAAAAACAACCATCATTTTCATTATTTGGATTGCATTATAATTCAACATTTTAAATTATACATGCGGCTTTCATTCTACCCTTCTGATGTACTACGTAATGTGATATGTGTCAACACCTAATATTTCGTGGCCGTAAGAGACACTGCACTCAGATATGGCGTGCAGGTTTTGTTTAAATGGCGACTCATCTCGGTAATGCATTTATATCTAAAGATAAATAAACAAGCAAATTTTCTTTGTTTAAAAAGTTGTCAATATCCGTTTCGAAATTGAATTATTCTTTTACGAGGTAAAGGCGATAATCCATTTCCATATACGGCAAAATTAGACGGACTGAAAAAAACCCAGTTTGAGAGATCCAAAGTGTTCGATCCATCCGAGTTCGAGCTAGCAAAGTTCGACTGTATATTTTATAATATGGTGTAAAGAAATAGCATACGTTTATAGGAATAGTTATAAGATACAATTGTTTTTCTGGTTCTTCATTTTGGATACGAGTTCAAATTCACTGTGAGGATCTACAGCAACATATAATATAACGGAGTTCACCCCCGGTTTTTAGTGGGGTTCGTGTTACTCGATCTTTAGTGTTATGTGTAATGTTTGTAGATCGTTGTTTGTCCTTTTGTACTTTTTCTTTAGGCATTTGTGTAGTCTAGCCTTCGATCCTTTACGGATTCTAATGACCTTTTGGTATCATCAAACAAACCCTTCTTAAGATAAAACTTTCTTAATGTGTGAATTGGACATATAAAAAAACTTACATAACATGTAAACCGGAAGTATGTACTTTCATCTGTTGTAGAATCTAAATTAAACACGTGTAAAAACGATACACTGCTAGAAGTTGTGTAGTAGAGACAGTTAACTTCTCCTCCCGCTGAAAATAAATGAGGAAGAAATAAGTCATTAATATCTGGTAAATGTTCTACTAAGGAAAACAAAACCATTGACTTTTCTCGAACTACATTGAATGTATTAGAAAGGATACAAAGGAACTTGATAATACTATCCAACATTACTCTTAGACACAAATGAAAATAAAGGAATAATGCTTTTACTGTTGTACCTCATTTTACAGTCACAGTAGGATCTTCAACAACGAGACTGACTCGTACCATAACTGAATGTGAAACAGCCCCATAGCCTGCAGTTGAGTGGTACTCTTTATTTCCGTCGTCGATGTATGGTTACGGTTGGTTCACGACATTTTCGTTATTTAAAAATTATACTAAAGTTCCTCCTTTATAATCCCCTTTACAATACGTTGTAAAGCTTAATAAGTTGCTTACGATTCTAATATGTGAGTGAATAAAACACGTGTTCTTACTCTAAGTTTCAATGAATAGGACTCGCAGTATCAATTCAAGATTAATTAATTGCATAAAAATGTTTACTTAAAATATGGTACATTTCCTATTCAAATAAAATGACTACTGTCGTTTTTATTATTTTTTATCATTGGGTTAATTTTGTTTCCCCGTCACTCCATATCGAAAGACCTATTACGGTAATCTAATTACTATCAGCTGTAACATTACGCTACGTCTCCTCTCAATATCAGTAGGAGTGTAGTGTATTATTAAAGACTTGACCTATTGGCATCATCATGTATTCATACTAGTCTATGATATGTGAAGTGGACTCGGCAATTGTTTTTGGTTTACCCCTAATTTTCATAATATTCTTTTTCGTAGTGATTTCAAATGTTCATAAGTATCAAAGAGCTAAAACTAAGAATAATACAGACATATCTTTCCATATTGTTGCCATGTGAATATGTAGTTCGCCACTTTAGATGTGCAATTAAAGCCATTCATCTTGAACGATTTGAATGGATACTTTAAACAGCTTCTGAACAGTTTATAAGGAAAACATTTAGACGCATATAACATATAACATGGGATCAAGTAAACAGAACAATGCGTTAAAACTGTTAAGAAAACGGTACTTAAACAGCTGTGAAGTGGGTGACTTTTCCTAAGACATGTAAATACCGCCATATTAGTTAGTATTCGGTCACTTCGTGGTATATCTTTTAAGCAATTGGTAACTGAATGTGGGGCCGTCGCGGTCTTGTTGTAATTAGATTTACAACTACCTGTACAATAAGTGTCTATCACCACTAAAGTTTTGAGTTCGAATCACGGTCATGCCGAGATGCACTCGATACAACTTTATGTGATAAAGATTGTCAGCGACTTGTGGTATGGTCGGTAGATTTTTCTGGGTATTCCAGTCTCCTGCACCAATAAAACTGACCGCCACGATAATATAACTGAAATATTGTTGAAAGTGGCGTTAAACACTATAACCATATCCCTTGAATGCGTATAATGTCTAAACTTACCAGAATATGCCTGTATTTCCGAGCATTCATTATAATCAAATGTCATTTTGGTATTATCTGTGCACGCATCCAATGACGTATTTTGGGTACACAGATTTCCACTTCCGGTATCGTATGTGTAACTAAATTTTCCTAAGAAAGCATCGGGACATTGTATTCTCTGACTAGAAATAGTACCTGAAAATGACAGAATAATAATAATGGTTTATCATTGTTCATGTTTCGTCAGCAAGGAGTTAACAAAGACAACAGGTCATGTATAGATGTTATTATACTGGTTTAGTTTTGGACATGTTTCGTCAGCGATACAGAGAACATGCTATGTAAACATGGCTCCATCAGAATCCATCTAGTATCTGAAAAAACTTTTTTTTTCATTTCCCATATGGTTCTATCTTTTAGAATTATGTCCTGGCAGCCATCTTGGAATTTCTAATCGCCACAAAAAAAAACATCGCACACTTTGTAATCGAACGTCCAAGGAACATTTCAGCCAAGTCAACTTGCGGTCAAATGAATGTATGATTTAAGGTAAATAAGGTGCTAAACTGACTGTCAATTGGCGTATTAAATGTATTGTAATAATTATGACGTACTTGGATGTTAAGTGTGATGTAAATTACGGTTTTTGATTGCTCTAATTACCAAACTTTATATGTATATATGCAATATACTTACTGTCTTTCAGTAACATATGCCGTGTTAGCACGGATTGGTCAGATAATTCACAAATATCCGAGACAGAAGATATAGATACGGTATTATTTAAGTAAATCTTCATTCTGGCGTACTCAGCGTCTTTAAGTTGTGCTATTAATAGAAAGAAGAGTAAACATATAAAATACATAGCTACAAAAGACTCATGTTTCATGAGTTGTAAAATACCCTGAAAATTAAGAGGGAAATAGTGTTTTAATCGATGTTACTTAGCAACGCATACATGCAATCGATGCATTTCTTCTTTTACTCTCAGCTAATGTAAACTAGAGGCTCAAAAGAGCAACATTGCTCATCTGCGTTATTGAGCACTAAAAGGAAAGGTATGGGCCCATACAAATAGTTTAACCTCACCAAATTGGAAAGCCTTAAAAGTCTTAATTTAAAGATTTTTTATAATTGTTATGTTTAAGGCTACTTTCAACAGTGTGGAGGCCAGTTTTAATGCCGGAGGAAAGAGTAATACCCAGAAAAACCCAATAACCTGCCACAAGTCACTGACAAACTTTATCACGTAATGTTGAATCGAGTACACCTCGTCATGTGTCCATATATACCCTAAACACCGTTACTCTTTATATAATACAACTTACTTGTAGGTTGGTAGTAAGAGTATTTATACCCCGTGATTGCTGTCATGTCCATACATATGTAGGCAACGAAAGGCAGGTTAAAAACATAGAACACTTCAGACCTGAAAAAATACAGCATTCATTTTAGGTTTATATAAAAGAAACAAAAATCATCAAGATATGTAGCATGTAAACAAAATAAATTTAAATTTGCTTTGATTTTCTTTGAAATCGTATTGTTTGCAATATCGATTTAGTATTCTAATATGGCGTGCTACTTTCGCTTTGAAAACAATAGAGGGCTCTAAATAGCACAGAACACCCTAAGCACATGCGCAGAAGGCATATCTAATCGACAGAGTATTTTGCATATTTGTACTTTATGTATGTTAAATTAAAAGAATAAAAATAATAAATATACAAAAAAAAATCAGATGAAACTAATTTTTGTTCGTTATCAATTTGTATAACGTTTCTGTAGCGTTATGTATTCTTGTAAATAATAGCGGGAGGTAATTGGAACAGCGCCCAAAAATAACCTCTGTCTAGGTACGCTTGAATGCATAAAATTACCGTACATGCCCTGTTAGAATCGAAATAATTCTCGGATGCCGGGCTCTGTGCTTATTTTAACATTGGTAGGCATTATATTTGTCAAGATTTTACACCTAATGACAAATATAATGCCTACCCATGTTAAAATAAGCACAGAGCCCGGCATCCGAGAATTATTTCTTAAATGATTGCACTCTGAGAAGCATTAAGCTTTGAGACACAGTAGTGTATTGAATCTACACATCTGGATTGATTGATTGATTGTTGTTTAACACCAACCTTAGCAGTATTTCAGCTAAATCGTGATGTGAACCAATTTTATAGGTTGGATTACTAAACTAGGAGATCCTAATAAATAAGACATATTGAATGTACATATTACCTTAAATAAAATAGAAAAAAACAACCTATATAATTTAACAACAAAAAGAACTCATCAGGGTGTCATTTCATCGCCATATACAAATTATTAATCTTGAACATGTCAACAATGCTATGGTAAAAAATATGTTCACAGATATAACTCAGATTTCACAGAAATAAGTTTCCAATTTAGCCAAACGTTGTTGGTTTTTTTTGGTAGCAAAATGTTGATCTAGTGCCAAATTAAAAAAAAAACCTTAAAGGTTATAACATTTATTCAATACAATATAATATTTTTCTGACTAATTACTGATAATTAATGTTCAAGCTTTGTGGACTTTGTAGAAGAAATTTCTAAAATATGCGATACCTATATTTTTTATTTTTTGCAAACAGCTAATTATTATTTATGCTATAAACAACAGCTACTTACAAGCTAACATACTGTGACCCACTGCTAATTTCGCACGTAAACGTATATGAACCAAATGAAGCAACTTTGAAATTTGAAAATGATGTAGACGTGAAAGACAATGTTCCGCCATTACTACTGTACCACGTGCCTGTGAGCGATGATGGAAATGTACAACTGCCATCTGCAAAATAATGATTGAAACGTTTCAATGTATTGTTTGTTTGATGGTGTTTAACGCCACTTTCAACAATATTTCAGTTATATCGTGGCGGTCAGTTTTATTGGTTGAGGAAACCGGAGTGCCGGGGAAAACCACCGACCTGTAGCAAGTCACTGACAAACTTCATCACATAATGTTGTACACGATTCTCAACATAAATGTGCAAAATAACACAGTTACTGTGTACGGAGATCATATGTAATATTATCAGTGAAGCACAGTTGAGTGAATATATACATATTTCTCCTATTTCTTAACATATTTAACCAGTTGGTTAAATTTTCGTAATATTTTTATTTACGCACTACGGTGGTTAAATTTCGATGGTTACAATTTTTTATGTGTGTAAATTTTAGTGATCTCGCTAATTTTAAAATTTAACTACATGTATATCATAATCCATTGAATGCAGAAAGAACATCTATATTTACCCAATGAAAGTTACTTTTATTTTTATAATTTCAAATAAACAATACACTTATTTTACTTCGTCTCTACCTACAAGATTAATTATATGAATATTCATAGAATTTTTTTACCTTGAATAAAACCTTTCGACTCTGTTGTCGTCTGCACAGATGCCAAATACATATATTCGATTTTATTCATAGCTAAATATGGAAAATAGATTTCTGTTCCAAGAATTTCCCGCGAAACACACAGGGAAAACATAACGATGTATATAAGAATGTCAAAATAAATAAATTATGTTGCATTTTGAATAATTTTTAATATAACGTAGCTAAAATAATTTAAAAACATTGAATAGTTTTTTTTTTAATTTTATTTTGTTCAAGTTGTGCTTAACATTCCACAAAATAGCATGATCAAATTTCAGGATATTCGGTTTCAGCAGTTTATCAAATAACCAGAATATATTATATATTTGTATATTGTTGTAATATGGAAAAACATCGTAGAAGTGAAACCTCTGGTGAGCTTTACGGACTGTTTCGCAGCGATTGCAAATGAATTCTATAAAGTACGTATATTTTATTTATCCTGTTATGTCAAAAAGTTCAAAACACCTTCCACGATTATACTGAAACGAGTAGAAATAACGTCGTTCCAATACGTATAGTTTTATTACTACTGAACATTCGAGAATCTTTATTTTCTTCAAAACACATATATTTTACATGTTTTACATGTTTTAGTGAGGTTTGTGTTTTTCATGTTATCAAAATACATGTCTACACGTGTTTAGTTCCGCGTTGTGTCGTCCAGTGCGATATCCGCGTTCGATTCGACTTTACCCCAATTTGGTTTGTCGGGGTCCATGATTTGTTAATGTTACGTATACTGGTGTCCAACACGATTTCCATATCAGATGATGTTCGTGTCGTTTAACGGTAACACGACGGGTGCCACTAGTGAAACAGGAAATGCTGACCCTTCCGGAACACCTGAGTTCAATCTTAGTTTTTAGTGATGTTCGTGTTGCTCAATCTTTAGTATTCTGCATAATGTTTTGTAGATCATCGTTTGTACTTTTTCTTCTGCCCATTGTATCGTCTGTCCCTCGATTTACAGCTTCTTCTGCCCATTGCACCGTCTGTCCCTCGATTTACAGCTTCTTCTGCCCATTGTATCGTCTGTCCCTCGATTTACAGCTTCTTCTGCCCATTGTATCGTCTGTTCCTCGATTTACAGCTTCTGATTACCTCTTTGGTATCTGCAAACTTTTCTTAGTCACAGACCATAAAAGCACCATTTTAAGCTAATCACAAGTCGGATACCTAACCAAAGATGATATGTTTTACTAAAATTATTACGCGACAAAGTATAATGTACCTGAAACCGGATTCGTAAACGTGCACACATTGCCATGTGCGTGAAACAGAGTTCATACGCGTATAAACATTACATTGTACGAGAAAAAGAGTTCATAAAAATGCGAAAATTAAAATGTATGTGATACAGAGTTCATACGCGTACACATAATACAAAATACGTGAAACAGTGTTCATAAGCGTACACATCTAATGTACGTGAAACAGGGTTCATAAGCGTACACATAGTACATTGTACGTGAAACAGGGTTCATAAGCTTACCCGTTTTAAATTTTATATGAAGTGGAAATAAATAAAGACAACAGCTTTGATATTAGTTTTTATTGTAAGAGTTGTGGTGTTTAATGCCACTTTCTACAATATTTCAGTTATACCGTGGCGTTCAATTTTATTGGTGGATGAAACGGAGTACCTGGAGAAAACCACCGACCTTGCCGCAAGTCACTCACAAACTACATCATGTAATGTTGTATCGCAATACACATTGAAGAGCATTACTCATACACCAACGTAAGAATAAGACGACTCCAAACCAATCTGCTATACATGTAGAAATACCTAGCTTTCAAATTCAAGGATCAGATGTACAGATTGCAGATGCATTTCAAGGTATCAGGACACACACAAAAATACAATTTTAATAACTTATGTTACTTACCTATACCACAGAACACGGACAGGAGAATTATAACAGTACAAAATCCTACATGTTTACTGGCTGGAATTTCCATGATTTGTTTTCATCCGAATTTTTCATTAATAAACTCCATTTTAGAGTTATACATGATTATCTTCCGCCATAACAGTCAAATGGAAATCCATTTTGTTTTTCAAAAATGGAGAATTTTGTAAAAGCGGAAATTCACATTTTGAAAAAAAAAATAATAACGAAAAGAAAGCAATTATTGTATTTCAATACACAGTAAGGTGTTTATTCAAATCAGTCGTTCGTCTCCAAGAGATTAAAATAGAGAAATAATCGTTTTAAGATTAGTGTATTATGTTTAATATTATTATCCCATACATGTACAATTTTAAATATAAAAAGTAATATTCATGGCCACGATGAAGGCGTTTAGTTGAAATGGGCTAGTATAACTATTGGAAAAATGTCAACGAAATTAAGTAATCATATAATTCGACAATCCTGATACATGTATAAAGTTCAAGATTTTTGTACCGGTCATGTGCACATTCTACAGTGCAATGTTTCTTAGTGCATCTAATTAATGCGTTTTTGTGCATTTCGGGAGCTATTCAATTTCGGACTCGTAGTTAGAGTCATATATAATAAATGATAGGTAGTCATTTAATTTCCCCTTTCGGAATATATAATTAAGCCCATAATCTTGCTATTATAAAATGCATGCTTAGTTACAAGAAATCATTATTGAATTTTAAATCGAACACTAATAATATATTACAAAACGTAACAATACTTTTTCTATGCTAGGGGTCCGTTGTGGTCGTGATCGTATGGTAGTTTCATTCACCTATGAAATCAGTGCCTATCACCACTGACGTTGTGAGTTCGGATCCCGATCGTGCGAGGTGTACTCTCGATCGATACAACATTATGTGATAAAGTTGGTCAGGGTCTGTGGCAGGTCGATGTTTTCTCCGGGTACTCCGGTTTCCTCAACCAATAAAACTGACCGCCACGATATAACTGAAATATTGTTGAAGGTGGCGTTTAACATCATAACTCTAACCCTACCCCGTTTTCTATGCTGAGTAAAATATCTTGAAATATTTTATATTTTTGTATGAATGTATTCCGTTTCTTTTTCCAAAATGACGAAATCTACATTTGTACATAAAAATTGGCGATTTTTTTAAAATTTCGATTTAAACAAATGGAAATTTTGAAATTCAGACAAATAATGTTGAAAACCCAACATAAAAAAGTATGCCGACGCATCAACTAAGAATCGCTGACCAATAAAAAAAAAAAAAAAAGAGCTCTTTCTAAAAAAGTAAAGCTGTTTATTTATGGCAAAATTGTAATAACTGGTATAATGGTGATCGATAAATATAAGAATGTATAATTATATTTTTTTTCGGCCATTGAGAGTTTGTTTTAATGAACAACAACCGATTATTTATAATAAAAATTAAATAAATTGTATATATGCATGCAAAGCTACTTATAAATTTATACGAAATTGATTTTGTATATTATCAAACATTTAAACAAATTTTTTGTGCATGAAGTATTCAAGTACGAATCGACTAATATATCTATAATCCTTTAATCCGAATCACCATAGCATGTTGGAACAATAGAAACTTCATCAATTTTTGTTATCCGTTTAAATATTTAAATACAGCATTGCAAAACAAAATGGCTTCCTGTCGAAAATAAAATAATATAACAAAATATGTGAATATACGATTTTTTTCTAGTTATGTGGATCTTTTTGGTGGCTGCCTTCTGCCTGTTGAAATGGAACCCCCAATATGCAGGTAAGTGAAGAAATATAGTTCTTATTTTTATTTTATTGTGCCATTTTTGTTTTTGGTTCCCTCGTTCGTACAATATTGCTGAAAAGTAGTCTGCTTTTCGATATCCCAAAAAGGACAATTAAAAATAAAACCTTCAATAGTAATGATCGACGAACTACTCCTCTCGAAAACATACACACACAAATTGACAACCACAGAAGCCGATGATCTCTGGTTTGGAGTAGGCTTTAACAAAGTGGAGAGGTTAAAACAGTAATGGGATCACAACTCCCCTTATATATATGCCGGGGGGACGTCGTGATCGTGTGGTAGTTAGATTTGCAACTACCTGTGCAATCAGTGCCTATGACCACTAAAATTGTGAGTTCGAATCCCACTCATGGTGAGATGTACTCGATACAACATTATGTGATAAAGTTTGTCAGTGACTTGCGACAGGTCGGTGGTTTTATATCATTGAAAGTGGCGTTACACACCATAACACTATCCCCTAACTATATATATATATATATATATACATACAGGGGAAATGTAAAAAAAACGTGTCCGTATACACTGCAACCCAAAGACCATGTACTTTCACAGAAATGACAGCATAAAACATGGATATAATATCACATTGCAGAAGCAGGACCATTGCATGCGTGTAGCTTACCCACTACTATTTAAGTAGGTAGAAACCATTACTCTAGCCCATTACTCTAGCCCATTACTCTAACGATAAAATACACAATATACCATTTGCACATTTGCTATTTTGATTCCATAATTATACGTTTTACAGAGTTATTTCCCTTTAAGGCGGACAAAATAATCTTCTGTTTTGCAATAACATAGACTTTTGCCATAATCTGGTAACAATTTTAACATTGTAATATTTTGTGAATTTTATATTTGCTCTAAATTTATCCTCTGATTTTTACAAGTTTCAAATACCTACACATTATGAGAAATTTATACTAAAATTCGTTGTTATTCCGTTGCTCTTGCTAAACCGGGTGCTATTTTACCCATCGTTAGGGATATAATTCGTATAAAAAAGGTATTAAAATAATTTTAGAATCTAATCCGTAATCTGCAAAAGGTCTATAATAGATTCCATAATTACCAAGGAAAGTTTTGATCTTCGTGTGAGAACACTTGTACACGTAATCAAAATGTGCACTACTAACAGCTGAAAAAACGTATTCCACAATCCTGAGATAAATAATACAAGATAGAATTACTAGTCCAGCATTCATATAATGTATATATTTAGTAAATGGTGTGTCTTAGAGACTATTTAACTACCATTGGCCTTTCAGGAAGATATTTTTCCAAGGGTGTGTTGTATGTCAAGAAATGTCGGACTCATACTTTTTACCATTTTGAATAACATCCGCTTAGCCAGAAATGAGGTGCAGTTTGCTAATTTACATATCTAAGATGGCGACACCGGGACATCTGCAATTGTCATATGATCTTCATAGAAGATGCAGGCACGCGACTTCAAAGAAATATGGCTAAAATCAATACCAAAAAAAAAAAAATGAATTGAATTTTGACAGAAAGAAAACTTTGCAGAAATCAACAATAACTTTTAATGTCGAATCGTTGACGGAAACATTACATGTCCACATTGTATGCTATCATTTGATAAATCTAATGAACAGTCCATTCATCTTGCAGACACGTGATCAAAATCTAATTTGAATATGATGAATATTTATGAGAAAACGTACCATCAATTTCTGGATATGGTATAAAAATAACGATGGGAATGCATTTCTGATAAGATCTCTGACTTGGGTTGACATTTAATTTAATTGGTTGATTAGAGACTGTTGTGGAATGATATAGAAAAGTCGATTACCAACTGACCTGGGTGACATACATGTGATGGACTTAAGAATGAGCAGAGTGACATGGACATTGTGGATTATAGATCGACTATTGATGGCATACTAATGTTGGATTAATACTGATTTAGGACGACATGCGTATGTTGAGTTATTGTCTGTCTTGGTTCATGACATATAATTGGGTTTGTAACTAGAGTAACAAGACGGGTACCATTAATGGAGCAGGAACTGCTTTACCTTCATGAGCACATGAGTTTACCCCGGTTTTTAGTGTTACTCGATCTTTAGGATTATGTGTATGTTTTGTAGATCGTTGTTTGTCCTTTTGTACTTTTTCTTTTGGCCATTGTGTTGCCTGTTCTTCTGCGATATACAGATTCTGATTACCCCTTTGGTATCTTCAAACTCTTCTTTCACATACATATGTTGGTTTACAAGTCTTTGTTCGACATGCATATGCTGGGTTATAAGTGCTTGGAGTGAGTGAGCAAATTTTGTTTACCTCCAAGTGAACACTACGGCTATATCATGCCAGAAACACATCCATCTTCAGTTATAACTCTATAAATGTTATATCTTTATACTTTCATTCTGGTGGCTCTGACAACCTTATTATTCATAGAAAAACATGGACATGAATTATGCTTCATTAAACATAAAAATTAATATGTTTCCATAGTAAAAAGAGGGAAATAAAAGAAATTACACTGAATCTTTTTCATATTTAGCAGAGGCGGCCTGCACATTTCCAAGTTCCCTGACAGGTATATGGTATGGCAGCGACTTTGGACAGGCAGTATTTACCAGCTCACAGTTTATCCTATCTAATAAGCTGATGAAGGTGGATTCCAACACTTTTATAATGTCTCAGTTTAATGTTCTGACCTTCAACTGTGAACAGCAAAGTGGAAATCTTATATATATTAAGTATGTATTTTACATGTACATGTAGTTCCATATTAATGTATGACGTTTGGTTTGGAGGTCATCGTGGTCGTGATCGTATGCTAGTTGGATTTACAACTACCTGTACAATCAGTGACTATCATCTCAAAAGTTGCAAGTTCGAAGCCCATTCATGGCGAGGTTACAACACAATTTACTCGATACAACATTATGTGATAAACTTTGTCAGTGACTTGCGACAGATCGGTGGTTTTCTCCGGGTACTCCTGTTTCCTCCACCATAAAACTGACCACCGTCACGATATAACCGAAATACTGTTGAAAGTGGTGCTAAACTCCATAAATCACAAACCCAACACGCATGAAGTTTGGTTTGATTTGAGTATTAACTTGTACATACTTAATTATATTACAGTGAAACGTGTGAAAGCTGAACCTCCTTGTTGCCAACATTTGTGTTCGGAATAGACAGATGTTCGGTTTATACGGTTTAAATTAACTACATTAGGACATCAATTCGTTTCATACCTGATTCCGGTTTATCATTAGACTGGTTTCGACAGGTTTCGTTTTATTATCAATTATGCTGATGATAGTACAATTTGTTTGGCGATACACATAGTAAAAGATTCTTATGTTTAAATTAATGTTCCATTTGCAAAAATAAATCAAGAAAATATCCCAAATTGAAGACACTATTACTTTAAAAGACATCTGAATAGAATAACTGTTTTTTTATTTGATTGTTACTATAAAAGCCAAGTTAGTAGATTTTCAGCTATATTCCTGAAAAGAACGAGCTTACAAACAATGGATGATTTATGTAAAGGGGAATAACTGTGTTAGGGTTATATTTGGAAATTTAAACTACGAAAAGAAAAAAAGAAGATATTATGGGTAGACCTTATCATGTTGTACGTAATACATATCCTTTCTAACTTTCTAATTAAGAGTTGCTGCAAGTTGTTTCTGGTCGTGGTCGTGATCGTGAGGTAGTTGGATTAAGACTACCTATGCAGTCAGTGCCTATCACCACTAACGTTGTGGGTTCGATTATCGCTCATGGCGAGATGTACTCGATACAACATTATGTGATAAAGTTTGTCGGCAACTTGCGGAAGGTCGGTGTCTTTCTCTGTGTATTCCAGTTTCCTCCACCAGTAAAACTGACCCCCACGATATAACTGAAATATTGTTGAAAGTGGCGTTAAACACCATAATCCATAACCCACCCCATCCTAAAGGTAGGTTGGTCTCGCAAAACTGGTGGTCTTGTACTTCACTTTTTCTATTCCACGATGTACCTCTGAGTTAGAATATAGGATTATAAAGCTAAAATATTGTGTACCTACTGAACTTCGTACTTACAGAAATAAATGCGAGTTACGAATCACAATAATAACAGTCTTGAAGAAAAGCATGATAATCATTTCAAGTCTTTCTATATCAATTTCAGGTCTGACGAATTCACGCAGTATTTTGCAAATTTCCGTATTTCAATGTGTTGGCAATTGGCTTCTGTGTCATCAGCAAAAATGGTCTACTATAGCGCAATGTGTGAGTTAAGAATAAAAATATGTGAACCTTTTTAATTAAAGAGTTTGAATTGTATATAAACGGTCCAAATTAATTTGGAAGAACCGTTCACAAGGTGGGTGCAACATATGGAGCAGGAAATGATTGCTATTCCAGAGTAACTGTGTTCCCCTCCGGTAGTTATGGGGTCCGCGTTGCTCATCTTTGTTTTTTTTTGTCTCCTTTTATTTATTTATTTATTTATTTATTTATTTATTTATTTATTTATTTATTTATTTATTTATTTATTTATTTATTTATTTTATTTGTGGTCACGTGTTTGTCTTTCGAAATTGCGTTACGAGAAAAATGTAATTCGTAATGTGATTATGATTCACTCTTTGTAAAGTGTACTAGACCAACGAGCTCAACTATATTTCTATTGTTCTAGCACAATCATTTTATAATTGTTGAGATGACACGAACTGGAATCTGACATTAAAGCAAACATCTACACCATGGATGCTATAAGTAATTTGTTTACATAGCTTTGGCAGGTCAGTGGTTTACCACGATATAAGTGAGATATTGTTGAAAGTAGTGTTGAACATCATAATCCTAACCCGAACAAAAATAAATGAAAATAATAATAATCAAACTGCTTGGAACACTTTTGAATATTTTCAAGTTTTAAGTTACTCTCTTATTTTCTGTTTGACGAAGTATGAACATAATATACAGTAATTATGAAGATTCCATTATTACCAGGAGAATGTTTACAAAAAAATTCTTATTTTACATATAGCTGTTCTTCTTAATACTACAAATGCGAGGTTTTTGTTGAAGTCAGCATCATCTACATTTTCCATGGCAACAGATTGTATACTTACTGGACCATACGATGCCTCTTCTGTACGAGTCCTGGTGAAATATGGTGAGTATTTAACATAACGTTGCATCCTGACATTTCGGGGTATCTGTGACAACTTTTGTCCACAAACCCTTGACATTTGGGATTTTTATGACCACTTGTCTTGTGTCCATATACCCTGGCAGTTTAGTCGGAAAATATTTTCTATGAATACGCAATCACCTGTCAGATATATTGACCAATGAAATTGCTTGAAAATAGACAATTAATAATGGCCGCGAAATCGAAACTAGGAAGGATTGGTAGAATGTCTAGGCTAAAGTTGTAGATCATTCTAAAAATATGAGCAAGATTTGATTATCTCCCTTAGATTGAATATTCCGATATATGTTCTGTTCTCTTCGTGGCAAAAGGGCAATAACTGTTTACTTGTAACGTTATGATTATCGCAAAATTACATTTTTGCCAGTAAGGTAAATGTAGTTTTGAAATTAATTTCGTGACTTGATTACAGTGGTACAACATTTTATTTAGTAACAATAAAAAATGTTATCAATATTAAGATCTTTGTATGAAAAGTTGTTTTCTTGTCTGTTTGTCTTGCTTTAAAGGTATCAACCACACGATTTGTTAAGGATATACAGGAGGTTTTTTTTATCAGTGTGTAGATTGTAGGTCGCCTACAGCAATGAGCACATTTCATCATAGGTCGCTTATGGCAATGAGTATATTTCATTATAGGTCGCTTACGGCAATGAGCACATTTCAGCAGGTATTATTATCAAATATTACCTCCTGTGAAGGAGAGAAATTTGAAGGATTGCATAAAAAGAGACCTTCCTTATTCGACCACATTACTAGTAACACTACAAATGTATATTCTCTTATTTTCAAATGTTGATTCTGATTTTGATTTCACCTGTTTGTTTTTGTAAAATAGGTGTATGGTGTTTATGGTGTTTAACGCCACTTTCAACAATATTTTTGTTTGGTTTTTTTTGTGAAATAAAGCAACCACCAAATACCTTACAATAGAATAAACTGCTATATCCAATGTATACATATATATATTTTTTTCTCACTTAGGACAAATTTCATCAGCAACAATAACATGTCCATCCGCCTTACTAGGAACTTTTTCTTATGAATTTGATTCGGGTAGTGGAAACCAGTGTTACAGTGATTCTAGGTTAGACAGTTGTACAGACGAGTCCTTACTGAGTTATAATTATACACTGTGTTCTGCAGTGCAGGCGTATTCCGGTAAGAAAATTAAAATATTAAATATATTACATATGCTTTACAGATCTATTAAATGAATTCAATTTACCTCATACTTAACAAGAAAAGTTTGAAGATACCAAAGGGGTAATCAGAATCAGTAAATCTAAGAAGAACAGACAACACAATGCCCAAATGAAAAAGGACATAAGGACAAACAACGATCTACAAAACATTACACATAAAGTTAAAGATCGAGTAACACGAACCCACTAATTACCGGAGGTGAACTTAGGTGCTCCAGAAGGATAAGCAATTCCTGCTCCACTAGTGGCACTCGTCGTGTTACTCTAGTTATAAACCTGATCATAAGTCATGAATGAGGAAAGGACGGGAGAGTGTTTACGACAAGTGGAATCCAATTTACCTCATACTTAACAACTTATTCTAAAATGCAAAAACAGTCAAATGAGAAATATTTTTTAAATTGAATCTAAATTAGCATATCAATGATTCATTTGGTTCCATATACATTTTCGCTCAAAATGAAGTTTGACATAGCTTCAGATTTGATTTGAACTGTCTTTAGAGAAAATCGAAGAAGCAATCAAAAATGGACAATCCAGAGACACTGGCAACACAAGACACAGGACGAAGACAAGCAAATCACAAGAACACAACACAGAAAACTGAAAAGAAGCAACCAATGTGCTCGCGAAGAGTAAGCAGTTCCTGTTTCTTAAAGACATGTCATACGGATGAATATTGGAAATCTTACACACATGCCCATTAAACAACAACAATACGTGAATTATTTAGTATTATGTTAGCATATTAAATTTGACTAATAATTTTAGCCAGCATAATAATAATAATAATAATAATAAAAATGATAATAATATTGATGATAATGATAATGAAGATATATTTAGTAAACAGTGGCTTGGAAAAAAAACAGTATGCAGTCCTCGTAAGACTTCTAGATAAAGGAAGTGCGCACTGATGTTACTGTTGCTAGAATTTAGCCAGACCCATATGTTTTGTGTACTATGATTATAATTATTACTTATATGCCTAATTCGAATGATATCAAAGACACCATAAAAGGAACACATGTTTATGTAAAATACCACGGAATATATCATCAGTAGTATAGTGGGTGCATACAATCACAGAATGTAGAGAAGAAACAATGACTTACATGCATACAAAAAAACAAGGTACTTTATTATCAAATTTTAAATTCTTCGTATGGATATTTCTATCTGCTTTTAGCGGAAGGCCAGCTGCATTGTATGTTCTTTGTTACTACCGGTGATACTACCTACGTCACTGTTTATAATAAAGATAGTTCTACACCAGACGAGTTAACAACCTTTAGTTTTTCTTGTTACGTAAGTAAAAGTAATTAAATGCATGTTCTGTCATACTGAGCTAGTGTTCATGCTAACTAAAATAGACAATGTGCATACATTGTCGGCAAATATTACATTTGTTTGTGTGAGCTTATAAACGAGTCATTGGTGAGCTTTTCTTGCCTGTTTCGAAGCAAATGCAAGTAAATTATATATATACCGACACTATACGTATATTGTGATATCATGCAATGTCAAAAATACCAAAGCAATTGTCAATTGTCTGACAATAGCAGAAACAAATGTCGTTCTAATCGGTATCAATTCTCTGTGAAGTCCGCACTTATACTGTTGCTGTGACCATCGCTCTACATGAATCAGGAAACAGAAAAGCTATATATATTTTTTTATTATATCTATATTACACCTGTGAACAATTTACCTCTGGGTGCCAGGAAACCTCAAAGGTTTACAAATATTTACAATGAACAATATAATTAAATAAATAAATACTGGTACAGTTGTAGTAAGAATACAATACCATAAGCAAATAAATCATATTTTATCTCTCATATTCAATTTATAAACATACATTTTTACACAGTAAACAATGAAAGAAATTATTAATACAACTAAATTCATAATGTATCCAATAATAGCTGTAATTTCCTAATATTATATAAGTTTCGAACTTCTGGGTTCTTAATCATCATTTGTATATTACTTCTGAGTTCATTTTTGAGATTTGTGATAACTATTGCTTCCCTGTAAGTACTTTTATTATATTTTATATAATTTCTTGTTTTCCAAATTACCCATTTTAATATACAAATTACTAAATTCATTAAAAGTAGATTTTCAGTTATTTCTCCCTCATACGCCCCAATGATTAAGTTTTCCTCAACAAGTACTATATTGTTTTTCAAAAATGCTATTAAAAATGTGTTTTAATTCATCTAAGACATGTTTAATTTTATGACACCTGTAAAACAAATGCATAAATGACATTGACCATTTGATTTTCCCATTTTTTGTAATCTATATTCTGAATTGGCAATGTTATGCAAACATTTCCATTGGAACTGGATAATGCTTTGTTTACATTTAATCTTGTTCAGTATATACCAAATTGATATCCAGTTAAATTTCTTTTCATAAATTGTATCCCATTTGAATTGACATTTTGGCGTAATTGGTTTACGTATTTCTTTCTGGATATTCTTCAGTTTCAGCTCTTTTGGAACAATGATTTTATTATTATGATTTCTAATATTCAAATTACTATCTATTTTTAAACCTTATGATTTTTTTTATCTTTCCGTTATCATCGGATTTTAATTTCTTAACAAATTTTCTGGTATTGATTTTTTTATTTTTGCCCATTCTGATATCCAGTTCCTTTTATCATCCAGTCTATTAAATATAGTCTGATTATCAACAAAGGTATTATTGTTTTTATCCCATATATCGTTTATTTTAAATATATTATTTCTCAAAAACGATTGAAAAAAAGTGGATTTCTATTAAATTTGATCTCAGAGTTACCAAATATGTTTTTATCTAAAATGTCATTTTTAGACTCCGTAGAACATGACCCCAAAAAATTGTTCCATGCTTGTATAGCGTCTTGATAGTATTTTGGAATGGATGCCATGTCTAAACCTTTAATATCGGAGCATTTACAAAGAAAAAAATCAACTCCAAATTTTTTATCGTATTTCTGTAACCAGTGTTTACCTATCGCATTCCATGAGTCCATCTCACTGTTGATTATTTTGTATATATATTTTATCTGTTTACTTTTGACAAAATTGTCTATGTTAATCATTCCCATCCCCCCTTCATTAATATTTAAGCAACATACGTTTCTTTCTATTTGGTTTGGTTTATTGTCCCAAAGAAATTTCCAAATCAAATCATTCACCTCTTTTTATATTTCTCTGGTATCCCCCTGATTTCAGTTTCAAATCCCATTTGAGCTAACAGAAATTTTTTAACGATTAAAGTTTTTCCCTTAAAAGTTAAATTTCTAGTTTTCCAAACCCGAGTGCGGCTTTTCATTTTATTTATAATTTTTTTCCAAATGTCATCAGTGTCTATATTGTATCCGTGAAAAACACCTAAAGTCTTTATATTATCTGAAATCCATGATATGTTAGTTAATCTGGGTCGTTTCTCCCTTAATCTACCAATAAATAATCCTTTTGTTTTTTCATAATTTATCTTAGAGCCGGATGCCTTTTCAAATTTCGAAAGAATTAAAAAGGATTGTTCAACAGATTCTTCGTTTTTGTTTAAGAGTTGCGTGTCGTCTGCAAACATGCATATTTTTGCTTCCTTTACGGGCTGCCCCTCACAGTCGGGTAGTTTGATACCATGTATTTCCGGAGTGTTTCGGATAGCACAAGCCATCGGCTCTGCCTAAATAATGTACAAAATCGGTGCAGCAGGACATCCTTGTCTGGCTGAACGCGATATTGTGAAAAATTTTGATATGAAACCATTTGTTTTTATACAGGTTTTTCCCTTTTTAAATAACATATAAATCCATTCACGAAATTTCAGTCCAAAATTAAAACATTCCATAACATAATTTAACCATCCCCATTCCATTCTATCAAATGCTTTTTGCTGATCAACAAAAATAATTACACCTTCCTCATCTTCATTATCTACAAATTCTATAATATCATCAATCATACGATTATTTTCGCTTATATTTCTCCCTGCTACGAATCCTTTTTGATTCGTATGAATAATTTTGTTTAATACTGGCTTCATGCGATTTGCTAAAAGTTTTGATATGATTTTATAATCACTATTTAATAAAGTTATTGGACGCCAGTTACGTATGTTATCTCTATCCCCCCCTTTATGGAGTAGTGTCAACATTCCTCGACACTGGGAATCACATATTTCAAATTTATCAAAAATTTCTAGTAATACTTCAAATAAATCTTCCTTTATTGTATCCCAATATATCTGATAAAATTCATTTATAATCCCGTCTAATCCAGGTGATTTGTATTGTTTCATCGAAAAAATTATTTTCTTAATTTCATTAATTGTCAAGTCTTTTTCTAAATCTTCACTTTCGTCGCATGTTAATTTTCTAACCATATGAGTAACCAGTTCCTCTGCTACATTTTTATCCCACCCTTCTGTTGAAAATAGATTTGCGTAAAAATTTATCTGTTCATCTAGTATCTCGTCGATATCATATTTTAAATTACCATCTAGACCCCTGATTTTTTGCCATAATTTATTTTGCCCATTTTTTCTCTCTAGATTAAAAAAATATTTAGTTGATTGTTCCCCCTTCTCGTACCAGTCAACTTTATCTCTTAACCTTGCGGCGTCAGTTTTATTTTCATAATGTGAGTGTATTTGGTTTTCTAAGTCTGCTAACTCTTCTAATTGTTGCCTGGAGGGTTCAGATATATCCTTTAATGTCTCTAATTTATTTTCTAGAGCCTTTATCTCGTCGTCAGTAGTGTTTACCTTTTTTGACGCTTCTATAGTTATCGATTTAATCTTAATTTTGGCTATGTCCCACCATTCCCTCAAATTTGAAAAAGATTACTTTTCTAATTTCCAATATACCCACCAATTTGTAAACACTTGTCGAAAATAATCAGATCTAATTGTATGCAAATTCATTATCCAGGTACCAGACCCTCTAGTGATATCGCATACGTTTAATTTCATAATTTTAATATCATGATCACTGAACGGACAATGAATTATTTTAATGTTAATGATATGACAGGAAAGTTCTTCACTGATCAATATTAAGTCTATACGTGATTTAGAATTACCTCTTCTAAACGTGTATTTTTTCACTGACGGATTTTTCTCTCTCCAAATATCGATTAGATTATTTTTCGTCATAATAGTCTTAAGTTCTCTTCCCCCCGTATCATCATAATTACGAGAAGGATAACGATCTATTTCCTTATCTAAAACACAATTAAAATCGCCAGTGAGTATATGCATTTTTTCAGTAAGACTCCCTCCCATCTGTCACATATGGATCAATATCTCTAATAAAAGTTTTTCTAACCCCACTATCATTTGGACAATACACGTTTGTTATTATATAAGTTTTATTTTCGTATTTTAATTCACATGACAATATACGCCCAAAATCATCGGAACTAATTTCTTTAACAGTAGCATCAATATCATATAATAAAACCCCTACCCCTCACGATGCCCTTACTCCACAATTCCAACTACTTTCGCATCCACCAGAATTTTTCCACAAGTTTTGCCATGATTCTATTTCAGAAAATGTACAGTGCGTCTCTTGAACACATATTACATTGATTTTTTTACTAATCAAACCAATCAAAAAAAGTTCTACGTTTTTTATCATCTCTCAGCCCATTTATATTTATAGTTGCAATAGAAATTGACATGACATAAATAAATAAAGTGTAATATTATGATCTAAAGCCTCATGCGATAGAAAAAAATAACATATATATAAGATATATATCGCTTAATTCCACAATTTTACGATTTTTCATTTGTATGGAACAAACAACAGTAACATGTATCTTACAATAAATCATATAGTGGGAGAATATGTATAATTTACTAGCTAAAATAGACAATGTGCATACATTGTCGGCAAATATTACATTTGTTTGTGTGAGCTTATAAACGAGTCATTGGCGAACTTTTCTTGCCTGTTTCGAAGCAAATGCAAGTAAATTCTATATATACCGACACTATACGTATATTGTGATATCATGCAATGTCAAAAATACCAAATCAATTGTCTGACAATAGCAGAAACAAATGTCGTTCTAATCGGTATCAATTCTCTGTGAAGTCCGCACTTATACTGTTGCTGTGACCGTCGCTCTACATGAATCAGGAAACAGAAAAGCTATATTTTGTTCAGTTACCATATATAACAAAAAGTTATCCAGTCAATGCAATTTGACTGCTCAAATAGAAACAGTGCAGGATAGCAATGATTTGATAAAAATATCATAATATACAAGTAGAAAATACAAAACAAATCTATGTGTAATTAAATCAACAGCTAACGAAGGAGAGAGTGGTATAATCGAGAGTGACCTTCTTAATCCTTCGTGAAAAGAAAGTTTAAGCAATCATGGTTAACCATTTCTACAATATCAACATCAATATTATAGAAGAGATTTCAATACATGGGTCTACTCGTACACAATGAAAATACGAAGGCAAACTAAAAAGAAAAGGTCATTAAGCCCAGACAAAGTCAACATTATCAGAACCAGAATCACGGAGTCAGACAGTCTGTGCCAAACACATTTTGACAAACTAACACGATATACATTTTAGAAGATCTTTTTTTCTATTTGATATAGCAATTTTTCAATAGCCCGAGACACTTATTGTCTAACCTGGGGTTTAACGCATGTGGTCTGGTCAGACCATGTGCCACAGGAGAGTAAACTTCTAGTTCCTTTCTAATGGTACACCTCTTTTTGACTCATTATCATGTTTTTACACCGTAAATGTTTATATTTTATGTGATCTTAAGTAGGTATGAATTTCTAACAACCGATTTGAAATAAGTTCATTATTAGAAAAGATATTATTGAAACAAATAAGTTTAAATCTTGCATAAATTGTGTCTTTGTGGACTCAGAAAACAACTCATTTGTTTTTTCCAGGCGATATACAACGTTACTGCTACACAATATCCCCAGGCATGTATGCAAAATCAGAACGACTCTGTATATGTCAGTCCAGGAGCTTTACTTACTCTAACTAGATTATGTAAGTTGAACCTTTGATATCAAAGTATGTTTAATATTAACCACGTTTAGAATGTGTATATTTATAGTTGTATTGTATATTCATATTTATGAAATAAATGTCACTGATTGAAAAACTATTCAGGAATATTTGTTGATTATCGAATTTAAAATTAAAAAGTTTTGCAAGGTCAGACTATCTCATATCATAAGATGTGATCTATAAAAAAAATAAATAGCTAATACAGATCTTTATAATATTTTTCCAAAAATGAGGTCTTAAAAATATCACTTTATTTTGTAATTAGACGGATTGGACACACATCAAAAGTTTGAACCACAGTATAGCTTACATTATAAACAATATAATACAATCAAATAATTAGTTAAAACAACAGATGTAACTATCAAATGTATGTGACAATCTGAAACACAAATCTATATAGTAAGACAACGACGATGACACACTCAATCTATACACATCAGCAAATGTATGATTTTGAAATGTTTCTTCGATGTGAGAAATATATGCTGTGACAATCTATCTCAAGCTTGACAGTAAGCAAATTGTGTCGAGATGCACAACAAAATATTAATTTTGTCTGGTTTTTGTAAGAAAAAAAAACTTCAAATTTTTGTACATTGCAATTTCATATCAAGGAATATCGTTTATTATTTATAAGCTTTCTTGTCTATTTCAGCAACCTGTCGTAAGTTTTCATTTGATTTTAATTTTTATATTTGTGATTTATCTTAAAAGAAAAGTTTGAAGATACCTCAAATTTAATCTGAGGTCGTAAATCGAAGAAGGACAGACACTACCATGGCCAAAAGAAAAAGGACAAAATGACAAACAATGCTCTACAATACATTACACAGAAAACTAAAGATCGAGCAACACGAAATCAACTAAAAACCGGGGATGAACTCGTGTGCTCAGGAAAGGTAAGCAATTGCTGCTCCTATAGTGGCACCCTTCGTGTTTCTCTTGTTACAAGCCCAATAATGGCATGAACAAGGAAAGAACAGGATTGTGATTACGACAAACGGAACACACCCGTGATCATTAGTGACACATATATTCTGTAGAGGTCAACCAAGTCAATATCATTATTTTAATACTTTTCGGATTAATTACAATCAAAGTTATTTAAAGAAATATATTGAATCTATACGTGGTTAAGCACAATACAAATAAACGAGAAGGTTATAAAGCTTCCTACCTGAACGACACCTAAAACCTTTAAATATTCAAAAAAAAAAAAAAAAGTATTTTTTTTTTTTTATATTAATAGACGTATAAAGTATGTTGGTACCCTGTATATTATCTAGAACAAAGCATAGTATGCACTGGTCAAACACGAACCAGTGCTGTAGACATCTAATAAAAGGAAATAGAACCAATATGCCGAATGCTTTTTTCCTTTTAAATAGAAATTTAATAATGGTGTGCACACATGTCGTTCCAATATAAGCACATTGTTTTGAATGATACAAGTTATTTGCAAGCACCTCGAAACAGGAAGTACACGCTTGACAGGGACTTGCTTTTATTTTTGTTTCTAAATCTTTAGCAAATATTTCGAATATTTGGCGACCATGTACATATATTGTCTATATAATCATTTATTGTACCTCAGTATATGAACATCACTACAAAATTGTCTACATTAAAATTGCTATTTTTCTCCTTTTCCAGTTGTTTGACTATTGAGCAGTCCATAGTTTTTAAGACTATGGACCGGCAATGTGAATCGTTTTCGCGGATTTTTAGTTCCGCGACCGGATTGGATAAAAGTTTTATATTTATTCGGAACACTTGGCCTTCATCGTCTATTAACGAAAACTCTGAAATTTTCAAAAAAATTCAAAATTTCAAAAATTTCAAATTTTGCATGATTTCAAAAATTTCCTAAGATTACAAAATTTTCAAAAAATTTCAAAAATTCCAGTTTTCATGAAATTTCATAAAATTTCTAAATTTTCAAAAAATTTCTAAATTCTAAAATAATTTTTTTTTGGACAAAATTCAAAATTTTCATAAGACTTGTAGTCACCATGTACATTTATGTTGAAGTCTACTTTCTCAAAAGAATCAAACTCTTATGAATGACTGGGGAAATAGCATAACAATGTCCATGAGACAATATTCAGATTTATAATGCAAAATACTGGCAAAAGATGCGTGATTTTATTGGTTTTTATCATTTTGAGATGATCATTCAACTATGAGTCGAATGTTTTTCGGTATAATAAAATACTTATAGACTGTGTATTCAGAAATAGCAAGTGTGTTGCCCCCTCGACCCTGACTATTGACCTCGGCTTCGCCTCGGTCAATAGTCAGCATCTCGGGGACAACAAACTTGCTATTCCCTCATACCCAGTCAATAAGTATAATATTGGTATTGTCGGGATTTCCATCCGATAGCAGTAGAATACTAATACTTATAACTTGTCATCTATGTTATTGTCTCTTGTTTCACTTTAAAGTAAATTGGCAGTCTTGATCCACGTTTTTAAAATTCTGCATTCAATCTTGTGCAAGAGTAGCTTCGTTGTTATCTAGTTTAAGCATATTTTATTAATTAATTCAACATAGCATTGCAATATTGAACGATATTTAATACATAATGCATAAATCATACCTCAGTATATATTTTCTATATAAAATCTAATGGAGATAAAATTACTATTTTGCACATAAAAATCCAATTGCTGATTTTGTTTAAATAGTTTTGATGACTGATCATGACTATTATCCCTAGGGAAATAGTTCATTTCAAACAGCATACGTTTTCCCGCGCTTTTATGGTTCGGATCTTTCGTGTTTTAAGAACATGCACCTACATGCCCGAGAGATACGATTATTTGTTTACCAGACGATAAAATGGCATCTGCTGAAACTTTAAACTGGTTAGAATTGTTGTTAAAACATGTTTATTGTTGATATTTTACTTAATATTACTATTAAGAACTTCTATTTGTGTCTTTTTAATAGCCATATTTTCTCAGATTTCCTAGATTGCCTTTGCTATAATAAAACACTTATTTACTGGCTATTCGGACAATAGCAAGTTTATTGTCCTCATAGCCAGTAAATAGGTGTATAGTAATTAATAGGATTGGGAAACAAGTTGCTGGAACTTATATTAATCGTTGGTATATGTTATGTTTTTCTCTGTTTTCTAGTATAAGGTCGAAAAAGTAATGAAATCAGAGCAGTTAATGGATAATTTGGATACAAACAACAACCGAATAAAATATCAAAGTGTACGAAGAAACATTTTGTGTTAATCACTGCTTCCCTTTTCAGCAATTATTGAGCTTTCTTAGTTCTCTAGTAGAAAGACGAAGACGTAGTGAAGTCAGAACACAAACAACAAATCGATAAATGAATATCAAAGTGTACACAGAAACATTTTGTATTAATCACAACTTCTTTTTTTCAGCAAAAGTTGAGAAAGAGAATGTCTTAAGTGCCGCGACAGTGATTTCTATTATTGTTGTTCTTATGCTGTTGATTGGTGGGCTGATCGTAGTATTTTATTGCTGGAAAAAGACGAAACAGAACAAAAAAATCAGGCCTGATGATCCGTTAGCAGTTAAAGCGCCACCTGTAGATCATTTTGACAGAGTCGGCTCTTCAATGAGTCGGTGTGGTGCTATATCCCCGTATTCGCCGTACCCAACTTTGAGCGAAATTGCTGTTTTTAGATTTGGTCCATCTCCTATTCCCGATTGCGATGGAGGGACGACTCTTGGTGGAACAATTGCACCAGGTCTTCCGGAAGAAGATATTGCACAAGCAATGCGACAACGATATGAGTATGATATGGAATTTGAATCGGACACAAACACATGCGGGCCTTCAAGACCGATAACTCAAGGTGACCCAGATAATATAAGTTTACCGATGTACAGTGAAAACGGAATCTCAACACCTGAACCTACGAGAATTCGTGAAATATTTGAGAAGTTGGAAACAACCGCACGTGATGACGAACTAGATAAATGTTTCCCAATTGAAAAGGAGACCGAATATGAAAAGAAAGGAGAGGACGAAGTAGACACATCAAAACAAAATGGAACGATACCTTGTGTTGAAAATCATCCAAAGAAAGATGAAAATAATTTTCTTTATTCCAAAAACGAAGATATTCCTGTAGTAGCTGATGATGGCCACAAGTTTAAATCAGATACCACAGAAATAGAAGATGAAAGTATCCCGATTGTCGAACAAGATTATAATAAATGATTGTACACGTAGATAAGTACTTCCGGACTACTAATACCACGGTGTGCTCGAATGGTGCAAGTTTTGTGAAACAGATTATAACTTTAAAATAATTAATATAATAAATATTGTTAAATATTTGTAAACAGAACGTTAAATATAACGGTTGATGAAAGAGAAACAATGAATGCATATGTAAATATGTTTATTTTTGATAGAGAAACTTATTTGTTTGTAAGTTTACTTTTATGGATCAATGATTGTTTTACATCAACGTCATCTTTGAGTATTTTATTTCGTTTAATCATATTGAATTTTCTCAAATTTTCATTTATTTATTTATTTTCGGGGAATTAACATATCAACTGGTAAAATATAGGTACTTGTAAATTTCAGTATGTCACCTTGTGTTTCTTGTCTTTCATTTGTAATGATAAAAATGCAAAATAAGAATAAGAATACTTTCGTCGCCATATTATCTTTTCATTCTTTGAGCTATCAAAGTTTTCACTTAATACATGGTTAAATCAAATTAAAATTCATTTTTTATTTGATCTTATATCTTAACGAACTTAATTAAAATTATAAATTGTTGTATTTTGTAATATGTTTTGGCGATACATTAACATCTGACAACATCTCAGGGTTAACATTTTCAACCAACCAATCAGCGATGGACCGAATATACACATGGAACTGTTTTTCGACTGGTCACATTATTAAGCTGCCTTCCATATGATTGGACTGTCAAAGAAGAATGAAAAGTTACTTGAAATGGCCCCAAACGTGATGTTGTTCCATATTAATGTGTTTCCAAAGGAAAAAAAGATACTACAAACATCTCATATTATTAGATTGTATCTTACCAGACACTGTCAGATGAAGCACAGCATTCTAAAACATTTACTAATATAGAGATTTTATATGACGTGTATCGTGCTCTCATTCAAATAAACCATTTTATCCTTGCTATGTCATCTACATTATATGATACCTTACATGTGTTGTTATACAAGTAAACATTCAGTCTGCACATACTATTTTTTATAATTTCTATGGCCATCGCGACCAATACTCCATCGCATATTGATAGTACCAATACCAATATCTTTATTCTCATCACTATATATATAGGTACAGAGAAACATTAAAACATATGTACAATATATACAATATATACAAACAGAGTTTTATTTAATCAAAATAGTCAGGGGGACTCACTCTTTTATTGATAATTTTGATGAATTTGCACAAACTTATAAGATTCTGTTTATTTTTGGATGACATAATTTCTTTAAAGGATAAAATGTTGGGCCTTCTGTGCAAATTTTTCTTAATATAAGTTTTTCTTTCATTTTCAAAAAATGGACACTTCAGAATATAATGGAATTCATCGCCAATATTAGAATTACATAAATTACACTTTCTGTTTTCTCGTTCTAAATTTTGCCATTTACCACACTCAATTGGTAGTCTATAATTAACTGTTCGAAATTTGCAAAATATCAAAAAATCTTTTTCGTCCAATATGTTAAAATAATCTTCAAATCCAAAAGTATCTTTGAAAATTCTATAATTAATGGCTTTTGAACAGGTTTGAAGAACATCATTCCAATTTTGTTGGAACTGGTCGCATAAACATTGTTTAATTTTTTTCCTTAATCCATCTCTGGTTTATAAAGTTTTGAGAATTCCATATGTAGGTAAGTCCACATTCATCAAAAATACCTTTGACATAAGCCAGTCATTGAAAATTAACATTTTGAGTAATAAATAAATGAAACATTAATCTATAAGTAACAGCACATAGCTTAGTCTGTTTACCCGATCACATCAATATCGTAGACAAATGGTAGACCATCAACACACGTTGAGCTGATTTTGTTGAGTCAGCTCACTGCGATAAAACTCTGATGACATGTCGTTCCATTCGAACACATTTCCAAGCCAGATATTCTTTGTTTCTGTGTGCTTAGCGGAGATGCAGTAATTGTCAATTTTATATTCTTTGTTTTGATCTTAGAGTGGGTCATCTGAATCTATCATTTTCCAAAACGCGTCGTGCGCACTTAATATGGTATCTGTGTTTTATTCCACACTTAAGGCGAACATTAAAAGTGTCCTGATCCCGTGGTGGTTTACATGAATGTGTGTTCTAGTGTAGATTTCTTGCAAAAAACTACTTGCTAAATAATGTAATAATTAGTAAAAATATGGTTCATCTCCTTCATGCATTGGTTGGCTTAGTCGGTTTTGTTTATCCGTTTTAGTCGGTTTTGTTTATCCGTTTTAGTCGTTTTGTTTATCCGTTTTAGTCGGGTTTGTCTATCCGTTTTAGTCGTTTTATCTATCCGTTTTAGTCAGTTTTATCTATCCGTTTTAGTCGGTTTTATATATCCGTTTTAGTCGGTTTTATCTATCCGTTTTAGTCGGTTTTGTCTATCCGTTTTAGTCATTTTGTCTATCCGTTTTAGTCGGTTTTGTCTATCCGTTTTAGTCGTTTTGTTTATCCGTTTTAGTCGTTTTGTCTATCCGTTTTAGTCGGTTTTGTTTATCCGTTTTAGTCGTTTTGTCTATCCGTTTTAGTCGTTTTATCTATTCGTTTTAGTCGTTTTGGTTGTCGTGCTCCCAAAGACTTAAATCATTTTGCTTTCCATTTGTTTTACTTTGAGTGTACCTAATGAAGATGATTCGAGAATTGTATCTTGCGCTTTACATTAGTCATCTACGTTTTTATTGACAAATAGTCAACTATACTTGCTACAATATAGCTTACGGACGAGAGTTTTCAATGGTTTTATAAGTTTATATGTGTTAAATTTTCACTTTTTAGCTTTGTTTATAACGTCACCATAGAAACATGGACAGGAAATACCCGTTTGGTCAGATTTCTTAGTGTTTTTATATTTCATTGCGGTAATCAAATGTGTTGTAAATCTGTGCTTAATATCGTACAGGTTAACATGAACGAACATAATTTAAAGTGAAAACTTAAGGAATCCAATTGTACAATATTATTAAATGAAGGTTAGATCCTTTTCAACAGACCAATTAGGAACGAGTCTACCATATTCTGAGAGGTATTATATGCTGAGAACTGTTGTTTGATTGGTTAATACATGTTGCTCGTTCTTTAGATATTTGCATAGTATTTTGAGGATCATTGTTTTTTCTGGGGGGGTTTTTATGGCAATTGTCCTTCTTCCATATACGTCTTTGAATTACTCCTTTGGTATTTTCTTACTGTCTTGTTTATGATTGGACGGTTAAAGATGAAATGTATGAAAAATTACCTGAAATGACCCTATATGGGATGTTGTTAAAAAAGAGATGCAAGAAGCATTTAATTCTATTCACATGTATGCAGCCGACACTCCTACCAAAATTGTTGGGTAATGAAATCATAGGCGGTTTAGACAGAAGCAGAGTGCTTTTAAATGTGAATGAAATGATACAACGGAAGTAACTAGATGCACATTGATCTCACGATAAAAAAAAAGAATAAAACAAAAGATAGAAACTTAGTGTTAGCAGGAATAGTGACGAATAGAAGTCACATTACTGTTGAAAAAAGACCCTTTTAACATTATTTAAACATTAGGTTGTATATGAATTTTTTGAAGATGCCAAAGAGATAGTGAAAATCCATGAAGAGGAAGCGAAGAAGGACAAACAATGCAATAACCAAACGAAAGGGAACAAAACACCACACAGAAAACTCAAGATTGAGCAGCACGAACCCCACAAAAAATCGGGGTGCTACTTAAGGTTAATCAGTTTCTGATCCACTAGTGACATCCGTCGTGTTGCTGTTAAGCGACAAGAACATCATCTGATATGGAATTCGTGCTTGGACACCAGAATATACAAGTAAATACAAATAATATCAATAAAACACCAATCCAAAATTGGAGTAAAAGCAAAACGGTAATCATATTGGACGTCACTACACAGACCTAAAAATGTGATTCGATATCTATTCAATAGAAAACCGGTTTGAAAAGCTATTATTCCAAAATTGTTTTATATTTTATAGGGGTTGGGGTTACGGTTATTGTGATTAACGCCACTTTCAACAATAGTTCAGTTTTTATCATGGCGGTCAGTTTTATTGGGGGAGGAACCCGAAGTACCAGGAAAAAACACCGACCTGCCGCAAGTCAATGACAAAATGTATCACATAATGTTGTATCGAGCACACCTCGTCATGGGCAGGATTTTAACTTTAGTGGTGATAGGTACTGGTTGCATAGGTATTACAGGTTATAGATTATACAATTATTGACGAGAACTGATAAGGAGAAACATCGTTTTATGAGAAAAAAAACCCACTCTGATTCAAAAAGTTCTCTGAAACTGACACCATCAACATGTTTTGATTGTCAACATATTTGTAATGTTTAGTGAACGTGTTTTTCAATATTGTCATTTCTATGGGTATCAACTGTGTTCCTCTTCTCGCCGACTTGTTGCTTTATTTGTATAAAGATTCCATACAGAGTACCGAAAACGTTTTGTTGCACATTCCCCTATATACAATGTAGATGATGTCTTAATACAAATGATTACAAATGTATGTTGATCACATCTATTCCACTGAGCTGAAATAAACAATGTCACAGATACAGATAGGTATGCTTCATACCTTGAACTACACCTCCAAGTTGACAATGAGGGTTAGTTTACGACAAAAGAGATGATCTCAATTTTCCCATTGTGAACTTTCAATTTATATGTATCAACATTTCAGCAGCACCTGTATATTGAGTACATATTTCTCAATTGATGCAATATTCCAGAGCTTCTGGTTTCTATCATGATATTCTTGATAGAGGGCTGCTGCTAACCAGGATGCTACTGACCATAGGGTTCCTGATGGTTAAGCTGAAATCATCACTTCGAAAGTTTTGCGGTCGCCACCATGACTGTGATAACCGTTGCCGCATATCTATATAAAAATTAACCACGGATATGTACCGATTGTCGTAATCACAATCCGTCCTCCATAACATATCACCGGGCTTGTAACAAAAGCAACAAGACTGGCGCCACTAGTGGAGCAGACAAGTCTGATCTTTCCGGAGCACATGAGTTCAACCATGGTTTTCTGTAGCGTTCTTGCAGCCCAATCTTTAGTTTCTTGTGTAGTGCTTTGTAGATCATTGTTTAACCTTTTGTCTTTTTTCATTTGGCCATTGTTACCCTTTTGGTATCTGCAGACTTTTTTCTTTCGACTTATGACAATGAACATGACTATGGTAAATACTCTCAATAAATGGAACATTCATAAATATCTTCTTTTTTTTTTTATTAAGACATGAAATGAAATATAAGACAATTTACGTTCTTTGTACTGGTCAGTCCTATTAATAGCAAGTACTCACAGATAGTACCTGGAGAAAGTCCGTATTTACTTGAACTGATATTTTTCAATTTAAATAGTAATAAACACGCGTTTTTGGCATTTTATGACATCAATATATCCGAGTGAGGAGAACCTTAGTTTTGATAATAATTATATAATTAAAGAACTGTGAATTTCAGTAATAAGTATATCTAACATACCATGTCAGTGCCAAAACACTGGAGGATAATATCCTTTGGGACTAATAGTCGATCAGTAGTGACTGTAGAAAAAACATAGATATCTAACTTAGTGAGTACGATGCGTTTCTGGGATGATGTTCATTAGGTACGCTCAATGTCGAAAGACAAGAAAGCCAAACAATTTACATTTACATGGGAGCAAAGTACTATCTTGCCAAATGCCTTTAAAAAAAACTATAAAACTAAAGTCCGACGAAATATTCTAGTAAGGGAATGACCCGGATTCAAAAAAAAAAAACAATAGTTCAAATATAAATATAAAACTAAACAAAAGAACACAAGTTCGGATAATACGAGCCCCTCTCCCAACCACCTAAACAAATAAAGAAGTGATAGAGCCGTCATTTCCTGTCCAATTTAAGATGGTAACGTTTCTCAAGTGTCCCACTTGGTTTTGTTGTTGTTGCTTCCTTTCATCGCATCTGATGAAGGTCATTTCAGAAACGTGTTGTGCACACTAAGTTAGATATCTACGTTTTATTTACAGAGTGGTATGCATGACTGTGGGAATTGTGATAAATCAAACGTTCTTTGAGCCTCGCATGTTCCAAATAATTATGCGTCCTCATGATGTAACTAATATAGATCATTCATTACGATAATGTTTTTTTTTTGTTTATTTTGTCTTCGTTCTGTGTCTTTTGCCCATTGTTTCCCGTGTCTCTGGCTTTTCCATCCTTGATTGCCTCTTCGGTTTTCTCTAACGTTTATGTATAATACACTGAAATTGTGTAATCCCTGAATCGGTGAAATCGTTTCGTTGGATACGTTTTATTTATAAAGGTTGATGCGTTTGCGGTAGAGTTTAGTTAAATTTAACCAAGATAACTCAAATATTCAGCTACTCCAAAGTTAATTCAGAAGTCCTGCTTGATATCGACAAAACTATGTTTGTCATGAAAGCATTGCAGCCTGTTTAACTACCACAATCTATATTAAAATCATAATGCAATTTAAAAGAATTAATCCTGACATAATAACGAGTTTGAATATATAGTATTGCTTCGGCACTGACGTGGTTTATTAGATATACTTAGACTTCGAGTCAATCTTCCTCAGACATAGGCAACTTTAACCGATGTTTGGATGTTCTGGTTAGCCCCTGTGGCTTACATGCTTCCAAACACTTTTAAATAATTTAGTTTTTCAATCTCTTGATTTTGAGAGTACACAATGCAGGCTATCACAGAAACGCATTGATTTGCACCACATAAGATATCTACATATTTATCAAGTCGAATTTCGGATAACTCGAAATTTTGCAACGGTCCCGTGAACTTCGAGATAACGAGATTCACCTGTACTTCAATAAAAAAGAAATGTGAATGAACAATTTAAAAACAAATTATGATCATGAAAATAATACAATTTTTTGACAGGGTCATACTTGATGTATTTCGCCATTACATACATGTACATATACATCAAGCATAGTAGGATATACTCCAACTTGTCATCATGTAAAGATCAATACACATAGATTAGTGGCAGTTTTAAAGGTCGAGACAGACATTATCAGTAGTATCTCAGCGAGTCCGATAGGTCAATCTCTGATAGTAGAGATAATGTATGTCGAGACCTTCAAATCTGATAGAATTGTTCTTATCGGTGACATCATTGTGTTTGACGTCATACTGATCAATATTGTCCAGTATCAGAGTCATTCCATTGATACTGGCCATATCACTCGTCGAAATCAAAGGGAAAACGTCCAAATCACCAATGAAATACTATATACATATGTACAAGCATATAAAAATTATATACAAGGTATATCATACACTAATCTCTGATGTTGGTGTCGGAGAGAGAAAAACAAATGAAGTATTTTTTTCACTTTCACTGTCATGTCGGAATTCCTCATTTACAATCCCGCCACTACGACCACTTATGCCTGTCCGCCTCATAAGAAGTTTTTCTCTAAACTTTGTTTCCTTCATTTCTTTATTTTTAATGTATTCTCTGTGTATGAGGTATGTGACAGCACCGATTAACAAAGATCCAATAAGAATACTTAAGGCTATAAGCACATAGTTAATTACACCATATTCTATTGGACCATATTGAACACTTGAACCTGAAATTGTAGAAGAGAGATTATTAGTTATATTTAGAGTTGATGTTGAGACTTCATAATCCGCCGAATTATCATATTGTAAAGAGACATTAGTATGTACATTTGTTATCCTGGTCTTTTGTTGTGATCGAGTGTGTTCAACTTGGATGAATGCAGTCGTAATTTGCTCAATATTGATAATGTTGGTAATTGTTTGTGCTCCAGATTAATCCATTAATTTTAGATAATGATGCTAGCTGATTGTGGTTCAGTCTCCTCAATTTCTTTGATGGTTTCATACACTGTGTCAAGTTATAATCCCCACAATGTTATCGCTAAATCCCGAAGTTAATCGTTTTTACACAACTTTTCCGAATGTCGGTGATGTCAGTAGTTTCTTGTGATTTAGACTCCTCAATCTAGGTAATGATCTTCTTTTAACCAACAAATTGTAATCCCCAAAATAGTATCGCTAAATCCGGATGTCAGACGCTCCTACAATATTTAATATGATTTCACAATACAATCCGTTGATAGAAATATAATAATAATTGCCACCGTCAAAAGCCTTACGCGTATTGCTATGAAATAAAATTCCAATAATTCAATACACAATTAATTAATTATACGTTTTGTGTCTAATTGTTTTAAATTGCTATTCATGTTCCCATCCTAAATTACACATGATTTGTGAGGTCTTTCTACTCTTTGATATACGTTCTCACAGAAAGGTACCTCTACCTATGTACAGGTATATATCTACCTCAACTCAACAAAGATTAGACGAAAACAACAGTTAATGATGGTGTCGAATAGCATTATAATTATAATTGGATTTTTATCGAAGATGGTTGGTAACAGGACTACGTTTGCTTAGTTCATCGATTAAAAACACAACATCATTTACAAACATATCAAAACATTTACATGAGAAACGGATTTTTTTATATGTTCAATATATTGATTACCTGAAATATAATTTAGATTTAATAGTCGTGGTGTCATTTTATAATTATGAAAGGAATCTGTTAAATTACATGTGTATTGGAAAATAATTGATTGAGAATGATATTCTCAATACTTAAAAGTAATCACTTAATGTTTAGTAATTTGTAGTAAACACAATTATATTGTATGTCTAATGTTTCTTTTCAAATGGATGTTTGTGTTTATTATTAACTTTATGAGTCGTGTTCATTAAGAATGTTTGTTTAGGGGGCATGATCCCGTAATGTAATTAAATATCACCATATAAAAGCTTCTTGATCAACTTCTTGCTTTAATGTTATAATATATGTTTCTATAAAATATGAAATGAAGTTTAATCGACTCTCTCTCTCTCTCTCTCTCTCTCTCTCTCTCTCTCTCTGAAGCTTTGTCGTTAATCGGACTCCATTCCTTTGTCTTTACATCAAGCATGTTGCCTGAATGAACACGAAGTTAAATGATGACTAAACGTCTAATTTCTATAGTGTTTACTTGTCAACGTCTCACTGAAACACCACAATCACATTTATTTCTTAATAGTATGATGCTTATCCAGCAACAACAAAACAAAAAGGGACGTAATTGTTTAATCGACACAGCAGAATAGCGTAACCAACAGTAACTGATGATCAACACATCACAATTTAATTAAACCATCAAAATTGCAGTTAAGTTCGAAATAGGATAAAGTACTAATTGTACGCCTAGTTGCAGTGAAATTTATATAAGAAATGACATGGTTTATAAGATACATGTAATATTTGAAATTCCTAAATAATGTAATTGTTAATAAAATGAAGTGTTGTCATATCTCTTAGGTATATGTAACCTTAGCCAAAGTTGGCTATACTGTATAGGTACTTTGGTTTTCGTGCTCCTATAGTCTATTTAGATTATTGCTCCTATAGTCTATTTAGATTATTGCTCCTATAGTATATTTAGATTATTGCTCCTATAGTCTATTTAGATTATTGCTCCTATAGTCTATTTAGATTATTGCTCCTATAGTCTATTTAGATTATTGCTCCTATAGTCTATTTAGATTATTGCTCCTATAGTCTATTTAGATTATTGCTCCTATAGTCTATTTAGATTATTGCTCCTATAGTCTATTTAGATTATTGCTCCTATAGTCTATTTAGATTATTGCTCCTATAGTCTATTTAGATTATTGCTCCTATAGTCTATTTAGATTATTGTTCCTATAGTCTATTTAGATTATTGCTCCTATAGTCTATTTAGATTATTGCTCCTATAGTCTATTTAGATTATTGCTCCTATAGTCTATTTAGATTATTGCTCCTATAGTCTATTTAGATTATTAGTTTTTTATGTCTTTTGAGTTTGACCTGATTAATGTTATTCCAGAAACTCGTCATTCTCACTAATTTATATATTTACATTTTTATTACTCTTGATTGCCTTAATGGGCAATTGAAAATAAACAGGTAAATGACAAAGGTATTTTAAATTGTTAATGTTTCCATGCCACGAGGAAAAAACATTTACATGATATGTTATATTAACCCATTTCCACTAAAAGTGTTATAGGTTTTGGCCTTCTTCAATATTTTTATTTTATTGCAAGTAACAGTTCCTAAATAATATAATTATAATTAAAGCAATGTGTATCGCGATCAGACATATGTAATATCATCCGATTTAGCTATTCTGTTTATGCCCTTTGATTTCTTGCTCCCAGAAAGTTTATTAAGGGGCTTTCAAACCTTTTGACTTTGGGCATAATTGATTAATATTCTTCCAGAAACGTGTTATGCACACTAAGTTAGACTATTTACGTTTTTATTTATGCTAGAAAAGTTCTACAATACTTGACTTTTTGGGTGTCCATCTATAGTTTCTCTTTCCTTTTCTATTTCACCCTTCACTGACTCAACACAAAAAAGTCCACGACATGTAACGTTGGAAATCCAAGTCCTGACTTGGGACAGTCACAAAAATGTTGCGAGTTTAAACCGGATAATGGATTAATTGTCTTTATTGAAACATCAATCGTGTTACTCGATCTTTGGTTTTATGTGTATGTTCTGTAGATCGTTGTTTGTCCTTTTGGTCATTGTGTTGTCTGTTCTTCTTCGATTTACGGATTCTGATTACCTCTTTGGTATCTCCAAACCCTTCTTACGTTAGAACATTATACCTCCAACAGAAAAAAAAAGACTTTGCATTCTATCGTTGACTGAGCAACAAGAAAACCTTATTGGTTATGTTGAAGGAACGATAGCCTGTCACGTAATACAAACACACAACTGTCTTCATTTTAATTAAAGCTTTGTCTTTTATTCTATTTAATATAATACTCTTGAAATTATATCGTTAGTCAATTGATCCATCAGTAATGAACTTATTTATAATGCAATATCTCCTTTAAAATTAAATGAAAAATATTGGTCGACAATAGATCAAAGCGAAGATGTGTTCTTAACCTCTAAATATTTTTATATATTGTTTTAATTATTACATAATATTTCCTATATTTGATTTCTTAAAAAATGTACTTTAAGCTAAGTTGGTCCTGACGTCATTTTCTATATTTATATATCCTACCGTGACATCTGCTCGGTTATGCAATAAAGCCGATCACTTGTTTTGATTTACAATGCTCGCGCAGCACGAGACCAATGACGTCATTCTGTATATTCAAAGCGTACAAAAACACAGAGGGAATTCTTTTCAACGTCAAAATTACAAGATGAGATTAAAACAGAGAAGTTTGAATTGAATTAATTCCATGCAAGTAAAAAAGATCCTATTCACTAATGTCTTTTTTTCCTGATCATTATGCTTGTTAAATATGTTTCCATCGATGGTATTTCCCAAGCATTTGTATTTTTCCGGTTTGTTGACATAATCGTCATCACAGTTCATGACCGTTTCTGGAATGTAGGCCAAGCAAATTGTATTTTAAAATACTTTGAAAATATGATGATTGATCATTCAGATTCCACCATTTACTAGAAAATGGCCGATTTTACCGGGAAAATACATGCAAGTGCTCTTCATTAGTCACAAATGGCAGATTATTTTGCATTTCCACTGCTGCTTTAATAACAAATATACCCCTTACTTCTTGGGGTAATGAAATGAAATTCACAGAGAAGATAGAAAAAGAATTAATTTATAGCAATAATCAAAATTTATAGCATAAATTGAACAGAGAATTAAATTAAACCAGACAGAAAAATGAGATTATCTGGGTAAAAAAAACCTGTCATTATTACAAATAGCATCAACAAAACTGTATTGTTACCACTCTGTGATAATAAATTGTGATTAAAATAAATTGAAATCAGTCATTAATTGTATTACAAAAATATGGCAGAATGTAGTCAGTCTAATAGATTGTATTGACAAAAGCAAAAACACCAAATTCACTGGATTAAATACTTTATTATATGGGTAAGCAAGTTTAATATTTGCATCAAATAATTTATTTTTAATACTTCAATTTCAAACTATTAAAAAAAAACATCCTTTGAGCATAATTGATTAATATTCTTCCAGAAACGCGTTATGTGCACTAAGTTAGACTATTTACGTTTTTATTTATGCTAGAAAAGTTCTACAATACTTGACTTTTTGGGTGTCCATCTATAGTTTCTCTTTCCTTTTCTATTTCACCCTTCACTCACTCAACACAAAAAGGTCCACGACATATAACGTTGGAAATCCAAGTCCTGGCTTGGGACAGTCACACAAATGTTGCGAGTTTAAACCGGATAATGGGTTAATTGTCTTTATTGAAACATCAATCGTGTTACTCGATCTTTGGTTTTATGTGTATGTTTTGTAGATCGTTGTTTGTCCTCTTGGCCATTGTGTTGTCTGTTCTTCTTCGATTTACGGATTCTGATTACCTCTTTGGTATCTCCAAACCCTTCTTACGTTAGAACATTATACCTCCAATAGAAAAAAAAAAGACTTTGCATTCTATCGTTGACTGAGCAACAAGAAAACCTTATTGGTTATGTTGAAGGAACGACAGCCTGTCACGTAATACAAACACACGACTGTCTTCATTTTAATTAAAGCTTTGTCTTTTATTCTATTTAATATAATACTATTGAAATTATATCGTTAGTCAATTGATCCATCAGTAATGAACTTATTTATAATGCAATATCTCCTTTAAAATTAAATGAAAAATATTGGTCGACAATAGATCAAAGCGAAGATGTGTTCTTAACCTCTAAATATTTTTATATATTGTTTTAATTATTACATAATATTTCTTATATTTGATTTCGCAAAAAATGTACTTTAAGCTCAGTTGGTCCTGATGTCATTTTCTATATTTATATATATAAAAAACAAAGACAAAACAAACAGAAAACAAACGAACAAACAAACGAAAACTAAAGCATGCACTAATATTGACAGTTTAATAAACGGTGAAGGACGACAATTCAACCAACCATAAAAAAATCTACAATGACCCTGCGTAAATACAGATTGCACAAGGGAGATAACTACAGATATTGATGGAAATCAAGGTTGTGCATGAAATAGTGGCAGGGTTAAACATGTTGATAACAATGAAACATCTTATCTCTGATAACTATATTTTTAGCTGGCAAACAAGAATAAGTAAACAAAAATAAAGGGTTTCCACATTGGTGTTCACTCAAACAGAAGAGTTTACACTTTGGCGTTAACTCAAACGGAAGAGTTTACACTTTGGTGTTAACGCAAACAGATGAGTTTACACTTTGGCGTTATCTCAAACAGATGAGTTTACACATTCGTGTTAACTCAAACAGATGAGTTTACACATTGGTGTCAACTCAACAGACGATTGGGGTTATTGACATGCTTCGTCCCTTACAGCATTGTTTTAGATCTATCCTGACTATATGACTTACTGGAGGGAAAGGACAATGATAGACAACTGTCTCGGTGGTGTAATGGTTAGTCTTCGTTTTGCCGTAGATCTTGGGTTCGATCCTCGGGCCGGTAAAACAAAAGATTATACAGTTGGTATTTACTTCTATTCTGATTGGCATGAATGATTCAGAGCATCTTGTGACTGGTTGACTCGGAGTCAGGATATTATATCTGATTGGAGCAACATGTTTACCTGTTATGCAGGCACTATGTAAATCTAGTTCAGAGTGTTGGTCTAGCACAAAACAGACATCACCATAATTTCATCAGAATTTAATTTGTTCCCGCCGTGATAGCTGTCAGATTGCTCACTTGGTGTTAATCAACAATGAGCGGCCTTTGTTCCCGCCGTGTTAGCTGTCAGATTGCTCACTTGGTGTTAATCAACAATGAGCGGCCTTTGTTCCCGCCATGTTAGCTGTCAGATTGCTCACTTGGTGTTAATCAACAATGAGCGGCCTTTGTTCCCGCCGTGATAGCTGTCAGATTGCTCACTTGGTGTTAATCAACAATGAGTGGCCTTTGTTCCCGCGTGTTAGCTGTCAGATTGCTCACTTGGTGTTAATCAACAATGAGCGGCCTTTGTTCCCGCCGTGTTAGCTGTCAGATTGCTCACTTGGTGTTAATCAACAATGAGTGGCCTTTGTTCCCGCCGTGTTAGCTGTCAGATTGCTCACTTGGTGTTAATCAGCAATGAGCGGCCATACATTTGTGTTTTATGTGTATTGGTTTAGCCTCTTTCTAAGATATTGATCTTAGAATTGTTCCGAGGGTGTAGTATGTTTTGTTTTACATTTTATTTCTCACTCAGACTTTGTAATAATAATCTTAAAAAAATATCTTCATTATGGGATGAATGTATTGCAAATAAGAACTTTATGATATTTTTTTTTTAAATCCATCAAATTGTTGAGAATATAAATATGAAGATAAAGCTAATAACCAAACAACACATATTGAATTGCCAGGAACAATTATTATTACTCTATAATTACTTAAGGCAAATCAAAATCCCATCAATAGCCTGTAAATCTCACTGTCAATTCTGACACGGTATACCATTATTCTATTATTGACGACTGTATACACATTGTTACTAAACATGATGAATACATGTAAATAGAGATAATTCCGTCCTATGTCTATAAATAGGAACGGTTACATGTGTATTTGTGTTGTAGCGTTGTTTATGTCTTTTGTTGCTCTGGTCCACATTGTATTAAGAGTTACAATAATAAAGGCAGATAATATCAATAAATAAAGGTCAATAGATGTATGCCATTTTGAAGGGGACAACATTAAATGGAAATGAATATAGGGTTAAGGTTATGGTGCTTAACGCCACTTTCAACTATATTTCAGTCATATCGTGTTGCATAGGTAGTTGTAAATCAAACTACCATACGATCACGACCACGACGGCCCCCTGAAAAAGATTTTTTTTAATTGTGCTTGCGAATGTATTTTTCTTTTACCTATGTTGTTTCGTTTTCTGTTAATTTATGGGTTTTGATCTGTCTTGTTACCTACTTTGATTAAGATTTTTGAATAGACTGCAGAATATCGTTATCATCGAAGAAGGTCTTATTTGTATTTAAAATGGAACGTTCGATTTTTCGTTAAATGTTCAACCTCCTTTAAAACAAACAAATACAATTATAAACTAAAGCCTAACCCCTCCCCCTAAGAAAATTAAAAAAAACATTGATTATTTTGATAGAACAAACCACAACAAATATCAATTTTAAAACGTATAAATTAATTTCATAATTTGTTCTGATCAACAAAAAAAGAAAACATTCTAATGATTTCCACTGTTGTGATAAATTCTAATGTCTTGAAGGGCCAGGGTGGCTCAATGAGTTAGGTAGTTGGGCTACCTAACAACTCATACAGAGTGCACTCGACTCGCAGCCACAAGTGATAACGTTAACCAGTTGCTTGCCCATGGTCGCTGGTTCTCTCCGGGTACTCTGGCTTCTTCCACCACTAAAACTGGTCGCCATGATATAGCTGAAATATTGCTGAAAGTGGCGTTAAAACACAAAAAATCAAAATCAAATCTAATGTCTTGACACACCGTATTTTGTTTTTAGTGATACTTACTGACGGAAGACTCCCAGAAAGACATTACAAAAATAGTTCCGGCTACGCCATTTGAATATGTCTCTAATTCGACGTAAATTGCACTACTGTATGACGTCACTTCCAGGTCATATGTTCCATTTCTACACCAAAAGCCTAACGGTGGTCCCTTTTCCGAGTTTCCTACAAAATATAAAGATACCATAAATATCTGATTTCAATTAATTTGTAGTAACCCAAGTAATTAACCTTGATAAAGTTAATGTGAGTATTTATTTCATAACATACGACCTTCTTATTTTAATCAAATTATTAACCTCTTTATAAGGTATACACATACGTAGGTGATAGATATTGATTGAAAGGGATCTCCCTTTGCAGTATGCAAACGACGACCTCGAACGTAAAATAGACACAATACATTTTTCATGGGATAGTGCCGGTAAGCTTGCTACTTTTTTTGAAAGTTTTGTTTGCGTTGAAAGTTAATTTATACCTAAAAAATATGAACATAAAACGTCGTTTGGCGAGATTCGACCAAAAAACGTTTATTTTCGTTGCTTTTTTGTGTGCAGCTTGTCTCCCAGCATCATTAATTATGCATGTCCCAATTTCCGAACTACATGCGCAATGGTTTACACTTCAGCATGAGTTTGAACTCTCAACGCTCTCTTCAATTCTATCCAACGGTCATGTCTGTGGCCTATGTTAATTATTGTTTTATCATAATTCGCCAAAACTTGTTTCCTCTTTCTTTTTCTAGCAGAATCAGCTAAAACGACTGAGTGCAGGCTTTCCATTGGCGTACCTAAAGGTCACCATATATGAATAGGGGTGTATATGGTTGCATAGACAGGAATGTATGTTCGATATGTGTTTTCATGAAAATAAAAGAGAATAGGTGGACTTTTTACTTTAAAATCAATAACTAGTGTTAATTTATGTTTTTTGATGTACTCCTTCTAAAAAATATCTGGACAAAACAATCACCAAAATCAAAGATATTACCCGTTTAATTAATCGCTATAAAGTTCCAGTAAATAGTGAAAATACAAGCTAGACGTTATGCTATGTCACTAATGTTTATAATATCATACCCAATGTATCCCGCAAAACATACGTTTATGAACACTTCGAATGTAATGTGACAAGACGTGTCAATCTACATAAAACCACATTGATGACCAAGTTCTTGAATGTGTTCACATCACGCAAAGTAATAATTAGCTTTAGACACAATTGCATTGTCTCTTCGTAGTTTGTATTCCGGAAAGGTAATTGCTAATTTCCAAAGTGGATGAGGGTCTTACTACCGTTGGACACGTAGGAAAGAGTTCAAAAATTGTCATTAGACATTCGTGTAAGCCAACGTTGCTCTTCGTGGTTATGAATAGCACTTTTAGCATTGTTTTTCCACGTCAGACAAGTTTGAAGATACCAAAAGGGGTAACCAGAAGCCGGAAATCAAACAAGGACAGACAATCGTCAAAAAATTTTGAAGATACCAAAGAGGTAATCAGAAGCCGGAAATCAAAGAAATACAGACAATACAATGGCCAACAAAAAAAGAACAAAAGGACAAACAATAATTTACAAAACACTACACAGACAACTAAAGATTAATGTGACAATGAATAAACGAGTGATATCCAATAGTTTTATATTTCTGTAAAAGTCTGATCATGTCTGCTATGAGTCTTGTTTCGGTTGTATTTTAACTAATGCCAACATTTTGAGTTGCGTGAGAAACATTTATTTTGGAAGATATATATTATCTAAACTCTCAAGTCTGCAAAAGATGGAAGTTGCTTATAGTCAATACAACTTTGAAGTACACATCATCCTGACAAACCGTTTCAAATATTTTATTCTTAAACCGAATTCCTGGTCAGACTTTACAATAATACTGTTGGTGCGTTCCAACATTGCAGTACAGTGATAAAATAAAAAAAAAATAAAAAAAAAACTGTCGGAACAGTTCCAAAATCGTAAAGAATTCGTAGAAAGAGATTCAATAGCATTTAATAGACATGGTTCATATCCATATAACCACTTATGGCAACAGATAATTTTAATTAATTTGCCACTTACAACTGAATTTAAAGCACACGAAGGAACACTATATCGTAGGAGGGCCATCACAGAAGTACGTGTACGTGTGGCATTGCAAGCATTGCTTGACACACATATATGTATATATCATGAACTTCTATTTGATGATAACAGGATATCCAAGTGTCTGACTTCTCTCTTTCCTTTTAGGTTGAAAAACAATTGATGTTGCTTATAGACGAGGAAAAATTAAAATGCCAATTGACACTATATCGATAATGATGTGTTGTTGTGTGTGTGTACATAATTTAATCCTTGGTCGACTTTCTGAAGAATTTTTGTAATTAAAAAACACTTAATTTTCTATTACTCCTGTATTAAGTTTATCTATAGCCACATCTAATCTATATAATAAGAATTATATATTCTATATTTAGATTCTGCAATATGAATCATTACCAGAAACTTAATGAGTATTGAATTATCTACTATTTTTAAAACAATATATTTGATACGCCTATACTGAATAATAGACGAAGCGCATCATTGTTTATCTCGCATTGCTATACCGAATGTGTTAATTTTAAATCGGAACAACACAAATTGTGTTTTCAATGCTAGGGGAGTGAGGGGGCATGTATATGTCTATTAGGGGAGTGAGGGGGCATGCATATGTCTATTAGGGGAGTGGGGGGCATGTATATGTCTATTAGAGGAGTGAGGGGGCATGTATATGTCTATTAGGGGAGTGAGGGGGCATGTATATGTCTATTAGGGGAGTGGGGGGCATGTATATGTCTATTAGAGGAGTGAGGGTGCATGTATATGTCTATTAGGGGAGTGAGGGGGCATGTATATGTCTATTAGGGGAGTGAGGGGGCATGCATATGTCTATTAGGGGAGTGAGGGGGCATGTATATGTCTATTAGGGGAGTGAGGGGGCATGTATATGTCTATTAGGGGAGTGGGGGGCATGTATATGTCTATTAGAGGAGTGAGGGTGCATGTCTATGTCTATTAGGGGAGTGAGGGGGCATGTATATGTCTATTAGGGGAGTGAGGGGGCATGTATATGTCTATTAGGGGTATCGCTTTTGCTTCAGTTTCTACAATTTTCCGATCGGATTTTAGAATCGTCCCTAAAGTTTATAGTGTTTTTCATTTTAATCACAATTCTTTGAGTTATTTCGCATAACTTTGCGGGATAGCGCAAACAAATCACGTGGAACTAACTCGCTTCGATCCCAATAGAGTAGAACAGTTCTATAATTTTCTATGCAAAAATACAGTCGAGATGTAAAGAAATAAATTGTTGTTATACAGTATATAAAATGTTCATTATAAGTGTACACATGGTTGAACGCTGAATTGTGTATGTGCTCTGGTATACGTGATTCTGTTTATGTATAATATACGTTGTTAGCCAAATAGAAGAGAAAAACAACTACAAAATGGTGAAATTCCTCAGTAAATTGCTAAAAACATTGATCTATTCAATCTGATTTAATATATCAGAAACATATTGACTATTAATTTAGTTCTATATTTTACTATACAAATACACAGTTGTAATAAAAATAAATTAATTGCTATATACCGGTATAATATTTAAAATGTTCATTTTAATCGTACGCTTTGTTGAACGCTGAATTGCTTATGTGCTCCAGCGTCATTCTGCTTTTTGTATACTATGTGTCGTTAGCGAAATAGAATAGAAATAAACTACAGTGAAATTCCTCAGTAAATTGCTAAACATTAATCTATTCAATCTTATTCAAATTATATCTGAAATATATTTACAAGTAATTTATATGTTTAAAAAAGTTTTATGAATAGCTAACTGCAAACAAAGAGCCAAGATATTTTATATTTCACAATATTTAATATAATACTAAAAATAAACGTTATTGACAATCACATGATTTGTTTCATTTATCGAAAATGTAATGCTTGGCGACTTTCTGAAGAAATTTAGTAATTAAAGGACATTCCATTTCCGTCTACGCCTGCATTAGGTATATTTATAGAAAACGTGTAATATGTTCAAATGTAGCTATATAATAAGAATAACCAATTCTATATTTAGTTGTATAATATGAACCAACATAGCAGTTTAAATAGTATTGCGTTATTTACTATTAGTTGAGCTATATTGCTAAAGCGATATACATGTATTTGATGTGCATGTACTGAATAATAGACGAAACGCACCATTAGACCTTAATTTCGAACACCGTTCAATATAGTACTGTGCGTGCAGAAGGTGTTGATTTTGATTTTGTGTTTTCATTTAAAAATAGGTGATCATCACAACATATTAGAAATATGGGTTCTGTGTTTTTGAAGAAGGTAAAAGAGCAAATACAAGCACAAAAATTGTTTCTTAGAAACGTTCCAAAAAGGTTAGCACAACAATGGCAAATGCATGACTTAGATAGGAACAACTAGTTACTAAATTGTCGTCTCATGGAGAGACTTTATCAGTGTTAAATTACGATCTGTAACGTTGATCTATGTATATATAGGTATAAATTCATCTGTGCTTTTTCTTGTTAGAAAACTGCGAGGTTACATGTACTAACAAATTGAATTGTATTCCTATTGATACACAATTTTATTTTTGGATCATTATAAATTTTATAATATTTATTTTGATGGAAAGTGTTATATTACAAGAAATAACACTACGTATTACATAAGATAGCTTATACACAAGATAAAATATTGATATTAAAAACCATAAGGAGAAGGACTTATTACACAGCTTAAAATAAACAAAAGTGTTTTTGGTGTTACATGTTGAAACACATTTAGTAAGGTCGACTATGGTAAACAAAGAATATGTTCATTGAAGTACACAATGTTAATAGCATAAGAGACTGACAACGAACACATACATGAATGTTTTATTTTATCCCGTGTACCCGATCAGTGCTAATATTTGTGCCTTTCTTAACAAGAAAAAAATCTCTCTCTCTCTCTCTCTCTCTCTCTCTCTCTCTCTCTCTCTCTCTCTCTCTGGATCTTAAATTAAAGTTTCTGTAAAGCTCCTGCAATTTTGTACCTAGCCGAGAGGAGATGTCGCCTGAGTGGTAAATCGGGCTTGCATTTGATGTCATTGAATCCTTAGACCATTCAAACGTTTATTAAACAGCTGGACTATTTCACCCGACTATGCATACCACATTCTAAAAGGCTAACTGCATTGTACGACTTGTAGCTGACGTTGCAACAGATGGTATATTATTCTTCCCATGACCTTGCTGTGGAACTTCTATGTTGTTGGAATGTTTTTGCATGTCATGCAGTGTCTATCCCAATACCCTTTGCATTGTCCAATCCCTGTTTAGCGTGTAGACATCTCAGCTCTTATCAAAAGGTATTTTAAGATTTTTGGTTTCCTTTTACCTTAGGTAAGAGGTAAATATGACCATCTTTTGGTATGTCTGGTTTGAGATATCCAAAGCATTTTTATCAATGAATCCCTTTTCATTCATAGATGTAAGATAATGCGTTATCTTATTGGCATAATTATTCTCTAGTGGGATCATGGTCTAATATTTTGGTAATATCTACTATCAGCCAATTGTCTGTCAGCTTCTTTTAGGTAGTTGAGCTTGGCCATAACTACTACTGCGCTTCCCTTTATATATCTACGTCCCTGGAGTGGTATCTCCCACTAAACATGTCATTCCGCTAGTACACTTTATATATCTACGTCCCTGGAGTGGTATTTCCCACTAAACATGTCATTCCACTAGTACACTTTATATATCTACGTCCCTGGAGTGGTATCTCACACTAAACATGTCATTCCACTAGTACACTTTATTAATCTACGTCCCTGGAGTGGTATCTCCCACTAAACATGTCATTCCACTAGTACACTTTATATATCTACGTCCCTGGAGTGGTATCTCACACTAAACATGTCATTCCACTAGTACACTTTATATATCTACGTCCCTGGAGTGGTATCTCCCACTAAACATGTCATTCCGCTAGTACACTTTATATATCTACGTCCCTGGAGTGGTATCTCCCACTAAGCATGTCATTCCGCTAGTACACTTTATATATCTACGTCCCTGGAGTGGTATCTCACACTAAACATGTCATTCCACTAGTACACTTTATATATCTACGTCCCTGGAGTGGTATCTCCCACTAAACATGTCATTCCGCTAGTACACTTTATATATCTACGTCCCTGGAGTGGTATCTCCCACTAAACATGTCATTCCGCTAGTACACTTTATATATCTACGTCCCTGGAGTGGTATCTCCCACTAAACATGTCATTCCGCTAGTACACTTTATATATCTACGTCCCTGGAGTGGTATCTCCCACTAAACATGTCATTCCGCTGGTACACTTTATATATCTACGTCCCTGGAGTGGTATCTCCCACTAAGCATGTCATTCCGCTGGTACACTTTATATATCTACGTCCCTGGAGTGGTATCTCCCACTAAGCATGTCATTCCGCTAGTACACTTTATATATCTACGTCCCTGGAGTGGTATCTCCCACTAAGCATGTCATTCCGCTAGTACACTTTATATATCTACGTCCCTGGAGTGGTATCTCCCACTAAACATGTCATTCCGCTAGTACACTTTATATGTCTACGTCCCTGGAGTGGTATCTCCCACTAAACATGTCATTCCGCTAGTACACTTTATATATCTACGTCCCTGGAGTGGTATCTCCCACTAAACATGTCATTCCGCTAGTACACTTTATATATCTACGTCCCTGAAGTGGTATCTCCCACTAAGCATGTCATTCCGCTAGTACACTTTATATATCTACGTCCCTGGAGTGGTATCTCCCACTAAACATGTCATTCCGCTAGTACACTTTATATATCTACGTCCCTGGAGTGGTATCTCCCACTAAACATGTCATTCCGCTAGTACACTTTATATATCTACGTCCCTGTAGTGGTATCTCCCACTAAACATGTCATTCCGCTAGTACACTTTATATATCTACGTCCTTGGAGTGGTATCTCCCACTAAGCATGTCATTCCGCTAGTACACTTTATATATCTACGTCCCTGGAGTGGTATCTCACACTAAACATGTCGTTCCGCTAGTACACTTTATATATCTACGTCCCTGGAGTGGTATCTCCCACTAAACATGTCATTCCGCTAGTACACTTTATATATCTACGTCCTTGGAGTGGTATCTCCCACTAAACATGTCATTCCGCTAGTACACTTTATATATCTACGTCCCTGGAGTGGTATCTCCCACTAAACATGTCGTTCCGCTAGTACACTTTATATATCTACGTCCCTGGAGTGGTATCTCCCACTAAACATGTCATTCCGCTAGTACACTTTATATATCTACGTCCCTGGAGTGGTATCTCCCACTAATCATGTCATTCCGCTAGTACACTTTAATTTGACCCTCGTCTTTGTATTGACCATCCATAATTCTTTATTTTCATAGTAAACAAACTATAGTCTACGTTTCCCATAACAATGTTTGGTTTATAAGTAATAGCGATATACAATATACAGGTTTATTTACAGAATTCAAAGTAAATATATATAATATCAAATTAAAAAGTAAATATTGCTTATTCAGGATCTTGCTACAAATCATAAAACAAATAGAGATTTTTACCCTTATTGTCAAAAATCTGTATATTCAAAAATAAAATAGTGTTTGTATGGTGTGACACCAAGACACGGACTGTTTGTTTACTATAATATTTCATAATTGATATTGTAATAACGTTTTAGAGTAAATATTTTCCTAGTTCGCTAGTATACCATTTTTCGTATATTCATTCAAATTAAACCAAAATTATATATAGTATAATTCCTTTTCATTGGACAATTACATTGTACATTCTGCGAAAATTAAAGTGTCATGAGAAATCATAGAACTTCAATATCAATTCAGCATGATTTGACAAGTCTGGGGCAGTTTCAGGGAATTTCTGCTTTAGTTCTTGGAATAAGTTTTATTCAATGTCTTGAACTACATTATTAAATGGGGGTAAAGCATAAATCATCAAAGATTAATACACTGTGAACTCATTTTTGTCAGACCGAAAAAGCGGGTGATGGGGGGTGGGGGTCCTAAAATGCAAACTTTTAATATTAACATCAGATGCTAGATGTACAAATGAGACATATATATATGTGTTGGAAATTGCTTATCCTGTTGGAAATTAGTTCATAGCTGTAATGAGTTAAGACTAAAACTCAGATTTATGTTATTACACAAACTGCAGATGTTTTCAATAAAATTGTTATAAGGTTAACATTGAATTTGGCCAGTAATCTTTGCAAATATTCTACTGCCACATACCTTATACCGTTTTTAGCTAGATATTGTCATGTGAATATACATCAGGCCAGCAAATGATTAGAGAAACAGTTTTGTTTTGCTTTAAGGTATAATTCCACTAAATCTGGGAACCAGTAAAAAGTAGATAGTAAAATACAGAATGAATCCTGACCTTGTAAGACAAACAATAATCAATAGAAGCTACCACAAGCAAATCCTTAATGCTAGCAAGAATCAATTTTCGGATGATTAAAACGCAGATATAATCCGTTTGACTTCTATAAATCTTCCAAAAAAAATTCTTAAAAATCCAGTTTTCAAATCAACTATTTTTTTTTCTAGATGTTTATTAATACTAACTCTGACAATTAATTTCAAAATATTTGGTCCATTATAAAAAGAAAAAAGTTACCCATTAGGTCTATATGTTAAATATATTTTCAAACGCGTAGAAATCTGGATGGAGTGATTTGAAAACTGGATTTTTAAGAATTTTTTTCTGAAGATTTATAGAAGTCAACCGGACTATGCCTAATGTAATTCACATGACTCGTTTCTGGAATAAACTTTCTTATATACACTCACAGTCAAAAGATTGGAAAGACAAATTAGTTTTTGAGGGCAAGAAAACCAAAGGACATACACAGGATAGCCAAACGGAAAGTTGGTAGATATCTAAGGGAGATAATCAGAAGCCGTACAACGAAGAAGAACAGACAACACAATGGCCAAAAGAAAAAATGGACAAACAACGATCTACAAAACAATACAAAGAAAATTAAAGATCGAGTAACACGAACCCCACTTAAAACCGGGCGTAAACTCAGGTGCACCGGTTGCCTATATCTGAAGGAGACTAACCTTAGTTTTAATCATAATTACATTATTTAGGAACTGCAAATTTCGAACATATTAATCTTAAAACTATCCTTTTCATGTTTAAGAAAATGCACCGCAATCTACTGATTAACTTAAGTCAATAATTACATATTAAATAGATTAATTGTGCAATTATAAGCCTCTATCGTGTTTACAAGTGTTTTTGAGGTGTTAAAATAACTTACATTTATAAACAAATTTAAGACTTACAATCTCAATTGAATGATTATAACGCATTATATTATAAGGAATTTGTATTGATGAACCTATCAACTAAAAACAGTCATGCATTCAAGAATTTTCTTATCACAATAATTCAGTATTTGTTTTCGAATTTCCTTAAGCTTATATCAGTCAGGTCTTGTGCTACTAGTAAATTATTAGATAGATGCTAGAATATACCGTGATGTTGCAACTGTTGACAAAATCCATTGATTCAATGGAGTCATTTTTTAATACTTGCGTTGAAGCGATTGTGAATCGAAACCGTGATCTATTTATCCCATGCGAGCCGTGCAGGTTTATCATTGAACCACCGCGGCGGTTTGCAAATATTATCAGGATTATGAATATTAAATGCATTCTTCGCAACAGTTCTGCTTACCCAGATATATGTAACGGTCGGAATTTTAATGACTCGAAAACACTTGTGTGACCCCAAGTCTGTGAATTTACTTCCTAATAACATTTCTCACATATACAAAATAAATATTCAAATAAAAGAAAATACATAAATTAAAAAATGTCATGTAATGATTTTCCGATAGCGTGATATATTGAGCTTTTCATTTTAATTCCCACTTTCAGTGTTCTCTGCAAGAGTAATCATACGTCACACAAACTGTACGGCGAATCATACACCATGAAAGAGTTCAAATTAACATGGCGATGGTAATGTGTGAAAGTATAAAACATGTGTCATTGCTTTCTAGTGTTGTTGTCTACAGTTTATACGGAGCCAATTCGATGTTCATGTCAACTTGAAATTGCATTAAGCACTTAGAAAATACATACACATATAAAAATGTCATTATAAGTTATCATGTTCTGTGGTTTCTTCGTTGCTAAGTAATGTGACTGAAGACATAATGATGGCGGTAATTGCTAAACCAACCCTAAAATTCGGGATTTTTCGGTCTTTCGTTATTGTTCATTGGTGTTCCTTTTGTCTAACCCGATTACAGAAAAATCTTTTGACTTTAATATTGGACAATATCATTTATATGACTTACTTTGTACATCCTCCCAACCTGCCTACGATGAATGGTGTTATTATGATTTGCTATGAACCATTTGTGAACACATTTAATGTATCTGGTAGAATACCTCCACGACATATCATAGCTAACACACTGCTAAAGTTGACGTTAAACACTAATCAATCAACTGGTAGAAGGTTTCATATGTCATAATTTTCAATTTTCACCATTAAAATGTGATGCCAAGGTTCATTCGATTGAACTGCCATCTTACAATTGTCTTAGACTATACATGGATTGTATATATTCCTTATTTTAATTAAACACAAAAATGAGAGTGGATTGAGTCAAGACAGTGAAGAATTGATTTATAATAATTATGGGAAAAAAACGTCATTGTTTGATAACGGACAAATTGTTTTGCTAAAAATACATCCCCCATTTATTGTGTATGTAACCTAATGATCAGTGCCGGATTTAGATAAAGAGAGACCCTAGGCTATTCCACTTGTGAGGCCCCTCCCAATTCCCCACCTTCACGACTGGAGGAAGATGGAAGTGTGTTTAATCAATTTCAATAAAGACGAAAGTGACGAGGGGTGTTTAAAATTCTGCAATATTCTGAATTGGAGTGCAACTGTTTAAGGTAAATTACTGAAGGGTTGTTTAGAAAATACATTATGTTATGACAGCATAAGAGTGAAAGTCCATTAACAGTGTTACCAATATTATACACCTTGGCTGGAGGCCCCGTAAATGTTGTGGCCCTAGGCTTCAGCCTGTCGTGCCTATAGGTAAATACGGCAGTGCTAATGATAGGCCACGATGTATTTATTGAATTATCAAAGTTATAGAGTTCAGTAGAAACAGCGGCTTAACTGCTGGTAAGTGGTTGTTACAAACTCAATTGCGGATAGAAGCTTTACATACATCTAAGAATCTTACTAGAAACCCTGGTATTGTGTAGATGTCTAGAAAACTTTAAAATTCGGGACTAGAATCCATGACAGGCTTGTGGTCAGGTTTAACCAATCCATCATCAAGAAATACCTGTGAGGGCTTGAAATATTCATCAAATGAACTGTGGAAATTTAATACTTTAGTAAGCCATATCGTTGTCTTATATTTTAAAAGTTGAAATATGATAATAATTTTTGTTATTTATTTAATTTTTGAATATTTTAAAGTAAAATAAAATACAGACTTACCAAAATAATGTAATAATCCAACAACGTCGTGTCGTTACATTAGATAACGTTTTTTTTTATATAATATATGTAAATCCTCAAATCATTTATACATTCAACGTCTTATGTATGGTATCTCATCCAGAAGTATTACCTTTATTTGTAAAACTTTTCCTTATATTTAAATATTTTACGGTTACTGCGCTTTTCGTTTGCGTCTCAATCGTTCAAAATTAAATCTTAAGTTCGAAACATGGGCGTCGTTTTTACCGATTATTATTTATCAAACTTTTAATTTTTAAGAGTAATTTTACATATATGAAAAGCACCTGATGTCTACTATATATATATGTGACATGATTTTCAATTATGAGCAAATTACATTTTTTTTATTCGTTCAACCTGTTTGATGAATGCATAATAAAATACTCGTTGGTCAATTAGCTACAAAGAAAAAAAGGCAATAAATTTGAGGTATAAATTGCTATGATGTCGCTTATTTAAAAATCAAGTACATAGTTAACTGCTTTCTAAACAACTTATTTACTTTTAAGATTTAAATTGAGGATATATGAAATCTTTATTGACTTTTCGTCGGCGATAAAAATCTTATGACCTCATTTATCATAAACAACAAAAATAATAATTGTTACCTACAAGAAAACAAGATAAACATAACGCGATAATTAGGATTAATAACGGTCTTCATACTGTTTTTAAACGGTGGTTTTTAATAGGTCTCAAATTCAAGGTTGGGTTGTCAATATACAAATCATTTTGATCTCACATTTCACTTTAAAAATAAATCCATGCCTTGTTTCATTCCTGTTTATGAACAATTTAATAAATAAACACCTATAATTGTAGTTCAAAGGTTTTCTTAAACATGGGTGGGCAATTGTTGGACGATTTCTATGACGAACAAGGATTGTAAAGTATATCACAGGGAAGAAATGTCTCAAGATAATCAGAATCTGTCAATCAAAGAACAGACATTACAATGGCCAAAAGAAAAAGGATAAAAGGGCAAATAATGATCCACAAAACACTACACAGAAAACTAAAGATTGATCAGCATCAACTCTACTAAAAGGTGATGGTGAACACAGGTGATCCGGAAGGGTAGACACTTCCTGCTCCACTAGTGAAGAAATTATCAAATATTATATTCGAGTATTGTGTTATTGCTGTTTAATGGCACTTTCAACAATATTTCAGTTATATCGCGGTACAACAAAGATACAAAATACTACACAGATAACTGAAGATTGAGCAACACTCGTCGTGTTACCCTTGATACAAACCGGTAACAATTGATTGGTTATGATTATGACCTTCCTTTCTTTTCTTTCACAACTTGAATTTTGTTTGGATTGGATTATAATTAAAATTAAGGTTAATGAATGTATGGAGGTTTAATGTTTATGATGCTTAACTCCACATTCATCAATGTTGCAGTTATATCGTGCAGTGGTGGTGAATGTATGGAAATAACAACCAAGCCAACAATGGGGTAGAGAAAACAATTAAAAGTGTACACCTATTACGTCAAACGTAATATACAAGGTTTTAAAAAGGTGTCAAAACACATCAGAATCTATTTGCGGTCTCTTCCCAGTTAAGGCACACAATACTGAGAATGAAATATGGACCAATTATTTGATTATTTTGGCCTGCAAATATATAGAGAAAAACACTTTCGAAGACTATTACATGTATGATAAAAACAAATAAAAACTAGGACAGCAGATTAAAGGAACAACATATTTAGATCCGGATTTATTTCCGGTGTCATTTTTGAAAAATACTATTATAGAGAATTCCTAACCAACCATTATAACTCAGATTGTTGCTATTTTTCTACGAAAGCATATGTTTTACCACTATGCTATCGCCATCAGAGAACACTCTGAAGTTCGCAGTCATTTTTGACATTTGCATGCTGCTTTCCTTGGGAGAGTGCTAGCAACGTATTGTCATTGGATTTTGCTCGGTTTATTATTCATTCACAATCGAAATGTATTATCTTGATATCATATCATTTATTTTCTTTCATAACTCGAATGAAAATAAGGTTCGTTTGTTAGGTAATACGTTTTAATATAGGAAAATTTCACCAATCGCTAGAATTAGAAATACAAGTTGTAGGCCCGTTCAACCATACCACACCTATATGCTAATTCTTTATCATCTATACTTGCTAACTGATATATGTACAACTTACCATCTCTAACTAATACAAAATCCTCGCCACAATATGACGTTTTTGGGGCAATAAGTTTGGCCATTTTAAATGTTATAGCATGGCTGCTATTCTTTGTCATGATGATCCAAGAACATTTCTGTATTCTAGAAATAAACAAAGTGTTTTGTATAACAAAGATGAAATGATAACCATGGAAACAATACATCAATCCAAAACAACACTTAGTTTAGGGAAACATACGCTACCACTGACAACCCGTGAGACCAGGTGTTTCGAAGAGATAAATTTCATCAGTGGAAATCGTCGCTTAATTTTCATTTACAAAGTCTTCCAATCTCCACACAAAGAATTATGGGTACTTGAACATGAAGTATAACCTGGTTTATGCAATGAGAAATAAATATCATAGTGGATATACCACACTTTTTTTGCAAGCATTGCGAGGAGATGTATTTATCTAATATTTTGCTCATGTAGTAGAGTGAGTGAGTCAGTGAGTGATTTGTTTTTTAACGCCAAATGAGCATCTTATCAGCTATTTCATGGCGAGAACAAGTTACATTCAATGAGATGATGTTGATGTCCGGATTGCACTCTATGCACAAGCTAAGTTGGAATGTTATAGTGCCAGCTCACTGGAGCAACGCTGGTAGACGTGTCGCTCCACTCCGACACATTATCCTCATTCCGAGCAAACCCGTATTTGTTGTTACTCCTTAATGTTGCGTGCTTAGTGGAGAAGAAACAAATACCAATTCCATAATCTTTGTTTTGACCCGATCGAGGCGAGCACAATAACCATTACACAACCGATGATGTTCGTACCTAGTCTCGTCAAAAGACATAAGTCTGGAGGCTCGCGGAAGAGTCAATTTTTCAACGTGTGACAGAGGGTGTAACTGAGCGTTGTGATACTTAATGCTCTCTGCCGGAAAATTGTCGATAATTCCATGATGACGACTTTTAAGCGTTTGGCACACTTTCTGGCTTGTCCCACAATCAGGATCTAGTTTCCCATTAGTGTTTCCATTTATTTTTGTAATTGAAATTGCCACTGGTTATACAGATCCGCTATCAACTTTTAAAAGTACACATGTATTTTGTTTTGTTGTGTCATATACATATAATGGCGTCTATTATGCATTTATTATCCACAAATAGAAATTGATATGTGATATTTTGATTTCATTTCATAAGAATAAATTATTAAATTGACGAAGGTATCAGTTTCAAAATCTACCCTCCCCGACAATTCATAGCTTTGCACAATATAATTAAAATTATATATTTGATAGATGTGTTTGTTGAATGTCTGTTTTCTTAGCGATAAACATATTTAATATTTACAGTTCCTAAATAATGTAATTATTAAATCTATGATAAATCTCCATCTGACATAGATAATTTTAGACAATTTTGACTATCCTGGTGAGAACCTTTGGACTTAATTGCTCCCAAAGATTTTTAGATTACATGTATTTGGCTTTCCATTCACTTAGCTTTGGGCATATTAAATTAATGTTATTCTAGAAAAGTGTCATGCGCACTAAAATAAATATCAACGATTTTAATACTAAGATCTATGGGGGATGTCATGTCAGTGGTCATACTAAGGTTTATGGGGTTGTCATGTCAGTGGTCATACTAAGATTTATGGGGGATGTCATGTCAGTGGTCATACTAAGATTTATGGGGGATGTCATGTCAGTGGTCATACTAAGATTTATGGGGGATGTCATGTCAGTGGTCATACTAAGATCTATGGGGGATGTCATGTCAGTGGTCATACTAAGATCTATGGGGGATGTCATGTCAGTGGTCATACTAAGATTTATGGGGTTGTCATGTCAGTGGTCATACTAAGATTTATGGGGGATGTCATGTCAGTGGTCATACTAAGATTTATGGGGGATGTCATGTCAGTGGTCATACTAAGATCTATGGGGGATGTCATGTCAGTGGTCATACTAAGATCTATGGGGGATGTCATGTCAGTGGTCATCGACCAATCAGTAACTAATCTACATAATATTGAGAGAGTAAAATCCAAGGTGTCAGCGCCCATGTGAAAAACATAGTTTCAATATTTTTGTCGATTTGTCTGTTTTAAAATGTACTTGACTCCACGTACTGTTTATGTACGAACTGATTTGTCAGTTAGATTTGTTCAAACCGAAATTTCACGTAATCTGATTTTGTCATGCGAAAGCAGTTAGTAATGATAATTCCTAATCACATAATTAGCTAATGCAATGATTAAATATGATTAATTAATACATTGATTAAAAACAGTTCGGCAAAAGAATTTAATCATTACATTAGCTAAGTATATGATTAGGAATTAAAAATGTAATTATGGCTAATCACATGATTAGCTTAATCACAAGTTCAACAACGGACCCCTGCAGGACGTTTCTGTGTTAATCGGTAAACCCGAGCCCACGCTGGAATATGGTCAATATATTGCTTACCTTTCTTTCAAAGCACTTGCATGACCGTGTCAAAAAGGTGAAGTTTGAGCCAATAAAAATAGCTTGACCCCGCCACTTTTTACTGAAGTGCCTGTACTAGCCAGAAAAATGAGCGGTTATGCATTTATGTGTTAGGGTATCGATTTTGCCTCTTTCAGCGTTTTTGATATTTGATTTTAAAATTGTTCCGACAGTGTGGTAATGTTTGTTTGTCATTTTATTACATAACGTATGATTCAACGGTCAAAGGTGGGTGAAAGGTTTCTTGAAATGATAAAGTGGTGTTAGTTGTGGTTAGATGATAGCGTGATGCCCAAATTTGAGGACCAGCAAACATTTACTTTAAATTAAATTGTATATGTACGCTGTGATGTTTTTAAATATCAATAATACAATGTAGATGTCTGATTTAGCATCCACCATGCGTTGGGAGGCCAAAGAAAACGTCTTTAGGATATAAATCAAATCAAGGGCCGAAACAGGATATCCAAAATCAGTTAAGGTTACCGATGCATTATGGGAGATGAAGCATGATTTTCAGAATAATTACACTATTGTGAACTGTAAATTATAACTGGGGTAATAAAACAAAGGCAGATGTAACTTCCCGAAATAGCCAGTTAATTAAATCGAAAACCCGTGCATACATATATGTTGTTTGTTGTTTAAGCATAAGATTAGTAACGTTTAGGCTACGATTATCATTCTGTCTAGCTTTATTCGATTGTCGCTCTGAACGATCGGCACTGTTCATTCAGAGATATCGCTAGATACATCTTCCTCTGTGTTATTACTCCCAGATTCAATAATATATTCATATTTCGTAAACCATTTTGAATGCCGAAACACTGGCGACTACTGTGTGAATAATACCTTCGGGGATTAATTGTCCACCAGCAGATGTATCGACCCAGTGATCGTAATAACAAAGTAGAAATGTAATTCAGTGCGTTCAACGTTAACGCGTTTCTGAAATAAACTATGCAATTATAAAATCTATGACAATAATATAACGGAAGTAAGTTGTTCGTATTGATTCCGAAATTACGCTTAATTTGAAATAATTAAATAGTTGCCGACATGTCCAGGTTTGTGAACCAATGTAGAATAAAAGGAACAGAATATTGAATAACAAAGACGGGAAAAATGACATGTCCTAGTTTATGAACCAATGCAGAATTAAAGGAACGGAATATTGAATAACAAAGGTAGAAGAAAGAAATGACATGTCCTAGTTTATGAACCAATGCAGAATAAGAGGAACGGAATATGGAATGACAAAGGCAGAAGAAAGAAATGACATGTCCTGGTTTGTGAACCAATGTGGAATAAACGGAACAGAATACTGAATAAACAAAAGGTAGAAGAAAGAAATGACATGGCCTGGTTGATGAAGCAATGTAGACTAAAGGGAACGGAATATTGAATAACAAAGGTAGAAGAAAGAAATGACATGGCCTGGTTGATGAAGCAATATAGAATAAGGGGAACGGAATATTGAATAACAAAGACGGAAGAAAGAAATGACATGTCCTAGTTTATGAACCAATGCAGAATAAGGAGAACGGAATATTGAATAACAAAGGCAGAAGAGAGAAATGACATGGACTGGTTTATGAACCAATGCAGAATAGGGGGAACCGAATATTGAATAACAAAGACGGAAGAAAGAAATGACATGTCCTAGTTTATGAACCAATGTAGGATAAAGAGAACGGAATATTGAATAACAAAGGCAGAAGAAAGAAATGACATGGCCTGGTTTATGAACCAATGTAGGATAAAGGAAACGGAATATTGAATAACATAGACGGAAGAAAGAATAACAACGTACTTGCAGATATCAAATTTAGTGCGCATGACACGTTTCTGGAATAACCTTCATCAGGAACACTCAAAATCGAAAGATTGGAAAACAAAACAGAAGCAATGAAATGGCCTTGTTGATGAACCAATGTAGAATAAATGGAAAGGAATATTTATTAAAAAGTAACTGTATCCGTGTTGCACTTTTATTGGAATTCATAACCTATCTGGTTCTATGCTTACCCTATTGTATTTTCTGTATAATCTGAAGAAATCAGGACCTGGTTACTAAATGATGCAGTAACAACAAATCCACTGTCTGTACAAGAACATTTAGAACATACTGAAATAACAAATACAGTTATATCATGAACGAATACAGAGGGGTTTGGGATTCAATGCACCTGTTTAAAGCAAGCTATCACACATTTTGTGTCTGTATCAAGCCAGGACCCGGATGTCCATCGGCATATGTAGTGGTCTTTTTGTGTTCAATGATTTGAGGTCAGAGGTCGTTAGTTGATTTAGTTATTGATATTGTTTGATTTGTTGACAATCACTCTTTAAAGTTCTTTTGATAATTTTGGCTTTGCATAATGGGTACTCGTGGAATACGTAATTTATACATTATATGTTTCATGTTCAAATTTAAAAAAAAAAGATTGAAGATAGCACAAAGGTAATCAGAAGCCGTAATTCGATAATGAACAGACAACACAATGACAGAAAGGCAAATGAAAGAAAGGGACAAACTATGATCGATAAGATACTAAACAGACAAGATTGAGCAACACGAACGAATCCCGCTTAAAAACGGGGTTAACCACTTGTGCTACGTACGAGTAACCAGTTCCTGTTCCTGTGGTTACACCCCTCGTGTTACTCTTGCTACAAATCCAGTGATAATGTATCCTGATTTGACATTTCGAGTATTTTAAGCCATTCCCATCTCATACATATATAAGATGTGGGAATTCTTTAGAAACCTGGATTAATAGAAGTAGGTTACTATCTTTGTTCATTCACATTAACTAACGCGTGTACAAACTTCAAATCCAGCGATACTGAGAAAATAGATAAATATGACTAGGAGAGGGACACTAATAGAGTAGCAGTTGCCAAACGTTTAAGAGCACATACACTTAATCTATTGTTATTTGAATAAGCTTGCGTTGTATATCTGTTTCATGTCTCCAATGTCTCCAACATTGTTGCTTACCCCTCCAGAGAACCGTTATGTTGTGTGGTTTGTCTTGCTCAATCTAACGTTTTATGTAAAGTGCATTGTAGATCATTGTTCGTATTGTTCTTTCTCTTTTGGCCATTGTAGTCTCTGTCCTACTTCGATTTACTACTTCTGACTCCCCCTTTACTACTTCTGACTACTTCTGACTCCCCCTTTACTACTTCCGACTACTTCTGACTCCCCCTTTACTACTTCTGACTACTTCTGACTCCCCCTTTACTACTTCTGACTACTTCTGACTCCCCCTTTACTACTTCTGACTACATCTTTACTGCTTCTGACTACTTCTGACTCCCCCTTTACTACTTCTGACCCCCCCCCCCCCTTTACTACTTCCCCCCTTTACTACTTCTGACTCCCCCTTTACTACTTCTGACTACCCCTTTGGCATCATCAAACGTTTCTTGTCTGGCACAATTATTAAAATGCTTATTCCTCGATTGAGCTTAATGCATAGAAAGGAAAATTGCCACGGAAAACTGTTATAGCACTCGTATACAAATTCTTTTGGATTATTCTGGTTGTTCCTGGTATTCTGGTATATCTGAAGCCTTGAAACGCAAGTTACAAGTGGCACAACACAAAACATTTCGTTTTATTAAAAGCACGAACCCAAGAACTAGCAATAAACAAAAAGAAATATCTAGTTGAGAATTTTTAAACGTCGAAACTTGAGTGAAATACCTGAGATTAAATGATGAACACAAGATCTTTAATAATACATGTCCATCTTATTAAAAAAAAAAAATTGTTAAGATTAATGAATACACAAACACAATTAGAAGATAAGGTATTTTTAAATGCCGGTAGGTAACTCCTATGATTAAAGACAATAAATCAACAATATTTTATTATAATGAAATTCATCACTGGAATTCTTAACCCGATTTAAATTCATCATTGAGGCAAAAACATCTAAAAACAAAAACAAAACAATTAAGTAAAATGTCGCTGGAAATGTGAGGAAGAGAAAAAAGATACAATGCGTAACTGAAATTCTTTATTTGATTCAAAACCATCATGGAGCTAAAAATATTTTTTAAGAATTAAAATTCACTTGAAACGTACTAGTGAGGAACAGTACTTACGTGTAATAATAGAGAGTATTTTAATGTTATTTAACCATGGTTAAGATTAAGTAATCCCACGTCCCCGCTCATGTTAATTCTTAACCTTTAAATACCTACTTCAAGCTGATTTTTATAAAGGGCCCATTCAGAAATAAGCTAAATGGCTTTCAAGGGTTGTCATATGTTTAAATCATTCAACTACAAGAGGTGGAATAAATCTTAGCAGTTTTAAGCTTTACTTTCACTTAGATTTAGACATTTTCAATCACTTGTGTATATTGTTGATATTTTTAACTAAATATATTTGACCTTTTTACCTTAAATTGTCCTTTTGGTTTTAGTTCCAGACCGATCTTTGTACTGAATTTGATGCGATGACAGATATACGACTATGAGCGATGACAGATATACGACTATGAGCGATGACATATATACAACTATGAGCGATGACAGATATACGACTATGAGCGATGACAGATATACAACTATGAGCGATGACAGATATACGACTATGAGCGATGACAGATATACAACTATGAGAGATGACAGATATACAACTATGAGCGATGACAGATATACAACTATGAGCGATGACAGATATACGACTATGAGCGATGACAAATATACAACTATGAGCGATGACAGATATACAACTATGAGGGATGACAGATATACGACTATGAGCGATGACAGATATACGACTATGAGCGATGACAGATATACGACTATGAGCGATGACAGATATACGACTATGAGCGATGACAGATATACAACTATGAGCGATGACAGATATACGACTATGAGCGATGACAGATATACAACTATGAGCGATGACAGATATACAACTATGAGCGATGACAGATATACAACTATGAGCGATGACAGATATACAACTATGAGCGATGACAGATATACAACTATGAGCGATGACAGATATACGACTATGAGCGATGACAGATATACGACTATGAGCGATGATAGATATACAACTATGAGCGATGACAGATATACAACTATGAGCGATGACAGATATACGACTATGAGCGATGACAGATATACAACTATGAGCGATGACAGATATACGACTATGAGCGATGACAGATATACGACTATGAGCGATGACAGATATACAACTATGAGCGATGACAGATATACGACTATGAGCGATGACAGATATACGACTATGAGCGATGACAGATATACAACTATGAGCGATGACAGATATACAACTATGAGCGATGACAGATATACGACTATGAGCGATGACAGATATACGACTATGAGAGGAATTTACATGTGGTATTTTAATTGTATATTTATATTCTTTGTCAGATGTACCGAACAAGGGTCGTACAGTAAGTAATCATTGAGGCAAATAAAGCTGTGAGTTCGAATCCCGTTCATGGCGAGATGTATTCGATACAACATTATATCATAAAGTTTGTCAGTGACTTGCTACAGGTCAGTGATTTTCTCCGGGTACTCAGGATTCCTCCACCAATAAAACTGACCGCCACGATATAACTGAAATATTGATTTATGTGGCGTTAAGCACCATAATCCTAACACTAATCCTGTACTCATCATTACCCCCACCGATAGGGGTATTTTGTACCGTTATCCAAACTCTACACTTTTAAGTACATTGTGCAGCTACGTCAACTAGAGGTACATTTTACCGTTGATACATGAGATATATGATTTGGAAACCTTTCGATGACTATGAGGTTTATTTTGTAGTTCTAATATTATATATTTTTCTCACACAATATGTTTTTACGTGCATCGTCCTGTGCTAATAATAGTACTTTATTCACGTGCATACTAAGAATCTTTAAGATATTTTAGTAATATCAGCTGTCTTCTATGAATTTATCTGTTTAAATTGCATATGGCATGGCCGTACATGAATTTCTTTCAGTTAAACTTCATCTAAATTGATCTCATTTTCTGGAACTGCCTACCCTTCCGGAGCACCTGAGTTCACTCCCTGTTTTTAGTGGGATTCGCGTTGCTCGATCTTTAGTTTTATATGTATGTTTTGTAGATCGCTGTTTGTTCTCTTGTCCTTTTTCTTTTGGTCATTGCATTGTCTGTTCTTCGAATTAATGTTTTTAATTACCTCTTCGGTATCTATAAACGTTTCTTAAGCATGTTCTTTATCTCAATTGAACTCTGATTTTTAGTATAACATATTTGTTATAACATACATTTTATTTCTACACACCTTCTGATTTAACATAATATAGCGTTTCCATGACGAATATCATTACCATTGACAGACATAGTGTCATCTCGTCATTATCAGACCTGTAAAATATAATAAATATATCAAAAATCTAACACTTCATTTATAATAGACATGGAAAAAAATGAAAAACCAAAAAATGCCACACTGTGGGAACAATTCCAAAACACAATAGAAAATCTTAGAAACAGAAGCAACATCGATGCCCTTAACACATATACATGGTTGCTCACAGTCCTTGCTTGATGCAGACACTTCACAAAAAAGTGGCGGGGTTAAGTGCCGGGTTAATCTAATTATGCGGGCACAAATTTCTAATCTTATTGAAATGATAACGTCATTCAGGTGTTTTCCATTATTGGATGAGTAGTGTTGTCATGAAAAACGCTATAATCTTCAATTTTATCCATAATATATGTAATCTTCGCGTCACAGAAGTTGTCATGTTATAGTAAAGAGAAACGATGGAACAGTCTCACACACGTCTATGAACAGAAGATTTCATCAATGATGGTCAACAATTCCACCAATATCAACAAAACTAACAATCACCTCTCACCTCAAATCTTAGATCGTATAATAGATCACGACATATGACGTTGGTAATCTAGGTCCTGGTTTGGGACAGGCATGTAAATTTTTGGGAGTAAAACTGGTTAATGGAATCCTAACCCTTCCACTCTTGAATGTATGATTGGATCTCCAATGGCAAAATAGATGTAAACAAACAACTAAAATAAACTACGCATATTGCTGTATAGATTATTATTTCTAGTTGCTTAATATTTATTTGAATACTTACCACGTATAACTCACAGTAAGTGAGTGAGTGATTTATGTTTAACGCCAATTCAGCAATTTTTCACCTATATCATGGCGAGAACAAGTTAATTTTCAATGAGATGATGGTGATGAGGTCCGCTTTGTTCTAGCCCAACACGATCAGTTGAATTTGTATAGTGCTAGCTCACTGAAACAACAGTCCGCGGGTAGACATGTCGCTCCACTCGGACACATTATTCCGATTCCAAGACAACCAGTCATTGCTTTTATCCCCTTAATGCTGCATGCTTAGCGGAGAAGCAGCAAATACCAATTTTATAGTCTTTGGTTTGACATAACCACGACTCAAACCTACGATCTACCGGACTCGAGGCGAGTATGTTAACCATTACGCCACCGATGCGGTCGTACAACCCAGAGACGAATTAAGAAAGTTAAGAATTACTGTTTTACTCCTAGATCGAGCGCAAATTTATTGTCTATTTCATGGATTGTTACATTACGGGAGAAATGGATTCGCTGTTGTCTCAAAAAGGAATCAATAAATTGAGATCACTTGTATTGTAATTGCAAAAAACGGAAATGAAGATGATTTTTAAATGTGAAATAGTTTCATCATAGATCTGATGTGTTAATTTAAAATTAAGACAGTTATCTACTATATATTCGTATTTCAAATCGTTGTTATATGTTAATTGTCAATAAACTCCAGGTTGGAATGTCTTAAATTAAGCAAACATGCAATATGTCTTGATAAAGATCGTACACTTTATTCATTTGTAATTAAGTAAAATGAACAGTTCCTAAATGTTTAAAACAAATTTAAACTAAGGTCAATCTGTCTGGGGTATAGACGAGTTTGGAGATACCAAAGGGGTAATAAGAAGTAGTAAAAAGGACAGACAACACAATTACCTAAAGGAAAAGGACAAAAGGACAAACAATGATCAACAAAATATACACATAAAACTAAAGATCGAGTAACACGAAACCCACTTAAAACCGGGAGACAATTACTGATTGGACTTTCCAATCTTTTGAGTATAAGCGTACCTGATGAAGGTTATTATAGAAACGCACCGTGCGCAATGAATTATATATTTACGCTTTTATTATGCACGTTTCCGACATTCAATGTAATGGCAAAATATATGAGAAAGTACCAGGAAGCAATTAATTCTCACCTGTACCGAGTTGTACTTGATACAATGTTGTGATAACGTGTGACAGTGACATTGATCATGAAACATTTAATTCTCACCTGTACCGAGGTGTACTTGATCCAATGTTGTGATAACGTGTGACAGTGACATTGATCATGAAACATTTAATTCTCACCTGTACTGAGGTGTACTTGATCCAATGTTGTGATAACGTGTGTCAGTGACATTGATCATGAAACATTTAATTCTCACCTGTACCGAGGTGTACTTGATCCAATGTTGTGATAACGTGTGACAGTGACATTGATCATAAAACATTTAATTCTCACCTGTACCGAGGTGTACTTGATACAATGTTGTGATAACGTGTGACAGTGACATTGATCATGAAACATTTAATTCTCACCTGTACCGAGGTGTACTTGATCCAATGTTGTGATAACGTGTGTCAGTGACATTGATCATGAAACATTTAATTCTCACCTGTACCGAGGTGTACTTGATACAATGTTGTGATAACGTGTGACAGTGACATTGATCATGAAACATTTAATTCTCACCTGTACCGAGGTGTACTTGATACAATGTTGTGATAACGTGTGACAGTGACATTGATCATGAAACATTTAATTCTCACCTGTACCGAGGTGTACTTGATACAATGTTGTGATAACGTGTGACAGTGACATTGATCATGAAACATTTAATTCTCACCTGTACCGAGGTGTACTTGATCCAATGTTGTGATAACGTGTGACAGTGACATTGATCATGAAACATTTAATTCTCACCTGTACCGAGGTGTACTTGATACAATGTTGTGATAACGTGTGACAGTGACATTGATCATGAAACATTTAATTCTCACCTGTACCGAGGTGTACTTGATCCAATGTTGTGATAACGTGTGTCAGTGACATTGATCATGAAACATTTAATTCTCACCTGTACCGAGGTGTACTTGATCCAATGTTGTGATAACGTGTGACAGTGACATTGATCATGAAACATTTAATTCTCACCTGTACCGAGGTGTACTTGATACACTGTTGTGATAACGTGTGACAGTGACATTGATCATGAAACATTTAATTCTCACCTGTACTGAGGTGTACTTGATCCAATGTTGTGATAACGTGTGTAAGTGACATTGATCATGAAACATTTAATTCTCACCTGTACCGAGGTGTACTTGATACAATGTTGTGATAACGTGTGTAAGTGACATTGATCATGAAACATTTAATTCTCACCTGTACCGAGGTGTATTTGATCCAATGTTGTGATAACGTGTGTCAGTGACATTGATCATGAAACATTTAATTCTCACCTGTACCGAGGTGTACTTGATACAATGTTGTGATAACGTGTGACAGTGACATTGATCATGAAACATTTAATTCTCACCTGTACCGAGGTGTATTTGATCCAATGTTGTGATAACGTGTGTCAGTGACATTGATCATGAAACATTTAATTCTCACCTGTACCGAGGTGTACTTGATCCAATGTTGTGATAACGTGTGTCAGTGACATTGATCATGAAACATTTAATTCTCACCTGTACTGAGGTGTACTTGATCCAATGTTGTGATAACGTGTGACAGTGACATTGATCATGAAACATTTAATTCTCACCTGTACTGAGGTGTACTTGATCCAATGTTGTGATAACGTGTGACAGTGACATTGATCATGAAACATTTAATTCTCACCTGTACCGAGGTGTACTTGATCCAATGTTGTGATAACGTGTGACAGTGACATTGATCATGAAACATTTAATTCTCACCTGTACCGAGGTGTACTTGATACAATGTTGTGATAACGTGTGTAAGTGACATTGATCATGAAACATTTAATTCTCACCTGTACTGAGGTGTACTTGATCCAATGTTGTGATAACATGTGACAGTGACATTGATCATGAAACATTTAATTCTCACCTGTACCGAGGTGTACTTGATCCAATGTTGTGATAACGTGTGTCAGTGACATTCATCAGATCGGTTGTTGCCTCCGGGTACTTTGATTTCTGCCATCAGTACACCTGATAACAATGACTTCAAATATATAATAGTCCCCGACGTATTGCTAGTTAGTTTACGTAATCATCTAACATAGTGCGTACTTATATTTGATTTGCTTTTTTTTTCTTTTTTCTTTTTTTTTTTCTTTTTGTTGTTTTTTCGTTTTACTACTTAATCTATATTTTTGTTTCTTATTTTTTTTTTCGACGGCTACCTTTGCATGTTTCCTCATATTAGTAAGCATTCGGGTACATTTAGCTTAGTATCAGACATTATATCTAAAGTAGAAACGAATTGAATTCTCTATTAGCATCTAGTTTAATTTATTATGCTTTATGCTATGCTTAGGACAGTTTTGATGTGATAGTGAACACTTAGAGCGAGTTCTAGTGGATCACTATAGTTTAGTAGAGTTTATTCGTTTATGCCATTTTTCAATCATGTTATGTTCCAGGGTGGGAATCTAGCTACTCTTGAGTTACGACATATTAATCAAAGTTGTGCTTTTGAAAATGCTGGTACTGGGCCAAAAATCGAGTTGCTAGACTCCAGAACTCTTAGATAGATGGTACCCTAGTTCTCAGTCAAATGGTATTCTAGTTGGTAATATAGTTCTACCAGATCTCGCCCCAGTTTTTCTTCTAATTAACGCCTGTGCTGTGTGGCTTATAGTGACTGGTACCGGTGTTACATACTCATTTTTCCCCCATACTCATTTTTCTCCCCGGAAAAGTGAGTATATACTGAGTTTTCCCCCCGGTAAAATGAGTATATACTGAGATTTCCCCCCCGGAAAAATGAGTATATACTGAATTTTCCCCCCGGAAAACCAAGTATGTGTTAACACATACTCATTTTTCCCCCATACTAGTTTTTCCCCTATTTTAATAGGGTTTTTCTTGTGTACACTTATATACATGTATATGGTGGAAGACATAATAGTTAAATGTGGACGAAAGAGGGTATCAACAATGATGATAGTAATAACTAAGGCAAGCATGAACATGGAGTGAGAACGGATAAGGAGGTAGGAGGAAAGGATGGGAAAACACTTTTGAGTGATAAAGCGATCTTCCTTAGTGCAAGTGAGAAAAATTCAAGTTTGCTAAGTGCTTGAAGGCACAGCTGACAGGTATGAGGAAGAGGGCAGGAAGGAAGGAATATAAAGAGAAGGATAGAGAGGACGGAGGGAGAATGGTAAAAAGATGATGGAGAGGAAGGAGAGATAGAGGTATAAAATAAGGAGGATGACGGGGAGGAATTAGGGAGGGAGTCAATATGGAAAAGGATGGAGATAGTGAGGAGGATAATGATGAGGAAGTAGTGAAACAGGTAGTGAAGAGGAGATTTGAAGGAAGAGGAAAGAAAGGACGAAGTGACAAAGGTAAACGAGAAGGAGAGAAGTAGTGAGGAGGAGGTAATAAGGATGATGATGATGAGGACGGAGGAGAAAAGCATACGGAGAAGGTAATTAGGAAGAGTTAATAAGGAGGATGGAGACGGAAGAAAGACAGAGGTAATGAGGTGGATGATAATATTACAGGAAAGAGAAGAGGTAATGAAGTGGCGGATTGAAAGGAATGAAGGATGGAGAGGTGGTGAGGATGACTGAGAGGAAGGAGGAAGAGAGGTAGTGAGAAGGATGGATAGGAATGAGGGAGAGGAAGCAAGGAGAGAAGTTGAGAGGAAGGAAGGAGAGCGGTAGTGAGGAGGATGACAGAGGAAGGAGGGAGAGAGGTAGTGAGGAGGAGGATGGAGAGGAAGGAGAGAGAGAGGCAGTGAGGAAGCGGATGGAGAGGAAAGGTGAGAAAGGTAGTGAGGAGGACGACTACTTTAATAAATTTCCCCCGACAATGCCTTCAGTGGTTCTTGAAAATCGATCAATCAGAATGTTCAAAGTCTCCTATCAATCTGCACCAAAGAAACAACACTTGTGTAGTACCTCATAGTGAACACCCTCAAAGTTAAATTGGTTAAATTATGTTCAGTGGTTCTCAAGGATATTACGAAAATGTAATTCATAGGTTTTCAAAGCAATTTTGACCTTCGCTGTCGACCATTTTGAATTTCCGATCGGCATTAAAAACCATTATCACCTGTAAAGGACTCTGAAATTTCAAGACAATGTTTACAACCATAATATGCAGGTCAAGTTCAATTTCAGCCAGATCCCATATACGGCTTGGAAGTTAGGCCCACTTAGCTGAAAGCGGAGAACTCCGTGTCCTCGGGCACATTCTTCTTTTATTCATTTTTTTAACAAATCGGCATGAAAAGTAACAACACTTGCGTAGGACATAATAGTGAACACCTCTGCCAAGTGTGGTTAAATTCTGTTCAGTGTTTTTCAAGTAGACCATGAAAATGTTGCTTTACATATGGTTTCAAAGCAAACTTTGACCTCCGCTGGCAACGATTTTGAATTTCCGATGGGCTCAAAAAGTAACAAGACCTGTCAAGGACCTTAAAATGAACATACAAATCACGTTTCCATACCATCGCTTCAGTGGTTCTTGAAAAAAGATTATTGAAAAACTAACAATGTTTCCAATGTCTCCTGATGACCATTTGTTGACGAATCGGAAACAATCCCTCATCCGATCTAAACAAACACCAGATCCCTCAGTACAATTTCTAGTCAATATGCAAACCACAGATAAATTCAATGCAGACGAACAATTACGCATTGGTTGACCATATGCGAACGCTAACTGATTTCAAATCCGATACGACAATTATAACGGATTTAAATTCGATTTAATGATTCGATTTCAATCCGGAATACGTGTGAATATGGTATTATAGTGCTACAACTTTCGGTAGATCAATAAAAAAAGATGGAGGCAAACGCATTTATCAAGATGGCTCAATTTTATAATAATTTGATCATGAAACGAAGCAAAAAATAGTTGTGCTGATATAGTAGAGGGGGTTAGGAGGGGGTCTGACCCCGAAACCCCGAACTAAAAAACTTGAAATCCCCTTAGTCCCGAACTACAATATAATAAAATTTCAATCCCGAATCCCGAAATGGTCAATCCCGAATTCTCGAGCTTAAAAAAACACCATCCCGGAGTCCTGAAAAGGGTCCTTCCCCCCTCATAGTAGTAATTTAATTTAGAGAATACTGTTACCGTTTAGTTCATCATTTGAAATGAACATAATATGATAAATTGGTATAATTATGTTCGGTAAAACAAATCCACACTAATAATTGTATCATCCATAGTTATGCGTCATTGATGGACACTGCCATTCTATAGTTACTGATCTTTATTTAAAATGATCGATTACAAACAAACAAGCTACCACAAAATAGTTTGTTTAGTTTAAAGCTAATTATGTTGTGTCTCGGTGTAGTGTAAACAGTTAAAATTCTTAAGAATAAATTAACAGATAACCATTGGCGGATCCAGGGGGGGTTCCGGTGGTCGGAACCCCCTCCTTTTGCTCGGCAAAATTTGAAAAATCCGTGAAATTCGGCAAAGATTAGACTGCAACCCCCCTTTTTAGCTCACCTGACTAAAAGTCAGGGTGAGCTTTTGCCATCACATTGCGTTCGTCGTCCTTCGTCCGTCCGTCGTCTGTCCGTTAACTTTTTACATTTTGATATTCTTCTTGAGAACCACTGAACATAATTTAACCAAACTTGGTATGAATGATCATTAGGGTGTGTAGACTATAGTTTGTGAATTATATATCCGTCGATGAACAAATATGGCCGCCATGGCTAAACATAGAACATAGGGGTCAAACTGCAGTCATTGGCTAATATTTCAAAAGGTATTACAGATAGAGAAAAACAGAGGTGATCTTCCTTCTTCAGCATCAAAAGCTCTACAAAAGTCCCCATAGGGTCGACCCCTTATAGGAGTTATTGCCCTTGTATAGTCTATCAGTGCAAAGGGGGAGAATTGAGTATGAGGGGGAAACTTCAGTATATACTCAGATTTCCCCCCTAAAAATCAGGGGGAAAGATGAGTATATACTGATCTTTCCGGGGGGGAAAATGAGTATATACTGATCTTTCCGGGGGAAAAACTAGTATATACTCATTTTTCCGGGGGGAAAAATGAGTAGGGGGAAAAATGAGTATGTAACACCGGCAATAGCCGATGTTTCTGTTTTGCCATATATAGTTTTGCTGTGCAAGAATGTCCGAACGTAACGTTATGAAATATCCATACCTCAAATGACAATGGATCTTTGGCTTTTTACGAAGATTTTATTTTCTTTCCTCTATCACCGACAAGACTGTTCTCGGACTTGACTATATGCATATGAGTAACATGGCGGGTGTCTTATAAGAAGCAGGAACTCCTTACCCTTCACGAGCACCTGGGTTCGCCCCCTGTCTTTGGTTGGGTCCGTGGTGCTCATCTTTTTAGTTTTCTGTGTTGTGTTTTTGGTGTTTTGTGTCTTGTGTCTTCCCAGAGCTGCCGATGTCTCTGGATTGTCTATTCTTGATTGTCACTGTGCTTTTCTTTAACGTTTATTGATCATGTACCGACTATTATTTACCACATGCGACCAATGTTAGATATTCTATTGAATAATGAATTTGTATTTAATACCGACAGGTATAACGGAAGCTATTTATTTTGTATATAATAATCCAATTATGGCTCTGCTCCGGTTAATGGGTACAATGAGAAACATATATTTATAGAACACATTTCTGTTTCATGTATCCTCGTCTGACAATAAGTCGGTCAGTCATTGGATGTTTGATTATTTTTTTCATGTTTGAAAAGTAAACATTTTTTTCTTTTTAATTATGTTCCTCATCTATTCTTGCTCACATGTGTAAAGTTCCATGGAAAAAAGATCGATAATAATTACACACTGACCCATATTTGTTTACTACCCTTTTTCCAAATGGCGTCCTATTACGTCACATAAAGTCGGTCAAAGGTCAATAAAGCACATGATTTTGTCATAGGCCAACCAAGCTTAAAAAGTAAATCAGATTAAGAAAGTACAGTAATTTAGCTTTTTCAGTGTAATTGTTTTGTCTGAAAAATTTCAAAAGATGCTTTTTTTTAAATAGTTTGAAATTGAAGTATTAAAAATTATTTATTTGATGCAAATATTAAACTTGCTTACCCAAATAAAAAGTATTTAATCCAGTGAATTTGGTGTTTTTGCTTTTGTCAATACAATCTATTAGACTGACTACATCCTGCCATATTTTTGTAAAACAATTAATGACTGATTTCAATTTATTTTAATCACATTTATTATTACAGAGTGGTAACAATACAGTTTTGTTGATGCTATTTGTAATAATGACAGGTGTTTTTTACCCAGATAATCTCATTTTTCTGTCTGGTTTAATTTAATTCTCTGTTCAATTTATGTTATAAATTTTGATTATTGCTGTTAAATTAATTCTTTTTCTATCTTCTCTGTGAATTTCATTTCATTACCCCAAGAAGTAAGGGGTATATTTGTTATTAAAGCAGCAGTGGAAATGCAAAATAATCTGCCATTTTGTGACTAATGGAGAGCACTTGCATGTATTTTCCCGGTAAAATCGGCCATTTTCTAGAAAATGGTGGAATCTGAATGATCAATCATCATATTTTCAAAGTATTTTAAAATACAATTTGCTTGGCCTACATTCCAGAACCGGTCATGAACTGTGATGACGATTATGTCAACAAACCGGAAAAATAAAAATGCTTGGGGAATACCATCGATGGAAACATATTTAACAAGCATAATGATCAGGAAAAAAAGACATTAGTAAAAAGGATCTTTTTTACTTGCATGGAATTTATTCAATTCAAACTTCTCTGTTTTAATCTCATCTTGTAATTTTGACATTGAAAAGAATTCCCTCTGTGTTTATATACGCTATGAATATACAGAATGACGTCATTGGTCTCATGCTGCGCGAGAATTGTAAATCAAAACAAGTGATCGACTTTATTGCATGACCGAGCAGATGTCAAGTTAGGATATATCAAATTCTGAAAGGTATCTTATATGATGGAAAAACAATATCGCTCCTTATATTTATAACATTTCCAAACATATGAGAACACATTGAGGATACTAAATTGATGGGTAATCAGAGCACCGTTAATCGAAGAACTGACAATATAATGGCCAAAAGAAAAAGGGCAAAAAGACGAACAATGATCTACAAAACATTACACAGAAAACTAAAGATCGAGCAACACGAACCAAACTAAAAACCGGTGGGGGGACCTCGGGTGCTCCGGACAGATAAGTAGTTCCTGATCCACCAATGGCACCTCATAAGCGGTACATTACATCAAGCTGTGGAAAATGTATATTAGCAAAATTGAAGTCTCTTTTGTAATCAAGTTTGGTAGAATGTTGACCATTCGTGTCGAATTTTAGGTAAATGTCAAGAAATGAGGCAGAGCTAGCTGTTTCTGTTATTTCCTTTATCTCAAGTTATTTGGAGGTATAATAATGGATTCCAGTATGCAAATTTTGGATTATTGATTGACAGAACATCATCAATATACCTGTAAGTGAGATTAAAGGCGTTAACTTCTGTAATTGTTTTGTCTTCGATAAGCTTTTGTATAAACTCTGTCGCATAGGAGTATAAGGAAAGATAGACACAGTTTATTCCCATAACGGGGATACCAATGATTTGTTGAAAATGTTCCGTCCGCTCGACAAATATGTTATCCAACTAAAGATGACGTCACTCTCCGGGTAGCACTTTTTGCCCCAACTCCCCCGACCCTCAACCCCCTCCCCTCTGCGTACCTTACAAAGTAAGCCAACTCATGATCCATAAAATGTAGAAAACACTGAATAACGGAGCCACAATAATGTGAGGGTGCCTTGGACCTGGAGAATTAAGTTCCATGCAAAAACATGGCTTAGAACAAGGCGTCCCTGTAGAGTCAACAGGTCCTGAAAATGTATAAGTGCTCTTAGCCGATGTAGAAACCCCCTGTCTTTCAGATCCACAGTGCTCTGAGAATCGGTACTACTGCTAGAACATGTAATAATATGATTTACAAGAAAACACTAAGCAGTTGAAACCTTGGGTGAATTTGAGTTGACTACCTGAAAAGGGACAGAACCGTCCTAAAACTTTCTAACCCAGTAATAGAGGAGTAGGGACAGAACCGTCCCAAAACTTTCTAACCCAGTAATAGAGGAGTAGGGACAGAACCGTCCCAAAACTTTCTAACCCAGTAATAGAGGGGTAGGGACAGAACCGTCCTAAAACTTTCTAACCCAGTAATAGAGGAGTAGGGACAGAACTGTCCTAAAACTGTGTAACCCAGTAATAGAGGAGTAGGGACAGAACCGTCCCAAAACTTTCTAACCCAGTAATAGAGGAGTAGGGACAGAACCGTCCTAAAACTTTCTAACCCAGTAATAGAGGGGTAGGGACAGAACCGTCCTAAAACTTTCTAACCCAGTAATAGAGGAGTAGGGACAGAACCGTCCTAAAACTTTCTAACCCAGTAATAGAGGAGTAGGGACAGAACCGTCCTAACACTTTCTAACCCAGTAATAGAGGAGTAGGGACAGAACCGTCCTAAAACTTTCTAACCCAGTAATAGAGGAGTAGGGACAGAACCGTCCTAAAACTTTCTAACCCAGTAATAGAGGAGTAGGGACAGAACCGTCCTAAAACTTTCTAACCTAGTAATAGAGGAGTAGGGACAGAACCGTCCTACAACTTTCTAACCCAGTAATAGAGGAGTAGGGACAGAACCGTCCTAAAACTGTCTAACCCAGTAATAGAGGAGTAGGGACATAACCGTCCTAAAACTTTCTAACCCAGTAATAGAGGAGTAGGAACAGAACCATCCCAAAACTTTCTAACCCAGTAATAGAGGAGTAGGGACAGAACCGTCCTAAAACTTTCTAACCCAGTAATAGAGGAGTAGGGATAGAACCGTCCTAAAACTTTCTAACCCAGTAATAGAGGAGTAGGAACAGAACCATCCCAAAACTTTCTAACCCAGTAATAGAGGAGTAGGGACAGAACCGTCCTAAAACTTTCTAACCCAGTAATAGAGGAGTAGGAACAGAACCATCCCAAAACTTTCTAACCCAGTAATAGAGGAGTAGGGATAGAACCGTCCTAAAACTTTCTAACCCAGTAATAGAGGAGTAGGGACAGAACCGTCTCAAAACTTTCTAACCCAGTAATAGAGGAGTAGGAACAGAACCGTCCCAAAACTTTCTAACCCAGTAATAGAGGAGTAGGGACAGAACCGTCCCAAAACTTTCTAACCCAGTAATAGAGGAGTAGAGACAGAACCGTCCTAAAACTTTCTAACCCAGTAATAGAGGAGTAGGGACAGAACCGTCCTAAAACTTTCTAACCCAGTAATAGAGGAGTAGGGACAGAACCGTCCCAAAACTTTCTAACCCAGTAATAGAGGAGTAGGGACAGAACCGTCCCAAAACTTTCTAGCCCAGTAATAGAGGAATATGGACAGAACCGTCCCAAAACTTTCTAACCTGGTAATAGAGGAGTAGGGACAGAACCGTCCCAAAACTTTCTAACCCAGTAATAGAGGAGTAGGGACAGAACCGTCCCAAAACTTTCTTACCCAGTAATAGAGGAGTAGGGACTATCTGGTATGTCCATTATCACTCTCTATAAACAATTTGTTGAATATTAAACAATAAATACAAAATACAAAATGGTCTTCTTCTCCAGAAATCTGCATTAATATTTTTACACGTGCTTATGAAACTGCAGCAGGACATGGATTGTGTCAGGTATGGGTAATCATACTGTTATGCGCGTATCATGTATGCGATATTTTTATTAAGAGGTTCCTGCTTTTTTTTGTGGTGCAATAGGAATGCCCTCAGAATTTATGCATGTAATGTTTTTATTGCAATGAAATCATCGTTTTAAAATCAATGTACTTTATCAGAATATTAAAGTCACGTAATGTTATAACTCTTTATAAAATAACTGCGTTGTCCGGAGAAATATTGGCTATAATCAACACAAATATTACTATGATTGACGATTTTTTTTGATTTTTTTTTTCGCGTAAAGCTTTCTAGCTATTTAGATATGAGAGAAAAACGACCTGAAATCCTTCAAAACAAGTTTGTGTATGCCAAACTAATTAATTAAAACGTGAAATATTATCAAAATGACAAAATCACCAACTGTAGAGTAATATAAACGTTGATACCCACTTTAGTATACACGACGCATTTCTGGAATAGCCTTAAAATCAATATAGGTTAGCATTAAACGGCAATTAGCTTTTATTGGGTTTAGAAATCCGAATTTAATTACTTCTTTTTTCTTCTTATTCAATTAATTGATGAGCAACATGCCGTAAATAATTTTGATGATGGTGGGAACAAAACAAAATGGCCGGGAATGGAAATTATTAAACGGACGATTAGTCAGTATTAGACAAACAAATTTGAAATAAAAACAAAAAGTGACGTGTTAATTCTCATTTGATGATATGTGATAGAGTCATGATAAAACGCATACGTCAATATGTTAAACCGTGATCGATCTATTAGATAAGCGATTCGTTAATTGTATCCTAAAGTACCCATTATTCGTACACATAATAATGTTCATGTAAACAAAAATATTTCAGAATTGTTTTTTATCAAACCAAATTCACTTTTCTATTAAGCAAACATTTGCCTTTAAATTTATAAATAATATGAGATTCTAATGTATGTACGTGTTTGTTTACATGTGACCCCATTTTTAGAACAGGTGACGTCATGCCCTATTTTCGTACACCTACCAAAATTAGACTAAGACTATTGAAATAATAGTTTTTAGACCATATATATGTTGAGATCATTTCCAATAAATCAGGTAATCATTTAAAACATATTTCTCTATGTTAATTTGTTTTACAGATTGGTTTTTGTCATCATGGAGGTGTATCCCCCCATATTAGTACAAATATTGACATGATATGTTGAAAATTTAATGGTTTTTGCTGTTTTTGTCAATAATTTGTTTCGGTTTAATTTTGATTTCTTTGTTTTTAAACTTTGTTATGTTTCTGTGTTTTAATTTTGTCCTTGTTTTCAAATTTTTTTTTTTTAAAATAAACTGGAAGTACAAGTTAATCAATTTCTTAAATATTAATGATATCATGATTTCAGTACTAATAACTCTTGCAGTTGGGGCATAAAAATCCATCACCTTTCCTGATCACACGTTTTTCAGTAGAGTAGATCAGTGTTTGCATTTGTCATATTGTAGCAATTTCGTGAATATTAAACATGGGCTCTCTCTGACTTCTTTTTAGGGTGAATAGTTTGCATACACAACACTTTTCATCATCTCATATTTGATTTTCGTCCTCTGAATCAGATTCAGAAGTGTTATTGGTATTTGTAAGTTGTTGTCTTTATGTTTCAGATTTTTAATTTATTGTTAATAACTTTTATTTTAACAATCATTGAAATTAGTGCTTTAGAGGATTTTTTTCTTGTGCTGTTCATCTGTGTTGTCAATAACGTCAGTTACTGATTTTTCCCGATTTTGACGCCATTTTCGTAAATCTGTCGTGTACGGTATAAGGAAAAAGCAATTTTTAAACGTAATTTATCATTTGTTTGGCTTATTTACACAATAAGCGCACTTGTGATTCAGATGCTGATGACAACAAAAATGGCGTATAAGGAGGGATATTTGAAGTGCGATGTGTTTGATGGAAAAACAATGGATATAAACTATTGATTTATTTGGGATTAAGGAAAACAGTAGGTTTTTAAAATGTTTGATAAATATATTGTCATAATACATGCTTGATAACGCATTTTCTTCTTTTGAATTACACAGTTACTTTCTTTTTTCCAAGGCTCTTTGATTTTCGGCGAAAGTGACGTAAAAATGCATTTTTGTAGCACGTACGGCGCACGTGAAAATTTGCACGAATTTACGGTATGAACGAATTTAGGGTAACTGACGAGGTTAAGGTTATGGTGTTTAAAGCCACTTTCAACAATATTTCAATTATATCGTGGCGGTCAGTTTTATTGATGGAGGAAACCGGAGTACCCTGAAAAACCACCGACCTGCCACAAGTCACTGACAAATTGTCATGTAATGCTGTACGCCTCGCCTGAGTGGGATTAGAACTCACAACGTTAGATTATAGAAGAATTGGTGTTACTATTAAAGAAGCTATTGGTGGAATAGTTGACCATCACTGTATACACTTTCTTATCATAATATTAGAAATTAATTTTTACTCAATACTGTTTCGTGTTATTAAATACATTCAAATATTGTTTTACGGCATTTACAAAACTAACATTTACAGTATTAAATGATAAAATATCAAAATACGTTTCCTGAACATTAATACTGCAGAACGTGATCATTCAATGTTTACATTAGAAGCAATATTCTAAAATCGATACATATTTATGTCACCTGATCAGGTTCAATGTATTATTTATAGGTTGTTATTAAACATGATTGTTTATAACGTACTACTGACACAAGATAGCTGTTGACTTTTAACACGAGATACGTGACGTTACTGTTATACCATTTGCGAGTAAACATGCTTTACTCGTATACCACATTCAGACCATTAGTTAAAATGATCGCTTTATTATTGGTTGCTTAACATCCAGTGGCAAGTATTCCATGAACATCTAGGACGAAAGACACAATATATGAACATTATATACAGAAATTCGGGGAGAAGAGACGTTTGACTGCCATAGAAAAAGTATGGATAGTTGGTTAGGGACGACCAATATAGCATTATGTAGCGACTACTCTTTTTCGAATTTTACAAAAGGAGTCTATGTTGTGCACTCCAAACACGTCACCTCTATGATATACGGTCAGGCTTTCCGTATCATAACCTCAAGACCCTCAACAAGAGGGCCCCCATATTGCCACACAGCTCGGCAACTCTATGAGTCGGGCCGTTGGAACCGTACCCGTATCCAGAGTTTTAAAGGAAAGAATACAATTACATTTTCGAGTAAATATTTCATACTCGTTCAACACTTTCAGTCAATTAGAACACAAATTTAAAAGGAAAAAACACAATTAAATTTTTGAGAAGCGTTTTTTCTCCTATTCCACGATTATCAAATATGTTAATCATAAATATCAGAACACTGTTATAAAGGATAAACACTACGTAACATCTTCGTGTAATCATTTCATACTCATACACCCCTATTATACTTTTGAGTGAGTGAATGTTTTACGCCAACTCAGCAGGTCATATTCGTACACTATACATAATATAATTACACAGTAAAAATACATAGTTACAAAGGTTTACAATGTTAGAACGCCAATGACATATTCAAGTATGCATTGCTTACTAGTATACCGTCGTTTCTTGTCGTTCGCTCTAATAGAACGAGTGCGGGATAACTTTGACTTCTCTATTTTACCCTGCACTCGTTATATTTGAGCAATCTTATTGTATTGACTGGATAGGTTTTTGTTATAAAACGTAGATATCAAATTTAGTGCACACGACGCGTTTCTGGAATAACCTTCATCAGTCCTTCACGCTCAAAACCGGAAGATTTGAAAGCTAAATAATCTAAAGTTTTTGGAGCAATAAAACCAAAGGGCCTAAAAGGTATACTGTCTATACGGTGAATGACCAAGATATAGCTTTTCTGGTAAATGATCCATGTAGAACGAACTAAATCAGCGCGCACGAGATAGAGGACAACATTGTAAAATGATTAGAACGAAGCTTGTATTTTGTCGCTTGTGTGCAGTTGACGAAAGATGGTATTGTCAACGAAAGATGGTATTGTCAAAGATCTTGATTCACAGTTGACTATCGTTTCCTTATTATATCTTACGATGGTTTTGTGTACTACATTTGTACCTAATATTTAAATGGTGGTTGATGCCATCGGTTCTCTTTTTAATATAACTAATATTATACATATGGGAACTTCTGTGTCACAAAGATTGAATATATTATCTATAATTTTGAAGATTAGAGCGTTGCATAGCAACGCTGTTCACCCGGTTATATGTTACATATTATGTGAAGGTTGGAAGTTTGCTCACGTGTGGAAAACACTTGCATGTCCGCATCATGTCACTAAAAAGAGAGGTTTGGACTCATCAAACTGGTTTAATTCTGTCATTTGTTTTTATTGAAGTGATTGCACAAAGCCAGGAAACTGAGCGGTCATGTATATGTGTATTAAGGGTATCGATTGTTCGTTGTATTTTGGAACTGTTCCACAATGTGGTATTTTATGTCTTTCAACTTATTCGGACAATTTGGAATTTAATTATTTTGGGACTATTTGACACTGTCGGGTAAACACACTATACCTACATTGTCTGTTAGATTAAAATGTATTTGCAATCGATGCTAAACAGACCAGAAAGACTCACAGAAGTGTCCCTATTCTACCTGTAGATAAAGCTCGTTCAAATGCATTTTATATTTTGTGACAATATTGCAAATTCATTTACCAACTAGAAATATTCCGAACACTTGTTTTTTTTTACAATCGGTCTATACTTGTAGTCTTAACCTACACTTTTTAAGCGTCTTTCTTAACATAAAAAGTTATATTTAAAATAACATGCATATTCGCATGATATGACGCTGTATTTTTTTAGAGAGTGACTATTGTTTATATAACCATATGTATCTGTTTGAATTGTTGATAGAAATATGGCCTAGTCAAATACCTATCCTAATTAAAGGAAGTAACGGTAATTTGTTGCTTCCACTGCTGATATATTGCTTGGTGCTAAATATTCAAGAAAGACAACACCAGTCTTTACGTTTTGCCTGATAATAGTAAAGGCTATTACATCTGAATAAACACAGCTTGTGTTCGCATTATTACATCGTGAGAACGAACACTGTCCGGTGTAGGTTTCTTGTGGCATGCGTTTTGTCCGGTGTAGGTTTCTTGTGACATGCGTTTTGTCAGGTGTAGGTTTCTTGTTGCATGCGTTTTGTCCGGTATAGGTTTCTTGTGGCATGCGTTTTGTCCGGTGTAGGTTTCTTGTGGCATGCGTTTTGTCCGGTGTAGGTTTCTTGTGGCATGCGTTTTGTCCGGTGTAGGTTTCTTGTGGCATGCGTTTTGTCCGGTGTAGGTTTCTTGTGGCATGCGTTTTGTCAGGTGTAGGTTTCTTGTGGCATGCGTTTTGTCCGGGGTAGGTTTCTTGTGGCATGCGCTTTGTCCGGTGTAGGTTTTTTGTGGCATGCGCTTTGTCTGGTGTAGGTTTATTGTGGCATGCGTTTTGTCCGGTGTAGGTTTCTTGTGGCATGCGTTTTGTCTGGTGTAGGTTTCTTGTGGCATGCGTTTTGTCCGGTGTAGGTTTCTTGTGGCATGCGTTTTGTCCGGTGTATGTTTCTTGTGGCATGCGCTTTGTCCGGTGTAGGTTTCTTGTGGCATGCGTTCTGTCCGGTGTAGGTTTCTTGTGGCATGCAGTTTGCTCAATCTTTAGTTTTCTTTTGTCAATCTTTCTTTGTTTTTTTCTTTTGGTCATTGTATTGTATGTCTTTCTGTCTTTTTTTCTTTTGGTCGTTGTATTGTATGTCTTTCTTCGATTTACGGCTTATGATTAAACCTTTGGTATCTTAAAACTTGTCTATTAATTAAACATTTGTATATTCAACACTTTGATTTCTGTGTATTGTCAAACCAGATAATATATAATTTTCAGACGTAGACATGTATATCACAATATTAAATACATCTCGGCTTATCTTTCGGGATTCAAAAGGCTGAAAAATGTTACAAGTTATTACACAAATGCACATGTATATACAATCGCCAGACGCTTTAACACACATAGCTATATAATGTATGTAGATATATTGTATGGGTGTCGCTTGCTTAAGACGAATGTGTGCGTGTGTGTGTGTGTGTGTGTGTGTGTGGTCGAACCGCGATCCTCTCTTTGTTGAAATCGAGAGGATATCCTTACTTCGAAATAACCGAATATTCGAGTTATCTACGATCAATTACTTTAAACTAAAAGTTACTACACACGGAAAAAATGTGTACTTCGAATTGTCCAGGAATTCGACTTATCTTATTTCGAGATAATAAGGTTATATTGTTAATATACATGGTCAGAAAAAAATAGATTAACCAAAGATCAGCTTATCTTCAAAAGGAGAACTTACTTTAAATTGCAATGTTGAATCCAATTTGTTTCCTATAAAGTCGATAACTGTTGTATATAAACTATATTCCCCCTCAACATATGGCTCTTTAACTTAAGTCGCACCTTTTTAACACGTAACCATTTATTTACTAATCCGATAATGCAGCAATCTGTTTGAATGCTAACATGAGAACACGAATCACTTGGAATTTATCAATACAAGAATCTGTGTTACCATATAAACGAAAAGTATGGTCAGACATCCCAAGATCTTCTAGATAAAAAGGACGAACAAAGCAATTCTGAATGCCAGGTTCATTATCCTTACAGAAAATTAAAAAGGTTCCTTCACAACATTTAATTATGATCGTGGTTTCATTTAATCATTTATTGATCATGACGAGATTGTCCTGTTATAATCAGTATGAAAAGTACTTCTATAGAGCAATTTCCTGTTTCTTACCAAATTACGGAATATTTCAATATAATTCCGAACGCACTTGTAATTTGTTGTTGAATGTATACTGAGTAAATAATTTGTCTTTGACTCAAATTAATATCACATTATGATATGAATTCTCTATCAGAAACAACGGTAGTATTTTTCTTGTTTTTTTAAAGATAGAACGGAGAAAGAAAAGCAACTGGTTAAAATAATAGATTCGCTAATAAAATTAAAATTTGCATATCTTGACATGTTGATCAATCGTCTGTTTTGACAACTGTCATTCTTACTACACACTAACTGTCTTAAAAAGGCCCAATGATTGGTCGTTAGCAATCTCATTGCATTTTCAGATGATGTCATGTATAGCAATTAAAGTAACTAGCATTGTGGGTCGTTGTTATTTTATTAGAGTTTGAACAAGTATTTTTGAAGTAGGTTATCAACGCAACCATTAACGTTTTTGTTGTGAATAAATACAATAATATAAGAGAAAATAATTAAAACGGGCTATAATTTCATGAATACATGCATTTATGGAAATATTAAATTGCATTTCATTTTAATGTGTTGAATACGAAATATTTCATACCTAGGCACTTTTTTTTTTTTTTTTTTTTTTTTTTATCAGTAAATCAGTATTATCAGTAAATATTCCACTATTAAGTCACGAACTAACGTAATTTACTGTAATACAACGAAACAAGGAATCTTTACGAGACATTGTTACATTTGTATAGAATAGAATACATTGTTATTGCCTAATCATAAGGCATCATTAACAATACAAACATTCATGATTGATAAATGAGACATACACAAAAAAGAAAAAGGACATAGTATAGGTTTTTTATATTTCTAAAAATATATTAAATATAATTATTATTATTTAGTGGATCATGTTCTGGTTTGTCCCCTATATCTCAGATCCAGTGTGAAACTTTACATATGTTGCATATTCCTTAACAAGCAGTAAACCTGCTAAAAACACCAAGGGACGGTGCTTCTGACACACCCCATCTGTTAATTGCATTTTCTCACAATTATATAGTAAATAATTATATATAATATTAAATACTTATCACATACTATATATAAATAAAAAAATAAAAAATTAGTTAATTATTATATCTATTATTATTATTGTTATTCATTCGGATGTGTCACCTCGTGTTTAGAGCAGGAGAATTAGTTGGAGGAAATATGTCATCATGTTATTGCTCAATTACAGAGTGCACCAAGCGACAGTGTAAAGGCATGTTAAAACGAATCAAGAAGAAATTCAGATCAAACCCAGTAATATGTGTTTTTCTTTAAATTTATTCTATTTATTTAGAAATATTATCAATTTATATTATATTTCTCCTCTCTAAACATGCCAGCCCGTGCACAGTGTAAAAGAGCAATTATTTAATTATATTGTGCTTTGTTTTATCAAATTACAAATACTGGCTAGAATTTCCTCATTTTCATTATTAAGAAACCAATATAATTTCTGTTCTGGATTGAGGACATGAATGTTTTGATAGATATTCACTTTCTGTTCTTATTACAGGACATGTAGAACATGATATTAGAAAATGTTTCTCATCATCTATCTCACCAGATGTGCAACGGAGGCAAAGTCTGTCTTGTCGGAGAGCACCCTGATATCGCCCCCTCTCAATTTGTAATCTGTGTGATGAAATACGAAACCTAGTAAAATTTTTCCTCTGCTCAAAGGATTTCAATATACATAAATATTTTTCAAGTCCAAAGTATGTTTTGAATTTACTGTAGCTACATATTTTACCTTCTGAATGTTTTAACATTTGTTTTCCCCAATTCTCTTTATAGACTTGATATATGACATCTTTATAAGAAGATTTGAATTTATGTTTGGACACATTAGATAATTCTTTTAGTCCTCTAATATTTTTAATAAGTAATGTTATTGAACCATACCAAGAGGGGATTTTGAATTCAAATAATTTTTTTGATTCTTCATATGCATCTTTTAACAAGGTAAAGTTAGAATCTAAGTTTTCTAATCTATACCAATAACGAATCATTGATTTGATAATATCAAAATGAAGTGGGAATCGACCTAACTCTGAAAGTGTTGCACAATTTGTTGCTCGTTTATTAACCCCCAATATATATTTACTGAATTTAATATGTAATTTTTCTATTTCTAAGTTAAGGTAAATCTGGTCCAAGACTAAATCATTTGATTGAAGTTTTTCCTTAAATGGGTTAAAGTAACCCCATACTTCTGAACCATAAAGTAGAATAGGTTTAATGGTATGGTCAAAAACATGAATACTGTTTTTAACGTTTGGTCCAAATGAAATAAAGTCTCTGCGTAGCTTATAATACCCTTTAAGGGCTTTACTATATAGTTCCTTTTGAGCAGGAGAGAATGATCATGATGCACAAAATTGAATTCCTAGGTATTTGTACTGAGAAACACATTCAATTTCATTACCATTAAATAAGAACTTCTGTTTAAAGTGTCTGCCTGCCCTGTTTAACACCAGAACCTTTGTTTTAGTGACATTTATATTAAGACACCAATCGTTACAGTATACATTCAGTTTATTTAATTTATTCTGGAGTCCTTGTGATGTAGACGACAGTAAAATTACATCGTCGGCATAAAGTGGGCAATGGACAGATCGTTTATTAATAAAGATGGGGTCGGTAGTATTCATCAGATAAGTTAGGACTTAAATTGTCCCCTTACTTTACTCCAACATAGTCACCAAAACAATCTGTGAGTGTATTATTTAGTCTTACACATGACTTACTTTGAGAGTACATACTCTTGATAATATTAAAAAAAATGGTGTCCAGTGCCGTTTTCTAAAAGTTTTATTTTGATTCCTATATGTATAACCGTATCAAAGGCTTTTTGGAAATCAACATCTTTATTATTGCAGTATTTATCAATTATGGTCTTCAGGATAAACATGTGGTCAGATGTCCTAGCTTTTTTTGTAAACCCCATTTGGCTATCATTGATCACATGGTGTTTATCTAGGAACTTAGTCAATCGGTTGTCAAGAATTCTATTAAATAATTTACCGAGGGAATTTGTTATCGTTATACCCCTATAATTATTCGGATCTGATGGATCGTTCCCTTTATGGATTGGAGTAATATATCATGTGTCCAATATTCAGGATAATAACCCATTGTAAAACAGTTATTAAAAAGTTTATGAAGGCATGGAGTTAAAAAAGACTGTCCACTTTTAAGCATTTCATTACTTATATTGTCTAGTCCTCTTGATTTGTTACTTTTCATCTCTTTAATGGCTGAATTAATCTCAGCTTCAGTAATTTTACCATCAATATCTGTAAAACATTTTATCTTTTCAAGTTGGCTAAGTTTATCCTCTAACCATTTAATGCGATTCTTGTAAATATCTTTTGGGTTAATCAGATTTTGAAAGTGAGATTACCAAGTAGAAGTAGATATTGAAGATGTTGTATCTTTTAATTCCTCAATCAGTTTCCAATACTGTTTGGGATCCTTATCATGAAGAATTTCAATCTGATGTAATAATAATTTTTTATACAGTCTATATTTAGATTTTCTAACTTTATTATATTCTCTTAACAATTTATAATAATGACCCCTAATTCTAAGATCACATGGATATTTCGAAAAATATTTCCCATAATTAGTGAGATTTTTTCTTAATATTTGTAGATCTGTATCAAAATATTTCTTATTTTTGTTCTTTTTCTTATTCTTGGTGAAGTTACGTCTTTTCAAAGATTTATTTACAGCTGAAATAATAATGTTTGCTAATTCAGTTGCTGCATTATTTATATTTCATTTTCATTACTTCTGCAGTCCATTTGTATAAAGTTATCTAGCCGTTGTTTCGGGCGAAGATAAAGCTTCCTGAAAGAGAAATGAGGATTCCTCTGACCATGTGTACCCTGGCGACGTCTCAATAGTGTTACAATTCTCAATGTGTACATGTTCATTACTATATTTTGCACTTGTAGACCATTGTATTAAACAATGACAATCAGAGAGACAAGGTACAAAATCATTAACCTTAAGATATAATATATGGTCTAGGATGCCCTCCGACACCAGAACATAATCCACTGTACTTGCCCCATGGGTTGTGTAACATGTAAAGTTACCAAATGTGTCGCCGAGAACTCGATCATTAACAATTCTCAATTGGTTACTGATACAAAGATCTATGAGATCTTTACCCCTTGAATCCATTTTTTTTTTATCTTTATTGTATCTTTTAAGAATATGTTTGTCAAAATTATATGATTTAAACAAGGGAAGAAAATTATTACTATCTTGATATATGAAATCATTCTCAGAGCCAACTCTGGCGTTAAAGTCACCGCACAATAAAACATTCCCTCGCTTCTGAAAGTGTTCGATTTCTTTTTCTATGTGTCCCAAGATTTCATGGTCGAGTTCTTTAGAAAAAGATGAATTTGAAGGTGGATCATATACACAATATATAAATAGGTCTGTCTTAAATCCAAAGAAGTCTTTTCTAATTTCACCAACTGGTAATTTGGATTGCTATTTTTTTAAATTTTAATGTGGGTTTTGATTGATTGTTTGCATAAAATTGCTAGGCCTCCGAAATATCGATTGTTAGCTTTTGTCTTTGGTCTGCAAATGAGATTACAGTAGTAGGACCCAATTTTTGAAATATTATGGTCCGGCCCTAAATGAGTCTCAACCAAAAATAATAAGTCAAAATTATCAATTTTTCTTAGGAATTCAGGGTATGTTGTTTTATTAACCTGTTTGCTGATTAGGCCTCCTACATTCCAAAGTCCCATTTTAAGGGTGGAGCAAGTTTTCTTTATCATTTCAAATTGGAGTATCACTTACAAAAAATGATAATTTAAGTGATTGTAACAAGTGGATTTTATTGTTGAATCCAATTAGCCTAAAAAGATATAAAAATGTTTACATCATGTATATGAACGTTCCAATGTTAATACATGCGTTCTAATTAAAAGAAAAGCAGAAATATGTCCATGTAAAGGAGAGAATGGCATACTGATTTTCTGCTTCGTATATATATAGCCTTTTCCGGTGATTTGATTGTGTGTAATCGTCTGTTATTTGTCTGGCTTTTTGAATTGGTTGATAAAGGAAAACGTCGTCTGCTGGTGAAACAGGTGACCGTTATGGATTTTGCAAACGAAGGGTCGGATATAAAGAAACATTACGAAATTAAAATTATTTTGAGCCAATCAATATTACACCCCCACCCCCCTTTCCCCCAAAAAAATTCCACTGCTTGTGAAAAAGCAGCTATTGGCCAATAAACATGCTACTTGAAACGAGAACGTGAAAGATTATACGTTGTCAGTCCCATAATGACCCGGCATTGCACTGTTAAAAAAATTGCGCCGAGCGGAAGGTGGCGCGAAATTGTTTTTGGTATTTCGTGTATAAAAACACGATTTTACGCCAAAAAATCATAATTTTTCCAATTTTAGGGGGGCGCCCTACCCCCCCCCCCCCCCCTGGATCCGCCCCTGACTACGATATAACTGAAATATTGTCGAAAGTGGCATTAAACATCATAACCTTAACCCATAAATGTATGTTTTCCTTACAGTACATGTGCCTATGCGTATTACATAATTACACTTTTTCTGATTAATGAGAAACTGGGTCTACTTTATTTGATCTGTGAATTGATATTTTAAGTACATATAATTTCTAAACATTTAACGCCCACCATTTTAAGTACTTGTTGGAATACAATCGACACAGAATCACAATTTATTTCATCACATTCAATTACCTAATGAAATATCTATGATATCAAACAACGTGCTGTTGATGTTGTTATCTGTTTATTTCTGGGAACGTCATTGTACTTAATGTTGCTTCTTCTTTTTTTATTTATTTTTTTGTTGTTTGTTTTTGTTTTGTGTCATCTTGGAAACAAATAATAAAAATAAAAACTTTATCGGATACTATGGGAGTCACATCTACAATGTAACTTTCTTCTTTTTCTTTTTTTACCATGATTACAATGGGAAAAAAATCCAAAATTATAATGACATTATTTTAATTGAATTTAATTAAGAAAATTTCATGATAAAATACAAGAAATCATAATACAGGATTAAGAAGACAAGCCTAGAGACGTGAAAAGAACAATAGCTATCAACAAATCACTACAATGACCTCGATTTCAAAGGTCATGTGTCGTGGTCTTTTTCCGTGTTCAATAATTTGGGGTGAGAATTTGTTGTTCGTTTTGTTCATATTGCAAAGTGTTGATAATCTATTTTAAACTTTCTTTTCATAATACCAACTAAATACGGAAATGAGATCTGCCTTTCTGTGTCATTAACAAACTGAACAAAACATTGTCTTACATGTATTAAACTTCTGACTCTTGAGTTGCAGTTAGAGCTTGGAGGGGGCATCGTGGTCGTGATCGTATCGTAGTTGGACATACAACTACCTGTACAATTAGTGGCTATCATCATTAACGTTGTGAGTTCGAATCCCGCTCATGGGGAGGTGTACTCGATACAACATTATGTCATGAAGTTTGTCAGTGTCTTGCGGCAGGTCTGTGGTTTTCTCCGGTGCTCCGATTACCTCCACCAATAAAACCGACCGCCACGATATAACTGAAATATTGTTGAAAGTGGTGTTAAACACCATAATCCTAAACCCAATCCAATTCGCATATTGTGCTGTTATTGGTGACCCATTTGATTAAATCCAAAATAAACACAAATATCAATTTTATATTTTTTCGGATTATAACAGAATCTTTCCCCAGTGATTATACATGGGGATTAATTTGCTTTAGCGACACAGAAAGAAGCTACATGGGGTTGTATAAATGGTGTCATCATGTGTTCTCCACATGCGAGTTAAATGCCAAATCCTACATCTAACTGGATGAGCAGCACTGTTATAAAGAACATTCGAATCTTCAACGTTATAAATAATATATTTAATCTACGAGACACAGATGTTGACATAATGTATAATGTTATTAAGTTATAGAGTTTGTAGTGTAACATGCCAGCTCCATTTGTTGCAAGGATGATCACCATGGCATTAATCAGTAGCATGTCATCGGCTTGATATACCTGCAAAGATCACCCTCGTATGGTTATACAACAGTCATTCACTCACCACAGTCAATTATATATCAAAATAAAGTTGAGGAAAGCCGCTCGTAGCCATCGGCTGTCGGTAATCCTCGCAAAAGAATAAAGAATTAAAGTAATATCATGTGTTACGGTATTCATGGAAGCCATGGTTTGAATGTAGTTTTAACATGGGTAGTATTATTTCCGTTAATAAACAAATCTCCCGAGCGAAAACGAAGGATAAAATGTAGCGAACATAATGTGATCCATGGTAAAATGTAGCGAACATAATGTGATCCATGGTAAAATTTCATACAAAATATGGTGCCATGAATTATTTCGATTCTAATAGATAAAAAAAAAATACGCGGACGAAAAAAGTGTAATATCGACTAAGTAAATTTTTAAAAGGATGCTTGAAAAAATATTGTCTAGACAACGCTCTTATAGTACGTCAAGTCATTTAGATACTTACAATTTGCTTTTGAAGAATGCCTCAATATTAAAATAAACTTTGCCAAACAGTCTGATGGTAGACATGTCGCTCCACTCAGACACTCTCCTGATACCGAATCAACTAGTGGTCAGCTTAGAAGCAGCAAATACCAATCTTAAATTCTTTGGTTTGGCTCGACCTGGCCTCGAACCCATGGCATATCGTACTCGAGGCGAACATGCTAAGCATAAAATCACCGGTGTGATTGACAAATATGCTAAGAAAATATAAAATAATTCTGATACAAATTTGCATCTGATCTATTTTTTTTAAGATTATGTCAAATGAAAAAAATCTAATTTATACAAAATGTGGCTCAAATGATGGAATCCAATTTAATAACATATAATATAAGATAAAAAATAAAAGCCTCTGCTATCCTCAGCTGTGACAGACCTATTCAAATGTCATCATATTATGACGAGTTATCTCTCTTTGATTAGAATAACATTTTCTCCTCAACAATAGACTTTTCTTTTCATTTGTGTACTTATTTGTATCGAACTAATGTAGATCAGTGCGTTTAGTGTATGAATGCATTACATTTGTAAATGTGTGGGTTACCCATATTTTGTAAAGATTTTGGGCCCTGTGATTAGATCAATACATATTCTTATACATGATAAATTTCACAGCTCTTGAAAATAATAGTCAAAGGATAAATGGTAGACAATATAACCAGCCACAACAAGATGAACCTCTCCTCTGCCAAACTTCAAAGAGAAATGGCAGACAATGTAGCCAGCCACGATAAAATTAACTGCTGCTCTGTCAAACCTTAGACAGAAATGGTAGACAATATAACCAGCCACAACAAAATGAAGCTCTCCTCTGTCAAACCTCAAACTGCAATGGTAGATAATATAGCCAGCCATGACAAACTGGACCTCTCCTCTGTCAAACCTCAAACTGCAATGGTAGATAATATAGCCAGCCATAACAAACTGGACCTCTCCTCTATCAAACCTCAAACTGCAATGGTAGATAATATAGCCAGCCATAACAAACTGGACCTCTCCTCTATCAAACCTCAAACTGCAATGGTAGATAATATAGCCAGCCATAACAAACTGGACCTCTCCTCTATCAAACCTCAAACTGCAATGGTAGATAATATAGCCAGCCATAACAAACTGGACCTCTCCTCTATCAAACCTCAAACTGCAATGGTAGATAATATAGCCAGCCATAACAAACTGGACCTCTCCTCTATCAAACCTCAAACTGCAATGGTAGATAATATAGCCAGCCATAACAAACTGGACCTCTCCTCTATCAAACCTCAAACTGCAATGGTAGATAATATAGCCAGCCATAACAAACTGGACCTCTCCTCTATCAAACCTCAAACTGCAATGGTAGATAATATAGCCAGCCATAACAAACTGGACCTCTCCTCTATCAAACCTCAAACTGCAATGGTAGATAATATAGCCAGCCATAACAAACTGGACCTCTCCTCTATCAAACCTCAAACTGCAATGGTAGATAATATAGCCAGCCATAACAAACTGGACCTCTCCTCTATCAAACCTCAAACTGCAATGGTAGATAATATAGCCAGCCATAACAAACTGGACCTCTCCTCTATCAAACCTCAAACTGCAATGGTAGATAATATAGCCAGCCATAACAAACTGGACCTCTCCTCTATCAAACCTCAAACTGCAATGGTAGATAATATAGCCAGCCATAACAAACTGGACCTCTCCTCTATCAAACCTCAAACTGCAATGGTAGATAATATAGCCAGCCATAACAAACTGGACCTCTCCTCTATCAAACCTCAAACTGCAATGGTAGATAATATAGCCAGCCATAACAAACTGGACCTCTCCTCTATCAAACCTCAAACTGCAATGGTAGATAATATAGCCAGCCATAACAAACTGGACCTCTCCTCTATCAAACCTCAAACTGCAATGGTAGATAATATAGCCAGCCATAACAAACTGGACCTCTCCTCTATCAAACCTAAAACTGCAATGGTAGATAATATAGCCAGCCATAACAAACTGGACCTCTCCTCTATCAAACCTCAAACTGCAATGGTAGATAATATAGCCAGCCATAACAAACTGGACCTCTCCTCTATCAAACCTCAAACTGCAATGGTAGATAATATAGCCAGCCATAACAAACTGGACCTCTCCTCTATCAAACCTCAAACTGCAATGGTAGATAATATAGCCAGCCATAACAAACTGGACCTCTCCTCTATCAAACCTCAAACGGCAATGGTAGATAATATAGCCAGCCATAACAAACTGGACCTCTCCTCTATCAAACCTCAAACTGCAATGGTAGATAATATAGCCAGCCATAACAAACTGGACCTCTCCTCTATCAAACCTCAAACTGCAATGGTAGATAATATAGCCAGCCATAACAAACTGGACCTCTCCTCTATCAAACCTAAAACTGCAATGGTAGATAATATAGCCAGCCATAACAAACTGGACCTCTCCTCTATCAAACCTCAAACTGCAATGGTAGATAATATAGCCAGCCATAACAAACTGGACCTCTCCTCTATCAAACCTCAAACTGCAATGGTAGATAATATAGCCAGCCATAACAAACTGGACCTCTCCTCTATCAAACCTCAAACTGCAATGGTAGATAATATAGCCAGCCATAACAAACTGGACCTCTCCTCTATCAAACCTCAAACTGCAATGGTAGATAATATAGCCAGCCATAACAAACTGGACCTCTCCTCTATCAAACCTCAAACTGCAATGGTAGATAATATAGCCAGCCATAACAAACTGGACCTCTCCTCTATCAAACATCAAACTGCAATGGTAGATAATATAGCCAGCCATAACAAACTGGACCTCTCCTCTATCAAACCTCAAACTGCAATGGTAGATAATATAGCCAGCCATAACAAACTGGACCTCTCCTCTATCAAACCTGAAACTGCAATGGTAGATAATATAGCCAGCCATAACAAACTGGACCTCTCCTCTATCAAACCTCAAACTGCAATGGTAGATAATATAGCCAGCCATAACAAACTGGACCTCTCCTCTATCAAACCTCAAACTGCAATGGTAGATAATATAGCCAGCCATAACAAACTGGACCTCTCCTCTATCAAACCTCAAACTGCAATGGTAGATAATATAGCCAGCCATAACAAACTGGACCTCTCCTCTATCAAACCTCAAACTGCAATGGTAGATAATATAGCCAGCCATAACAAACTGGACCTCTCCTCTATCAAACCTCAAACTGCAATGGTAGATAATATAGCCAGCCATAACAAACTGGACCTCTCCTCTATCAAACCTGAAACTGCAATGGTAGATAATATAGCCAGCCATAACAAACTGGACCTCTCCTCTATCAAACCTCAAACTGCAATGGTAGATAATATAGCCAGCCATAGCAAACTGGACCTCTCCTCTATCAAACCTCAAACTGCAATGGTAGATAATATAGCCAGCCATAACAAACTGGACCTCTCCTCTATCAAACCTCAAACTGCAATGGTAGATAATATAGCCAGCCATAACAAACTGGACCTCTCCTCTATCAAACCTCAAACTGCAATGGTAGATAATATAGCCAGCCATAACAAACTGGACCTCTCCTCTATCAAACCTCAAACTGCAATGGTAGATAATATAGCCAGCCATAACAAACTGGACCTCTCCTCTATCAAACATCAAACTGCAATGGTAGATAATATAGCCAGCCATAACAAACTGGACCTCTCCTCTATCAAGCCTCAAACTGCAATGGTAGATAATATAGCCAGCCATAACAAACTGGACCTCTCCTCTATCAAACCTGAAACTGCAATGGTAGATAATATAGCCAGCCATAACAAACTGGACCTCTCCTCTATCAAACCTCAAACTGCAATGGTAGATAATATAGCCAGCCATAACAAACTGGACCTCTCCTCTATCAAACCTCAAACTGCAATGGTAGATAATATAGCCAGCCATAACAAACTGGACCTCTCCTCTATCAAACCTCAAACTGCAATGGTAGATAATATAGCCAGCATAACAAACTGGACCTCTCCTCTATCAAACCTCAAACTGCAATGGTAGATAATATAGCCAGCCATAACAAACTGGATCTCTCCTCTATCAAACCTCAAACTGCAATGGTAGATAATATAGCCAGCCATAACAAACTGGACCTCTCCTCTATCAAACCTCAAACTGCAATGGTAGATAATATAGCCAGCCATAACAAACTGGACCTCTCCTCTATCAAACCTCAAACTGCAATGGTAGATAATATAGCCAGCCATAACAAACTGGACCTCTCCTCTATCAAACCTCAAACTGCAATGGTAGATAATATAGCCAGCCATAACAAACTGGACCTCTCCTCTATCAAACCTCAAACTGCAATGGTAGATAATATAGCCAGCCATAACAAACTGGACCTCTCCTCTATCAAACCTCAAACTGCAATGGTAGATAATATAGCCAGCCATAACAAACTGGACCTCTCCTCTATCAAACCTCAAACTGCAATGGTAGATAATATAGCCAGCCATAACAAACTGGACCTCTCCTCTATCAAACCTCAAACTGCAATGGTAGATAATATAGCCAGCCATAACAAACTGGACCTCTCCTCTATCAAACCTCAAACTGCAATGGTAGATAATATAGCCAGCCATAACAAACTGGACCTCTCCTCTATCAAACCTAAAACTGCAATGGTAGATAATATAGCCAGCCATAACAAACTGGACCTCTCCTCTATCAAACCTCAAACTGCAATGGTAGATAATTTAGCCAGCCATAACAAACTGGACCTCTCCTCTATCAAACCTCAAACTGCAATGGTAGATAATATAGCCAGCCATAACAAACTGGACCTCTCCTCTATCAAACCTCAAACTGCAATGGTAGATAATATAGCCAGCCATAACAAACTGGACCTCTCCTCTATCAAACCTCAAACTGCAATGGTAGATAATATAGCCAACCATAACAAACTGGACCTCTCCTCTATCAAACCTCAAACTGCAATGGTAGATAATATAGCCAGCCATAACAAACTGGACCTCTCCTCTATCAAACCTCAAACTGCAATGGTAGATAATATAGCCAGCCATAACAAACTGGACCTCTCCTCTATCAAACCTCAAACTGCAATGGTAGATAATATAGCCAGCCATAACAAACTGGACCTCTCCTCTATCAAACCTCAAACTGCAATGGTAGATAATATAGCCAGCCATAACAAACTGGACCTCTCCTCTATCAAACCTCAAACTGCAATGGTAGATAATATAGCCAGCCATAACAAACTGGACCTCTCCTCTATCAAACCTCAAACTGCAATGGTAGATAATATAGCCAGCCATAACAAACTGGACCTCTCCTCTATCAAACCTCAAACTGCAATGGTAGATAATATAGCCAGCCATAACAAACTGGACCTCTCCTCTATCAAACCTCAAACTGCAATGGTAGATAATATAGCCAGCCATAACAAACTGGACCTCTCCTCTATCAAACCTGAAACTGCAATGGTAGATAATATAGCCAGCCATAACAAACTGGACCTCTCCTCTATCAAACCTCAAACTGCAATGGTAGATAATATAGCCAGCCATAACAAACTGGACCTCTCCTCTATCAAACCTCAAACTGCAATGGTAGATAATATAGCCAGCCATAACAAACTGGACCTCTCCTCTATCAAACCTCAAACTGCAATGGTAGATAATATAGCCAGCCATAACAAACTGGACCTCTCCTCTATCAAACCTCAAACTGCAATGGTAGATAATATAGCCAGCCATAACAAACTGGACCTCTCCTCTATCAAACCTCAAACTGCAATGGTAGATAATATAGCCAGCCATAACAAACTGGACCTCTCCTCTATCAAACCTCAAACTGCAATGGTAGATAATATAGCCAGCCATAACAAACTGGACCTCTCCTCTATCAAACCTCAAACTGCAATGGTAGATAATATAGCCAGCCATAACAAACTGGACCTCTCCTCTATCAAACCTCAAACTGCAATGGTAGATAATATAGCCAGCCATAACAAACTGGACCTCTCCTCTATCAAACCTCAAACTGCAATGGTAGATAATATAGCCAGCCATAACAAACTGGACCTCTCCTCTATCAAACCTCAAACTGCAATGGTAGATAATATAGCCAGCCATAACAAACTGGACCTCTCCTCTATCAAACCTAAAACTGCAATGGTAGATAATATAGCCAGCCATAACAAACTGGACCTCTCCTCTATCAAACCTCAAACTGCAATGGTAGATAATATAGCCAGCCATAACAAACTGGACCTCTCCTCTATCAAACCTCAAACTGCAATGGTAGATAATATAGCCAGCCATAACAAACTGGACCTCTCCTCTATCAAACCTCAAACTGCAATGGTAGATAATATAGCCAGCCATAACAAACTGGACCTCTCCTCTATCAAACCTCAAACTGCAATGGTAGATAATATAGCCAGCCATAACAAACTGGACCTCTCCTCTATCAAACCTCAAACTGCAATGGTAGATAATATAGCCAGCCATAACAAACTGGACCTCTCCTCTATCAAACCTAAAACTGCAATGGTAGATAATATAGCCAGCCATAACAAACTGGACCTCTCCTCTATCAAACCTCAAACTGCAATGGTAGATAATATAGCCAGCCATAACAAACTGGACCTCTCCTCTATCAAACCTCAAACTGCAATGGTAGATAATATAGCCAGTCATAACAAACTGGACCTCTCCTCTATCAACCTCAAACTGCAATGGTAGATAATATAGCCAGCCATAACAAACTGGACCTCTCCTCTATCAAACCTCAAACTGCAATGGTAGATAATATAGCCAGCCATAACAAACTGGACCTCTCCTCTATCAAACCTCAAACTGCAATGGTAGATAATATAGCCAGCCATAACAAACTGGACCTCTCCTCTATCAAACCTCAAACTGCAATGGTAGATAATATAGCCAGCCATAACAAACTGGACCTCTCCTCTATCAAACCTCAAACTGCAATGGTAGATAATATAGCCAGCCATAACAAACTGGACCTCTCCTCTATCAAACCTCAAACTGCAATGGTAGATAATATAGCCAGCCATAACAAACTGGACCTCTCCTCTATCAAACCTCAAACTGCAATGGTAGATAATATAGCCAGCCATAACAAACTGGACCTCTCCTCTATCAAACCTCAAACTGCAATGGTAGATAATATAGCCAGCCATAACAAACTGGACCTCTCCTCTATCAAACCTCAAACTGCAATGGTAGATAATATAGCCAGCCATAACAAACTGGACCTCTCCTCTATCAAACCTCAAACTGCAATGGTAGATAATATAGCCAGCCATAACAAACTGGACCTCTCCTCTATCAAACCTCAGACTGCAATGGTAGATAATATAGCCAGCCATAACAAACTGGACCTCTCCTCTATCAAACCTCAAACTGCAATGGTAGATAATATAGCCAGCCATAACAAACTGGACCTCTCCTCTATCAAACCTCAAACTGCAATGGTAGATAATATAGCCAGCCATAACAAACTGGACCTCTCCTCTATCAAACCTCAAACTGCAATGGTAGATAATATAGCCAGCCATAACAAACTGGACCTCTCCTCTATCAAACCTCAAACTGCAATGGTAGATAATATAGCCAGCCATAACAAACTGGACCTCTCCTCTATCAAACCTCAAACTGCAATGGTAGATAATATAGCCAGCCATAACAAACTGGACCTCTCCTCTATCAAACCTCAAACTGCAATGGTAGATAATATAGCCAGCCATAACAAACTGGACCTCTCCTCTATCAAACCTCAAACTGCAATGGTAGATAATATAGCCAGCCATAACAAACTGGACCTCTCCTCTATCAAACCTCAAACTGCAATGGTAGATAATATAGCCAGCCATAACAAACTGGACCTCTCCTCTATCAAACCTCAAACTGCAATGGTAGATAATATAGCCAGCCATAACAAACTGGACCTCTCCTCTATCAAACCTCAAACTGCAATGATAGATAATATAGCCAGCCATAACAAACTGGACCTCTCCTCTATCAAACCTCAAACTGCAATGGTAGATAATATAGCCAGCCATAACAAACTGGACCTCTCCTCTATCAAACCTCAAACTGCAATGGTAGATAATATAGCCAGCCATAACAAACTGGACCTCTCCTCTATCAAACCTCAAACTGCAATGGTAGATAATATAGCCAGCCATAACAAACTGGACCTCTCCTCTATCAAACCTCAAACTGCAATGGTAGATAATATAGCCAGCCATAACAAACTGGACCTCTCCTCTATCAAGCCTCAAACTGCAATGGTAGATAATATAGCCAGCCATAACAAACTGGACCTCTCCTCTATCAAACCTCAAACTGCAATGGTAGATAATATAGCCAGCCATAACAAACTGGACCTCTCCTCTATCAAACCTCAAACTGCAATGGTAGATAATATAGCCAGCCATAACAAACTGGACCTCTCCTCTATCAAACCTCAAACTACAATGGTAGATAATATAGCCAGCCATAACAAACTGGACCTCTCCTCTATCAAACCTCAAACTACAATGGTAGATAATATAGCCAGCCATAACAAACTGGACCTCTCCTCTATCAAACCTCAAACTGCAATGGTAGATAATATAGCCAGCCATAACAAACTGGACCTCTCCTCTATCAAACCTCAAACTGCAATGGTAGATAATATAGCCAGCCATAACAAACTGGACCTCTCCTCTATCAAACCTCAAACTGCAATGGTAGATAATATAGCCAGCCATAACAAACTGGACCTCTCCTCTATCAAACCCCAAACTGCAATGGTAGATAATATAGCCAGCCATAACAAACTGGACCTCTCCTCTATCAAACCTCAAACTGCAATGGTAGATAATATAGCCAGCCATAACAAACTGGACCTCTCCTCTATCAAACCTCAAACTGCAATGGTAGATAATATAGCCAGCCATAACAAACTGGACCTCTCCTCTATCAAACCTCAAACTGCAATGGTAGATAATATAGCCAGCCATAACAAACTGGACCTCTCCTCTATCAAACCTCAAACTGCAATGGTAGATAATATAGCCAGCCATAACAAACTGGACCTCTCCTCTATCAAACCTCAAACTGCAATGGTAGATAATATAGCCAGCCATAACAAACTGGACCTCTCCTCTATCAAACCTCAAACTGCAATGGTAGATAATATAGCCAGCCATAACAAACTGGACCTCTCCTCTTATCAAGCCTCAAACTACAATGGTAGATAATATAGCCAGCCATAACAAACTGGACCTCTCCTCTATCAAACCTCAAACTACAATGGTAGATAATATAGCCAGCCATAACAAACTGGACCTCTCCTCTATCAAACCTCAAACTGCAATGGTAGATAATATAGCCAGCCATAACAAACTGGACCTCTCCTCTATCAAACCTCAAACTGCAATGGTAGATAATATAGCCAGCCATAACAAACTGGACCTCTCCTCTATCAAACCTCAAACTGCAATGGTAGATAATATAGCCAGCCATAACAAACTGGACCTCTCCTCTATCAAACCTAAAACTGCAATGGTAGATAATATAGCCAGCCATAACAAACTGGACCTCTCCTCTATCAAACCTAAAACTGCAATGGTAGATAATATAGCCAGCCATAACAAACTGGACCTCTCCTCTATCAAACCTAAAACTGCAATGGTAGATAATATAGCCAGCCATAACAAACTGGACCTCTCCTCTATCAAACCTAAAACTGCAATGGTAGATAATATAGCCAGCCATAACAAACTGGACCTCTCCTCTATCAAACCTCAAACTACAATGGTAGATAATATAGCCAGCCATAACAAACTCGACCTCTCCTCTATCAAACCTCAAACTGCAATGGTAGATAATATAGCCAGCCATAACAAACTGGACCTCTCCTCTTATCAAGCCTCAAACTACAATGGTAGATAATATAGCCAGCCATAACAAACTGGACCTCTCCTCTATCAAACCTCAAACTACAATGGTAGATAATATAGCCAGCCATAACAAACTGGACCTCTCCTCTATCAAACCTCAAACTGCAATGGTAGATAATATAGCCAGCCATAACAAACTGGACCTCTCCTCTATCAAACCTCAAACTGCAATGGTAGATAATATAGCCAGCCATAACAAACTGGACCTCTCCTCTATCAAACCTCAAACTGCAATGGTAGATAATATAGCCAGCCATAACAAACTGGACCTCTCCTCTATCAAACCTAAAACTGCAATGGTAGATAATATAGCCAGCCATAACAAACTGGACCTCTCCTCTATCAAACCTAAAACTGCAATGGTAGATAATATAGCCAGCCATAACAAACTGGACCTCTCCTCTATCAAACCTAAAACTGCAATGGTAGATAATATAGCCAGCCATAACAAACTGGACCTCTCCTCTATCAAACCTAAAACTGCAATGGTAGATAATATAGCCAGCCATAACAAACTGGACCTCTCCTCTATCAAACCTCAAACTACAATGGTAGATAATATAGCCAGCCATAACAAACTCGACCTCTCCTCTATCAAACCTCAAACTGCAATGGTAGATAATATAGCCAGCCATAACAAACTGGACCTCTCCTCTATCAAACCTCAAACTGCAATGGTAGATAATATAGCCAGCCATAACAAACTGGACCTCTCCTCTATCAAGCCTCAAACTGCAATGGTAGATAATATAGCCAGCCATAACAAACTGGACCTCTCCTCTATCAAACCTCAAACTACAATGGTAGATAATATAGCCAGCCATAACAAACTGGACCTCTCCTCTATCAAACCTCAAACTGCAATGGTAGATAATATAGCCAGCCATAACAAACTGGACCTCTCCTCTATCAAACCTCAAACTGCAATGGTAGATAATATAGCCAGCCATAACAAACTGGACCTCTCCTCTATCAAACCTCAAACTGCAATGGTAGATAATATAGCCAGCCATAACAAACTGGACCTCTCCTCTATCAAACCTCAAACTACAATGGTAGATAATATAGCCAGCCATAACAAACTGGACCTCTCCTCTATCAAACCTCAAACTGCAATGGTAGATAATATAGCCAGCCATAACAAACTGGACCTCTCCTCTATCAAACCTCAAACTGCAATGGTAGATAATATAGCCAGCCATAACAAACTGGACCTCTCCTCTATCAAACCTCAAACTGCAATGGTAGATAATATAGCCAGCCATAACAAACTGGACCTCTCCTCTATCAAACCTCAAACTACAATGGTAGATAATATAGCCACCCATAACAAACTGGACCTCTCCTCTATCAAACCTCAAACTACAATGGTAGATAATATAGCCAGCCATAACAAACTGGACCTCTCCTCTATCAAACCTCAAACTGCAATGGTAGATAATATAGCCACCCATAGCAAACTGGACCTCTCCTCTATCAAACCTCAAACTGCAATGGTAGATAATATAGCCAGCCATAACAAACTGGACCTCTCCTCTATCAAACCTCAAACTGCAATGGTAGATAATATAGCCAGCCATAACAAACTGGACCTCTCCTCTATCAAACCTCAAACTGCAATGGTAGATAATATAGCCAGCCATAACAAACTGGACCTCTCCTCTATCAAACCTCAAACTGCAATGGTAGATAATATAGCCAGCCATAACAAACTGGACCTCTCCTCTATCAAACCTCAAACTGCAATGGTAGATAATATAGCCAGCCAAAACAAACTGGACCTCTCCTCTATCAAACCTCAAACTGCAATGGTAGATAATATAGCCAGCAATAACAAACTGGACCTCTCCTCTATCAAACCTCAAACTGCAATGGTAGATAATATAGCCAGCCATAACAAACTGGACCTCTCCTCTATCAAACCTCAAACTGCAATGGTAGATAATATAGCCAGCCATAACAAACTGGACCTCTCCTCTATCAAACCTCAAACTGCAATGGTAGATAATATAGCCAGCCATAACAAACTGGACCTCTCCTCTATCAAACCTCAAACTGCAATGGTAGATAATATAGCCAGCCATAACAAACTGGACCTCTCCTCTATCAAACCTCAAACTGCAATGGTAGATAATATAGCCAGCCATAGCAAACTGGACCTCTCCTCTATCAAACCTCAAACTGCAATGGTAGATAATATAGCCAGCCATAACAAACTGGACCTCTCCTCTATCAAACCTCAAACTGCAATGGTAGATAATATAGCCAGCCATAACAAACTGGACCTCTCCTCTATCAAACCTCAAACTGCAATGGTAGATAATATAGCCAGCCATAACAAACTGGACCTCTCCTCTATCAAACCTCAAACTGCAATGGTAGATAATATAGCCAGCCATAACAAACTGGACCTCTCCTCTATCAAACCTCAAACTGCAATGGTAGATAATATAGCCAGCCATAACAAACTGGACCTCTCCTCTATCAAACCTCAAACTGCAATGGTAGATAATATAGCCAGCCATAACAAACTGGACCTCTCCTCTATCAAACCTCAAACTGCAATGGTAGATAATATAGCCAGCCATAACAAACTGGACCTCTCCTCTATCAAACCTCAAACTGCAATGGTAGATAATATAGCCAGCCATAACAAACTGGACCTCTCCTCTATCAAACCTCAAACTGCAATGGTAGATAATATAGCCAGCCATAACAAACTGGACCTCTCCTCTATCAAACCTCAAACTGCAATGGTAGATAATATAGCCAGCCATAACAAACTGGACCTCTCCTCTATCAAACCTCAAACTGCAATGGTAGATAATATAGCCAGCCATAACAAACTGGACCTCTCCTCTATCAAACCTCAAACTGCAATGGTAGATAATATAGCCAGCCATAACAAACTGGACCTCTCCTCTATCAAACCTCAAACTGCAATGGTAGATAATATAGCCAGCCATAACAAACTGGACCTCTCCTCTATCAAACCTCAAACTGCAATGGTAGATAATATAGCCAGCCATAACAAACTGGACCTCTCCTCTATCAAACCTCAAACTGCAATGGTAGATAATATAGCCAGCCATAACAAACTGGACCTCTCCTCTATCAAACCTCAAACTGCAATGGTAGATAATATAGCCAGCCATAACAAACTGGACCTCTCCTCTATCAAACCTCAAACTGCAATGGTAGATAATATAGCCAGCCATAACAAACTGGACCTCTCCTCTATCAAACCTCAAACTGCAATGGTAGATAATATAGCCAGCCATAACAAACTGGACCTCTCCTCTATCAAACCTCAAACTGCAATGGTAGATAATATAGCCAGCCATAACAAACTGGACCTCTCCTCTATCAAACCTCAAACTGCAATGGTAGATAATATAGCCAGCCATAACAAACTGGACCTCTCCTCTATCAAACCTCAAACTGCAATGGTAGATAATATAGCCAGCCATAACAAACTGGACCTCTCCTCTATCAAACCTCAAACTGCAATGGTAGATAATATAGCCAGCCATAACAAACTGGACCTCTCCTCTATCAAACCTCAAACTGCAATGGTAGATAATATAGCCAGCCATAACAAACTGGACCTCTCCTCTATCAAACCTCAAACTGCAATGGTAGATAATATAGCCAGCCATAGCAAACTGGACCTCTCCTCTATCAAACCTCAAACTGCAATGGTAGATAATATAGCCAGCCATAACAAACTGGACCTCTCCTCTATCAAACCTCAAACTGCAATGGTAGATAATATAGCCAGCCATAACAAACTGGACCTCTCCTCTATCAAACCTCAAACTGCAATGGTAGATAATATAGCCAGCCATAACAAACTGGACCTCTCCTCTATCAAACCTCAAACTGCAATGGTAGATAATATAGCCAGCCATAACAAACTGGACCTCTCCTCTATCAAACCTCAAACTGCAATGGTAGATAATATAGCCAGCCATAACAAACTGGACCTCTCCTCTATCAAACCTCAAACTGCAATGGTAGATAATATAGCCAGCCATAACAAACTGGACCTCTCCTCTATCAAACCTCAAACTGCAATGGTAGATAATATAGCCAGCCATAACAAACTGGACCTCTCCTCTATCAAACCTCAAACTGCAATGGTAGATAATATAGCCAGCCATAACAAACTGGACCTCTCCTCTATCAAACCTCAAACTGCAATGGTAGATAATATAGCCAGCCATAACAAACTGGACCTCTCCTCTATCAAACCTCAAACTGCAATGGTAGATAATATAGCCAGCCATAACAAACTGGACCTCTCCTCTATCAAACCTCAAACTGCAATGGTAGATAATATAGCCAGCCATAACAAACTGGACCTCTCCTCTATCAAACCTCAAACTGCAATGGTAGATAATATAGCCAGCCATAACAAACTGGACCTCTCCTCTATCAAACCTCAAACTGCAATGGTAGATAATATAGCCAGCCATAACAAACTGGACCTCTCCTCTATCAAACCTCAAACTGCAATGGTAGATAATATAGCCAGCCATAACAAACTGGACCTCTCCTCTATCAAACCTCAAACTGCAATGGTAGATAATATAATCAGACACAACAAAATGAACCTCCTCTATCAAACCTAAAACCCATAATGAATGAAATTATAACGACAGAAGTTAATGAGAAATCGGCTATGTCTTGAATTGGGACAGGCACAGAAATGTGGCGGGCCGAACCAGAACCAGCTATAAACTCTCCATCTTGCTAATTAGCCATCAATCATATCAAACAAACAAAAAACCCTTGACAAATTTTCTTCAAATTAAAAGACGGCAAATTTTGTGTATTCACGTGTGACAAAGAATGAAATGTTATTTTGTAAGTTCTGATTACTTTGATTCGATCATCATTTCCTTGTGCAAAAGTAATATATTTCATTGTTAATTACGTTAATCAATTAGTCACTTACAAGAACTAAAAAAAATATCTAATTTAGATTGAAAATGAAGATACACGAGATAAAAATGCAGATGTCTGATTTAGTACCCACGATGAGTTCCCGTAATGACCTTCATAAGGCAGTCATCGAAATGAGCATCTTAATTTACTCGTCCGAATCAAATTTTGAATTTATTTGTATATACAACATGTAGTTCTAAATAAAAACTGAAAAATTTACTGGTCCGAACAAAGTTTTACTGGTCGTCTTGGGCCGGAGGACCGGTGCTCACCGTGAGCACTGATGAGGTACATATATTATAGTCAAAATATAGGGAAGCTATATAATCCAAAACTTCCTTAGAGCAGGTAAAGCAAAGGGCCTAGGACGAATAGTAAAAAAAAAAACAAAAAAAAACCACTACGATTGCTTATGCATGAAAGAAAATTAGAGTTATCTCTCTTTATTTATCAGTTAATATATAAACGAGTTCATGTAGTGTGAATTTGGGTTTAAAGGCTATCTAAATGTGTTTGATTTGTCATCATATATATATATATATAGGACAACGTCACTTATAATACTTTCCTGTTTTGTAAAGGTTATTAAAAAATATATATCATGTATTTAAAATTAAATTAAATCATTTATACATAATTCGATTTGTTTCCCTCTCAACCTTTAATACTGAGGATTTTTACTCTCTTGAATAACATGTTTAGAAGGAAGGCTTGCCTAAGAGAAACTACAACAAAACCAAATAATGTAATATTTATGTACATCGATGAAAATTAGATATAATCTACTAAATTTAAATATGACAGCCATTAACTTTATTCATTAAACAAAATTAGAAAACTATTTTGTTTAGACAAACGAAACTGTTAAAGTTAGTTCTATAGGACAACCTGGATTTCATTAACACTGAGCAAATGGTAAATTATTCTCTATTTTCAATATTAGCTTTTAATTAAACAGGGAATTTCCCCTCCGTTCCTCCTTCTTTGTTTGCACTCAAATTCCCCACCGTTCTTCCTTCTTTCTTTGTTGTTAAAATTCCAATTTTTCTTGTTTCCTTGATTGTAATTAAAAACCTCATTATATTCTCACCTTAGTAGTGATTGTGATTTTTAAGTTGTTTACTTTGCTAAAATAGACAATGTATTTCATTCACAGTAATATAACAACTTTAAAGAGTAATTGATCGAATGATAGGAATAACAGAGCCATTGCTGGCGCAGCATGATACGACCACATCAAGTCGAAAATAGCTTCCTACTGCACCAGTTTTACTGCAATCAAGCTTAACTCGAAAACCACATCAATAGAAAATACTGGAATACTGTCTGAAGTCCTTTAAGAAATCAATTCAAAGAAAAATAAACCAGTTAAGCATGTCAACACTGGATGAAAAATAGAAATTGTGTATATCTTCCAAATAAAATGCGAAATTTTGCAATTTGGGTTCCATTAGGTTTTTTCCCCATTAATTAAAAATACAATATAGCTCATTTTCTGTATTGACTCAAAAAGTAACTAATAAATATGAGTATAAAGTATGCATTAAAATTGAATGAAACCGAAAAAAATCCAAATTTTGGAATTGTGCATTTGTTGGTGCCCTTTCAGTTGAGTTTATCTCTGAAACCGTCGTAAGAGATAGAGAACACCCGTCGATATTCAACCGAAAGTCCTTAGCACAATTACTTTAAAGAAAAATACTACAAAATTGAATGACATTTGTATACGATGATGGCTATTTGTCTAGACCAAAGTGCTGAAATGGATTTTCATAATGACAGCACACTGAAACAATAACCCTCTCGGCGACATCATTCTGCTTCAGTGTAGTCAGTTTTTACTCTTACTCGCTAATGCTGGGAGCGTAACGGATAGTCCTCTTGGATCAGGGTAAGTCAGTTTTACTCTTACTCGCTAATGCTGGGAGCGTAACGGATAGTCCTCTTGGATTAGGTATCCAGTTTTTACTCTTACTCGCTAATGCTGGGAGCGTAACGGATAGTCCTCTTAGTAGTATAGAAGCACCATCCATCTATTATTTGAGGTGGTGCAGTGAGGTGGTGCCGGAAGTGATCGCGTGCGCATGTGCGACCGGAAGTTGCATCACCGGATATGACGGCACCGGAAGTTGCATCACCGGAAGTTGCATCACCGGAAATGACGTCACCGGAAGTCGTGAACCGGAAATGAAAGGGAGATAATTTCCCGCGTTTTTTTACCCGGAACTCCTCTAGATTCTAGGTACGAATAATGGAATTGTGAATCCAACCAATCGTAGCACTTCTCATATTTGAATCCCACCAATCGTACCCCTTCTTGCTTCGAATTCAAATCCAACCAATCGTAGCCCTTCTGATATTTGAACCCCACCAATCCTACCCCTTCTTTCTTCGAATTCAAATCCAACCAATCGTAGCCCTTCTGATATTTGAATCACACCAATCGTACTCCTTCTTGCTTCGAATTCAAATCCAACCAATCGTCGGCCTTCCATTGTACGCTCGTCTTTTTGAAAAAATCATTTCTACTCCAGCTTTGATATTGACAGGACGTGTTTATCTTGTGGAAAATTTATATTCGAACAAAGGTAAGCATCTCAATCCTATTATAATATTTTAATCAAATTAATTCATGTAGTTGATTTTTAATTCAGAAAACATTTTATGAAAAAATCAATAGTATGATGATCGTGTTGTGACATGTTTCCCGTTTACACGTTTTAATCAATTTACTTTAAAGTATCTTAACCCGTTCCTTTTCAGAATACAAAGAATAGATTAAAGAAAACGAGGAAAATTTACATATTGCTAAAAGGTAACGTGTTTTTTTTTTTTTTTTTTTTTTTTTTTTTTTTATTATTATCAAATATAAACATTTTTACAATTGGCTTTCATAAGGTAAGTCAATATATTAATTGGATTTTCGAATACCTTTACACCTGTATTATACTTTATGCTTACAGATGCAATCCGAACACAAACTCCCCCTAACCAAAAATTACGTGTTGTTGGTGAATGAAACCCCGGTTGATGACATATTGGACGAACTCCGTCAACAACAGATAGTAAACGAGGAGCAGCGAGAATTCATTGCTCGACAACCCACCCAAAAAGGAAGGACTAGGGCTCTCTTAGAATTATTGCCCAGAAGGGGACCCAAGGCGTTTCACGCTTTCTGCTATGCTCTGTTGGCCCGTCACAAGAACGAGTTGGTATCGATGCTAACCGGCCCAGAAAAAGAAGACATGGCAGTGTGCTTCCCAGAACATTCCAGTTTTCATCTGGGTGGAGAAGTGTATCTGAAGGCAGAAAAAGAAGAAATCACTCTTAAACAAGGAGCAATAGAAATGTATTTCCCCTTGATTCGTTGGAAAATGTTTGAAACGTATTTGGAAGACGTGGACGAAGCGGTCGAACAAATAAGAAATAACAGATATTCTAGCGTGATAGAACATTTGGGTGGAAACGTGTACCTGACTGTAGATAATAACGATACAACTGACTGTTGTGTAGATATAAGATATCGCTGGTGCTCTCCCATCGACAATAAGATGTACCCCACACCCCAGGGACTGTCTCTAACATTCGAACAATTCGATAAACTGAAGGACGTAGCCAGGGAATTACTGGATCTCATTCCCGATCTGAATACGACCCTTCCTTGTTACATGTCCCACCAAAACGTAGAGGGAGCTATATATTGTGGTGAATGTAATCCCAACGGACCCGATTTCGACTAGGCGTATCTCTGGCACATTCCGACAAAAGTGACATTAGTATTTGGGGAACATATCATAAAGGACAAGACGCAATATAATGGAAAGGACGCTAGAAATGTCACATATTGTATTAGATTAACAGTACAAACAAAGGATCGGCAGTTCAATACTACTTTGTGTCTACAACCCCGTCAGACATTTAAATCCGTGATATAAATTGTGTAAATAATAGACTGTTTAAGATTTTAAATTGTGTAAATAGTTTTAAAAAATGTTTACCTGTAAAGTTCTAGTTGAATATAAAGGAAACAATAGTTAAATTGAGGTCAATATACCTCGTTGATTTTCTTTTAAATTGATTTTCTTTAAAAAATTCATTGTTGTATATATTTGTATTTATAAAATAATTGAAATTGTATAACGGTGTTGGGTCTTTTATATGGATGATCAAAGATTGTATTTGGTGTTGAACGCTACTTTCAGTTATATCGAGGTCAAATATTTTATTTGGTGTTGAACGCTACTTTCAATAATATCGTGGTGGAGGAAACTACCGACCTAACGCAAAGTCACTGACAAACTTATTTCAAAGATGAGGTGTCTAGACGGATATTATTTGATCTTATCTTGAAAACCGATCACACAGAACAAGAGTTTGAAAATACCAAAGGGGGTAATCAAAATCAAAGGACAACAACATACACATACAACAAAGGACTTCACATTAAAGTACAGAGTATGAGCCCCACAGAGACAGCACATTAAAGTACAGAGTATGAGCCCCACAGGGACAGCACATTAAAGTACAGAATATGAGCCCCACAGGGACAGCACATTAAAGTACAGAGTATGAGCCCCACAGGGACAACACAACGGTCACGTCAAGTTTAAAACAATGGCGTGATCAAAAGCCTATGAAAACAGAAAAAGGGCAAATAGATATCATTCAGACATGGACAACGATAGAGTACAGACATATAGAAGGATTGTGTCTACCATGTTCAATGACGGTGTTATCAACATGGGTCGAGTGCTAGTGTTATTTGCCTTCACGAGTCAATTGGGGCAACAGTACCCCACCGATGCATGGAAGTTTTGGGACATTTACCATGCCGTTCTTAAAGGAACAGAATACGAATACTTCAATCGATCGCTCATCCACCAATCAGAATAGAGGAAAAGGAACCAATCAGAAATCTCCATTTCATAAACAACTGACCAATCGAAACACAGAATGACTGTCCAATCAGATACGACGTTACGAAAGAAATCGACCAATCAGATACGTCGTTATTATTATTGGATATAAGATGATGTAACTAAACCTCTGCGTCATTTACTGGCTGGAACCCGCAACATGCCAAGTCAAAAAGGTAAAAGAGCCAAGGTCGTTCAGATGACAGAACAGCAGCCTAAAACCCCGCAGATAATTGATATCGTAGAGATGCAACCAACTGCAGATATCGTAGAGATGCCACCGACACAAAACGGCTCACAGACGCCCGATACCGCACAAATAGAAGACATCTTGCAGATGGCAGCCCAAACGGTCGACATTCAGCCGCTCAAACGAGCCCTGGGAGGAAACATATACTTGGAGTTAACAGAATGGAACGGATCCAAGAGAGTAGACTTACGATTCTGGAAAGATGCCACAGTCCCTACGAAAGAAGGAGTGAGCTTACATTTGGATCAATGGAAAGCCCTGTGCAACATGTCGGACGTCATAGACGATTTGCTTACCAGAGTCATAGAAAAAGAACCAGTAGAGTGGCGATACCATATCGGAAACGACGTTTTCGTGACGATCAAGGCACCGTTTCCCTTCGTTCACATCAGAAAGCACTTTATCCCCGCCGATGAATGGACCTACCGTCCTACCAAGAGAGGTGTGGCTTTACACTTTGGAGAATGGAAAGAACTGAAACAGATCATCCCATTGTTGGAAGGAAGAGAGCCAGAACTGAGACAGTTAGTTCCCTTGTATAGAACAGACGTGTAAAATAAAAGTTAGAAATGTATTATTTGTTTGTTATAAATATGCCCCCCCCCCATCTACCCTAATTCAGTCAGTCGTATACAAACCGTCAAAGAGGAAAGACGTGTTTTACGAGATGTCTTCAACATGCCCCGTATGTAAACTGAAATGTTCGAGAAAAGATGTCATGTTGAGACATAAAAGAAATAAGCATGGAACAACTCATCCGTATCCACAGAGCAGTGATGCGTATCCGCCGCTGAGAGAGGGATATACGCCGCCGCCGCCGCTGAGAGAGGGATATACGCCGCCGCTGAGAGAGGGATATACGCCGCCGCCGCCGCTGAGAGAGGGATATACGCCGCCGCTGAGAGAGGGATATACGCCGCCGCCGCCGCTGAGAGAGAGATATACGCCGCCGCCGCCACCGCCGCCGCATCAGCCATACTCACAGAGTAATGAAGAAGAACCCTATTATATTTTGAAAACCAACAATCCTTACACATTTTACGTTCCAGACGGATACGATCCCGATCATTTCATGCCGTTGGTCCATCCATTTACCAGTGTAATCTCGGGACCAACCGGAAGTGGAAAATCCGTCTTTGTCAGGAGATTCGTACACAATATCAAACACACGATGACCCCAATACCAGATCGCATCTTGTGGTGTTATGGAGAATACCAGACTTTATACGGAACCGTAGATGGGGTGGACTTTCACCAAGGATTGCCGGACTTGGACACCCTCGACCCCAGAGAAAGACATTTAATCATCCTAGACGATCTCATGGACGAAATGGATCAAAGAGTAGCTTCTCTGTTTACGAAGAAGAGTCACCACAGAAACATCAGTGTCATGTACATCGTTCAGAATCTGTTTCATCGAGGAAAACACCATAGAACCATAAGTCTCAATGCCCATTACATGGTCGTCTTCAAAAACCCGAGAGACGTATCGCAGATCATGGCCTTGGCGCATCAAATGTATCCCCAAAGGACGAAATACTTTTTGGAAGCCTACACAGCAGCCACTGCTCGACCCCACGGCTATTTAGTCATCGATATGAAACAAGAGACACCGGACATCTTGAGACTAAGAAGTCATATCTTTCCCGGTGAGGAACAGAAAGCGTACGCCGATATTTAGTTATATATCCCAGTCTATCCAAGATTAATTCAGTTTTACGAGAGATGCGGAAGCAGTAACATGGTCTCTCGGCGCTTAAAGAAACACGCCAACGAGTTAGTGTATTTACAAAAAGCAAGACCGTTTATTCGTAAACACCTCATCACCAAAGCCGATCGCAGTCTCGTCGACTGTCTGTGTGAGTGTGCCGATAACATTTTAAGAGGAAACGTCCCGTTAACTAAACCGCAGAAGGAAAAACTCGCGAGAAATAAGGCCGGATTGAGAGCACTGACGAAAAAGTCGGTCTCTCTCAAAAAGAAGAAAGCGATCTTACAGAAAGGTGGATTTTTGGGATCCCTACTAGCACCGATTGCCTCTGTAGTAGCACCGTTGCTCTCTACTTTGTTTCAATGAAGGAACTAACCTTAATGAATAGATACCACCAGATTCAAGGGCGCCCAAAACCTCCAGTGGAACAACGTGTGAAAGTCATGGACACCTTGGATAAAAAGATGGAATCCATACTAGAAAGAGAAGACCTGTCGACAGACGAGCGTCTTAAGCTATACGACCAATCGTTCACTCGATATTTGAACGTCCACGACGATAACAGGCCCAGACCCGTGGTATCTAAAGTGTCGACATCACCACCCGCAGTGATCGAAACGGAGACAAAAGACGCGATAGAAGAGGAAATATTGGAAAGCGTTCCGAAAACTATGAAAACCAAGGCCGAGCTATTGGTAAGGAAAATGAAAGCAGACCCTAACATTGCCTGGAGCGAGAAAGGGGAACTGAAATACAAGGGAGAAACCGTCAGAGGGAGTAACGTGGTAGATTTAGTGAACGACGTGCTGCGCAAAAGGAAATACTTCAATCCACAAGGATGGGAAACATTCGGAGAAGCCTTACGAGAAGCAAATGTTCCACAAGATTTGATTGGTCACGAGGACCGCTGGAAATACATCACTCAGACGAAAAGAACACCGAGATCTCGCAAACGACAACAGAGTCCCTCCCCTATTAGACCGTACTCCCCAAAAACACCAAGAAACAGAAGGAAAGAAGTCAAGAACTGGGTCGACTTTTAAAACGGAGGTTGAGACCACGAAGGGAGCAGTTGTAAACATGGAGTCGACCTATTATAATGTAGTTGCTCCCGCTAGTTATGGAGGATTGAGTAAATTTAAGCCGAAAGGTTATACGAAGAAAGAAGTCAGAGAATGGTTACAGTCTCAGGACACGTACACGTTGCATAAACCAACTAGACGAAGATTTCCCAGACGTCAAGTGGTCGTGTATGGAATTGACCACCAGTGGCAGGCGGATTTAGTGGATCTGGCAAAATTGTCTTCTTACAACAAAGGATTCAAGTACTTGTTGACATGTATTGACGTGTTATCGCGATATGCATTGGTCGTTCCATTGAAAGACAAGACGGGGAAGACTTTGAAAGACGCGTTTCAGGTCATTTTCAAATCGGGGCGGCGCCCGATACGCCTACAGACAGACAAAGGAACTGAATTTACCAACCGAGTATTTCAAAAGTTTCTCAAGGAACACGACGTGCACTTCTTTACCACTTACAACGAGGAGACCAAAGCCAGTATCGTTGAGCGTTTTAACAGAACATTGAAAACCAAGATGTGGAAGTATTTCACACACAGAGAAACCCTTACCTACGTAGAAGTTCTATCCGAGATGGTCGCATCTTATAACCACACCGTTCACAGAACCATAGGCATACCACCGGCAGAAGTCACGTGGGCTAACCAAACAACGGTGTCGAAGAGGCTATATGGAAGAAAGGGACCCAAAAAATCTCCCGGAGATAGAGTGCGACTCAGCAAAGCCAAGCGTACGTTCAAGAAAGGATATTTACCCAACTGGACTGAAGAATTGTTTACGGTAGTGAAATGTATCGAAACCAGACCCCCGGTATACTTAGTCAAAGACGACCACGGTGAAATTCTGGAAGGAACATTTTATGCCGAAGAGATACAGAAAGTCATTAAACAGGACGACGTATACAAGATCCAAAGCGTTCTGAAAAAACGACGGAAAGGAAGACGAGTACAGTATTTAGTAAAGTGGCTCGGATATCCAGAGTCCTTCAACAGCTGGATCTTTAAACAGGACCTACAAAAGCGAGGCGTCGCGGTTTGAAGCATCAGTCTTGCAAATGGCACCGAGTGACACCGACAGCACATCGTCTTGGATCGCCTTTGGAAAAAAGATACCTCGATCGGAGATCGTATTTCTGTGTCAGGTTCTCATCCTGTACACGGTTATCGTAGTCAGCATTTACAACTTGACGGTCGAATCGGAGAACAGTACTTTGTGGACGGCACTGTTGAGCAGTTGTTTGGGATACTTGTTACCTAATCCCACCATCAAGTCCAAACATGTTTTATCTGACCTTACCCAGTAACAGTTCCATGGACTATTTTCCGAACAACACCCTGGCCAGTTTCACTACACGATTACCGGAGATGTTAGATTTGGATGGATCCTGGGAGATAGGACTGGCAGAGATACAATATCCACACAGTTGGTACAACGTACGCATAAACGAAGTATGGGTACTGTTCACGGATAGACATCACGAGCAACACGTATTGGTACTGCCCGAAGGTTATTATGCATCCCCGAAGAGAATCGTCAAAGTATTAGAAGCCATGAAACACCAGAAGGGAATGAAGAAGGGATTTAGCTTGGGTATGAGCCAAGTGGACCACAAAGCGACATTATGGGTTAGAGACTTATCGCAAGTGATCATCAGTCCATTGTTAAAGTCGTTCCTGGGGTTCGACAAGCTGAATTTTCCACCCGGAGATTATAAAGCACCGTACGTGGCAGACGTAACCAGGGGAGTAAATTCTCTGTACGTGTATTGCCCCCTGGTCGAACCGAGGATGGTAGGAGATGCTCAAGTACCACTGTTGAGAATCGTACCGGTAGCAGGAAGAGACGGAGAAATGATGACTCGCGCCTTCGATCACATACAGTACTGCCCTCTGGTACTAAGACGCTTTCAGACCGTTGAAATAGATATAAGGGACGATACCGGAGTCAAAATACCATTCGAGCGAGGACGCGTGGTGGTGACACTTCACTGCAGAAAGAGAAAGGAGTCGTATCTAGAATGAAGCAAAGACACAATCCAGACGCTAGAGCGTATCACGAGTACTACTTGAATCAGGCAGGAAGGGGATATCCCGTGTACGTTGGAACACGTTATCAGAGAGGACATGGACTAGGAAGTATTTTTGGAAGTCTGTTCAAATCGGCCGTTCCTTTATTAAAGAGAGGAGCCAAAACTTTGGGTCGCGAAGCTTTGAAAACAGGTCTGAACCTAGCATCGGACGTCATGGAAGGACAGAACGTCACACAAGCAGCCAAATCCAGATTGAAATCAACTGGACAAAACTTACTCCAGAAAGCTATGGACACCGTGGGACCTCCCGGTGAACGATCTATAAAACGAGCTGCAAAACGGAAAAAGCCCAGACGTCGTCAGACGAAGCTACGGAACACATCGAAAGACATCTTCGGTTAAAAATGGCTCTAGTACACCAAAACTCTTGCGAATGTACGAAATCGGAATTGGATTTGTTTGGAGTACCACCGACTCAGACCAGTGTGGAACATGGCTATTGGGAGCAAAAAGGGCTGACATCGACCCTAACGGACCAAGGTCCTTATGAATTTGCAGTCAGTGGAGCTGGAGACGATTACATCGACCTGTTCAACACTTACTTGTTTGTGGAAGCACAGATCATGAATACCGATGGTTCTAACTTAGAACCCGATACGGACGTTGGACCCGTCGATTTGTGGGTGCATTCACTGTTCAGTGACGTCAGCGTTAGCCTAAACTAAAAATTAGTTTCGCCACCGACCAGCATGTATCCCTACAGGGCGTACATAGAAACTCTTCTCAGTTACGGACCAGCGGCTAAAGAATCTCAGTTGACGGGCGTGATGTGGTACAAGGACACTCCGGGACAGCAGGACAAGAGAACGACGGATAACAAGGGATTCACGTCAAGGAAAAAATTGACGGCCATAAGCAAGTCGGTACAAATGATGGGAAAACTACATTTGGATCTGTTTTGTCAAGACAAATACTTACTCAATCACGTGGATCTGAAGATTAAACTGAGAAGAAGTCGGGACGCTTTTGCTCTCGTGGCAGACGCGGCCAATTATAAAATCAAGATCAAGGAAATGGCTCTGTATGTGAGAAAGGTACAACTGAGTCCCGCCGTTAGAATGGGTCACGTGAAAGCATTGGAAAAGACCAGCTGTAAATACCCCGTCAGACGAGTAGAAGTAAAAGTGGACACGGTACCCACCGGCAACATGAATTACGTTCAGGACAATATGTTTTTGGGACAGCTGCCAAAGAGACTCGTCATTGCCTGTGTAGACAGCGATGCACTGAACGGCGCTATTGGGAAAAATCCGTTCGATTTCAAACACTACAAGATCAATTTTGTGGCACTCAACGTTGACGGACGACAGATTCCAACCAAACCGTTACAGCCCGACTTCGAAAACAATGGCTACATCCGAAGTTATATGGGACTCTACACCGGTACCGGAAAAATGGATCAAGACGAAGGAAATACCATTTCGAGAGAAGATTATGCCAAAGGAAACACCTTGTTTGGATTTGATCTCACACCCGACATGTCTGAAGTTGGAGCCTTTCAGCTGATAAAACAAGGCAACTTGAGAGTGGAGATTCATTTCGCAGAAGCCCTTACAACTACCATCAACGTGATCATGTATGCAGAATTTGACAACTTCATTGAAATTGATAGAAACAGACAAGTCTTGTTTGACTACAGTGCTTAGATGAACACCTTAGAGATCGACCACGTACTGAAAACACACCCAAGTACCAGAAACGTTTTCAAAGGAGTATACGCCAGAAACAGACTACCCAGAAGATTAAACGTACCTTCGGCCTTGATAGGGAACACGGACCCGGACGATCGACCGGGAACACACTGGGTAGCCCTATACATCGATGCCAATTCTAGAGGAGAATATTACGACCTCACAGGAAGACCACCCTTTTTAAGGGCCTACGTAAACTTTATGAACAAACATTGTACGAGTTGGACTTACAACGCCATTAGAGTTCAAGAAGAAGGCTCCACTGTATGCGGACACCACTGTATATTTTATCTGATACACAGATGTGCCGGAAAATCCATGGGTGCTGTTACGAGAACATTGAGACATCCGAGAGAAGCCACAGACATAGTCAAGACTTTTGTGCATCGTCTTATCAATAAAGCTTAGAAAATGTACTTGGCGTTTTGTTATAATGTAAAGCCCCGTATGATGAATAACATTTTATTTACGAAAAAACCAAACAAACAAAAGAACATAGAAAATGCAGTCATATATTGCATACACATACCACTGAGTCAATTAATCACGGCTGACTGCACAATTCAAGAGGGAAAAATGGTTTAACATAGGGGGTAATAGGTCTATAGTGACCCGATACAGGTTGGATTCACAATTCCATTGTTCTTACCTAGAATCTAGAGGAGTTCCGGGGAAATACCGGGTAAAAAAAAACGCGGGAAATTATCTCCCTTTCATTTCCGGTTCACGACTTCCGGTGACGTCATTTCCGGTGATGCAACTTCCGGTGACGTCATATCCGGTGATGCAACTTCCGGTCGCACATGCGCACGCGATCACTTCCGGCACCACCTCACTGCACCACCTCAAATAATAGATGGATGGTGCTTCTATACTACTCCTCTTGGATCAGGGTAAGTCAGTTTTACTCTTACTCGCTAATGCTGGGAGCGTAACGGATAGTCCTCTTGGATTAGGTATCCAGTTTTTACTCTTACTCGCTAATGCTGGGAGCGTAACGGATAGTCCTCTTGGATCAGGGTATCCAGTTTTTACTCTTACTCGCTAATGCTGAGAGCGTAACGGATAGTCCTCTTGGATCAGGTATCCAGTTTTTACTCTTATTCGCTAATGTTAGGAGCGTAACGGATAGTTCCCTTGGATCAGGGTATCCAGTTTTTACTCTTACTCGCTAATGTTGTGAGCGTAACGGATAAATGAAATATGCTTGTAAACATTTTATACTCTCTGGTTTGACCCGACAAGGATCGAACACACGATCTCCCGAAATGGAGGCATGGACGGTAATCTTCTAAAAAGTGGATCATATCTAAAAGAATATGTGGAGGGTAGATACAAATTTCCAAATGTAAAATAAAAACTAGAATCATACATAGACTTCATATTTCAAGTTGAACGCTGGAGAAAATTATCAAGAGCACACACAGTATACCAATCACAGGTGGGATATGGGGAGATGAAGCTACCAAGGACACACATAGTATACCAATCACAGGTGGGATATGAGGAGATGAAACTACCTAGAACACACATAGTATACCAATCACAGGTGGGATATGAGGAGATGAAACTATCAAGGACACACATAGTATACCAATCACAGGTGGGATATGAGGAGATGAAACTACCAAGGACACACATAGTATACCAATCACAGGTGGGATATGAGGAGATGAAACTATCAAGGACACACATAGTATACCAATCACAGGTGGGATATGAGGAGATGAAACTACCAAGGACACACATAGTATACCAATCACAGGTGGGATTTGTCATCATATATATATCTAGGACAACGTCACTTATAATACTTTCCTGTTTTGTAAAGGTTATTAAAAAATATATATCATGTATTTAAAATTAAATTACATCATATATACATAATTCGATTTGTTTCCCTCTCAACCTTTGATACTGAGGATTTTTACTCTCTTGAATAACATGTTTAGAAGGAAGGCTTGCCTAAGAGAAACTACAACAAAACCAAATAATGTAATATTTATGTACATCGATGAAAATTAGATATAATCTACTAAATTTAAATATGACAGCCATTAACTTTATTCATTAAAAAAAATTAGAAAACTATTTTGTTTAGACAAACGAAACTGTTAAAGTTAGTGCTATAGGACAACCTGGATTTCATTAACACTGAGCAAATGGTAAATTATTCTCTATTTTCAATATTAGCTTTTAATTAAACAGGGAATTTCCCCTCCGTTCCTCCTTTTTTGTTTGCACTCAAATTCCCCACAGTTCTTCCTTCTTTCTTTGTTGTTAAAATTCCAATTTTTCTTGTTTCCTTGATTGTAATTAAAAACCTCATTATATTCTCACCTTAGTAGTGATTGTGATTTTTAAGTTGTTTACTTTGCTAAAATAGACAATGTATTTCATTCACAGTAATATAACAACTTTAAAGAGTAATTGATCGAATGATAGGAATAACAGAGCCATTGCTGGCGCAGCATGATACGACCACATCAAGTCGAAAATAGCTTCCTACTGCACCAGTTTTACTGCAATCAAGCTTAACTCGAAAACCACATCAATAGAAAATACTGGAATACTTGTCTGAAGTCCTTTAAGAAATCAATTCAAAGAAAAATAAACCAGTTAAGCATGTCAACACTGGATGAAAAATAGAAATTGTGTATATCTTCCAAATAAAATGCGAAATTTTGCAATTTGGGTTCCATTAGGTTTTTTCCCCATTAATTAAAAATACAATATAGCTCATTTTCTGTATTGACTCAAAAGTAACTAATAAATATGAGTATAAAGTATGCATTAAAATTGAATGAAACCGAAAAAAATCCAAATTTTGGAATTGTGCATTTGTTGGTGCCCTTTCAGTTGAGTTTATCTCTGAAACCGTCGTAAGAGATAGAGAACACCCGTCGATATTCAACCGAAAGTCCTTAGCACAATTACTTTAAAGAAAAATACTACAAAATTGAATGACATTTGTATACGATGATGGCTATTTGTCTAGACCAAAGTGCTGAAATGGATTTTCATAATGACAGCACACTGAAACAATAACCCTCTCGGCGACATCATTCTGCTTCAGTGTAGTCAGTTTTTACTCTTACTCGCTAATGCTGGGAGCGTAACGGATAGTCCTCTTGGATCAGGGTAAGTCAGTTTTACTCTTACTCGCTAATGCTGGGAGCGTAACGGATAGTCCTCTTGGATTAGGTATCCAGTTTTTACTCTTACTCGCTAATGCTGGGAGCGTAACGGATAGTCCTCTTAGATCAGGGTATCCAGTTTTTACTCTTACTCGCTAATGCAGGAAGCGTAACGGATAGTCCTCTTGGATCAGGTATCCAGTTTTTACTCTTACTCGCTAATGCTGGGAGCGTAACGGATAGTCCTCTTGGATCAGGGTATCCAGTTTTTACTCTCACTCGCTAATGCTGGGAGCGTAACGGATAGTCCTCTTGGATCAGGGTATCCAGATTTTTACTCTTACTCGCTAATGCTGGGAGCGTAACGGATAGTCCTCTTGGATCAGATATCCAGTTTTTACTCTTACTCGCTAATGCTGGGAGCGTAACGGATAGTCCTCTTGGATCAGGGTATCCAGTTTTTATTCTTACTCGCTAATGCTGGGAGCGTAACGGATAGTCCTCTTGGATCAGGGTATCCAGGTTTTACTCTTATTCGCTAATGCAGGAAGCGTAACGGATAGTCCTCTTGGATCAGGGTATCCAGTTTTTACTCTTACTCGCTAATGCAGGAAGCGTAACGGATAGTCCTCTTGGAACAGGTATCCAGTTTTTACTCTTACTCGCTAATGCTGGGAGCGTAACGGATAATCCTCTTGGATCAGGGTATCCAGTTTTTACTCTTACTCGCTAATGCAGGAAGCGTAACGGATAGTCCTCTTGGATCAGGTATCCAGTTTTTACTCTTACTCGCTAATGTTGTGAGCGTAACGGATAAATGAAATATGCTTGTAAGCATTTTATACTCTCTGGTTTGACCCGACAAAGATCGAACACACGATCTCCCGAAATGGAGGCATGGACGGTAACAATTTCAAAATTGCATTTCTGAGAAATAACTACCAGCTTACTAAAAAGTGGATCATATCTAAAAGAATATGTGGAGGGTAGATACAAATTTCCAAATGTAAAATAAAAACTAGAATCATACATAGACTTCATATTTCAAGTTGAACGCTGGAGAAAATTATCAAGAGCACACACAGTATACCAATCACAGGTGGGATATGGGGAGATGAAGCTACCAAGGACACACATAGTATACCAATCACAGGTGGGATATGAGGAGATGAAACTACCAAGAACACACATAGTATACCAATCACAGGTGGGATATGAGGAGATGAAACTATCAAGGACACACATAGTATACCAATCACAGGTGGGATATGAGGAGATGAAACTACCAAGGACACACATAGTATACCAATCACAGGTGGGATTTGTCATCATATATATATCTAGGACAACGTCACTTATAATACTTTCCTGTTTTGTAAAGGTTATTAAAAAATATATATCATGTATTTAAAATTAAATTACATCATATATACATAATTCGATTTGTTTTCCTCTCAACCTTTGATACTGAGGATTTTTACTCTCTTGAATAACATGTTTAGAAGGAAGGCTTGCCTAAGAGAAACTACAACAAAACCAAATAATGTAATATTTATGTACATCGATGAAAATTAGATATAATCTACTAAATTTAAATATGACAGCCATTAACTTTATTCATTAAACAAAATTTGAAAACTATTTTGCTTAGACAAACGAAACTGTTAAAGTTAGTGCTATAGGACAACCTGGATTTCATTAACACTGAGCAAATGGTAAATTATTCTCTATTTTCAATATTAGCTTTTAATTAAACAGGGAATTTCCCCTCCGTTCCTCCTTCTTTGTTTGCACTCAAATTCCCCACCGTTCTTCCTTCTTTCTTTGTTGTTAAAATTCCAATTTTTCTTGTTTCCTTGATTGTAATTAAAAACCTCATTATATTCTCACCTTAGTAGTGATTGTGATTTTTAAGTTGTTTACTTTGCTAAAATAGACAATGTATTTCATTCACAGTAATATAACAACTTTAAAGAGTAATTGATCAAATGATAGGAATAACAGAGCCATTGCTGGCGCAGCATGATACGACCACATCAAGTCGAAAATAGCTTCCTACTGCACCAGTTTTACTGCAATCAAGCTTAACTCGAAAACCACATCAATAGAAAATACTGGAATACTGTCTGAAGTCCTTTAAGAAATCAATTCAAAGAAAAATAAACCAGTTAAGCATGTCAACACTGGATGAAAAATAGAAATTGTGTATATCTTCCAAATAAAATGCGAAATTTTGCAATTTGGGTTCCATTAGGTTTTTTTCCCATTAATTAAAAATACAATGTAGCTCATTTTCTGTATTGACTCAAAAGTAACTAATAAAAATGAGTATAAAGTATGCATTAAAATTGAATGAAACCGAAAAAAATCCAAATTTTGGAATTGTGCATTTGTTGGTGCCCTTTCAGTTGAGTTTATCTCTGAAGCTGTCGTAAAAGATAGAGAATATCCGTCGATATTCAACCGAAAGTCCTTAGCACAATTAGTTTAAAGAAAAATACTACAAAATTGAATGACATTTGTATACGATGATGACTATTTGTCTAGACCAAAGTGCTGAAATGAATTTTCATAATGACAGCACACTGAAACAATAACCCTCTCGGCGACATCATTCTGCTTCAGTGTAGTCAGTTTTTACTCTTACTCGCTAATGCTGGGAGCGTAACGGATAGTCCTCTTGGATCAGGGTAAGTCAGTTTTTACTCTTACTCGCTAATGCTGGGAGCGTAACGGATAGTCCTCTTGGATCAGGGTAGTCAGTTTTTACTCTTACTCGCTAATGCTGTAGCGTAACGGATAGTCCTCTTGGATCAGGGTATCCAGTTTTTACTCTTACTCGCTAATGCTGGGAGCGTAACGGATAGTCCTCTTGGATCAGGGTATCCAGTTTTTACTCTTACTCGCTAATGCAGGAAGCGTAACGGATAGTCCTCTTGGATCAGGGTATCCAGTTTTTACTCTTACTCGCTAATGCTGAGAGCGTAACGGATAGTCCTCTTGGATCAGGGTAATCAGTTTTTACTCTTACTCGCTAATGCTGGGAGCGTAACGGATAGTTCTCTTGGATCAGGGTAATCAGTTGTTACTCTTATTCGCTGATGCTAAGAGCGTAACGGATAGTCCTCTTGGATCAGGGTAATCAGTTTTTACTCTTACTCGCTAATGCTGGGAGCGTAACGGATAGTCCTCTTGGATCAGGGTAGTCAGTTATTACTCTTACTCGCTAATGCTGGGAGCGTAACGGATAGTCCTCTTGGATATGGGTAGTCAGATTTTACTCTTACTCGCTAATAATGGGAGCGTAACGGATAGTCCTCTTGGATCAGGGTATCCAGTTTTTACTCTTACTCGTTAATGTTGTGAGCGTAACGGATAGTCCTCTTGGATCAGGGTATCCAGTTTTTACTCTTACTCGCTAATACTGGGAGCGTAACGGATAGTCCTCTTGGATCAGGGTATCCAGTTTTTACTCTTACTCGTTAATGTTGTGAGCGTAACGGATAGTCCTCTTGGATCAGGGTATCCAGTTTTTACTCTTACTCGTTAATGTTGTGAGCGTAACGGATAGTCCTCTTGTATCAGGGTATCCAGTTTTTACTCTTACTCGCTAATGCTGGGAGCGTAACGGATAGTCCTCTTGGATCAGGGTAATCAGTTGTTACTCTTATTCGCTGATACTAAGAGCGTAACGGATAGTCCTCTTGGATCAGGGTAATCAGTTTTAACTCTTACTCGCTAATGCTGGGAGCGTAACGGATAGTCCTCTTGGATCAGGGTAGTCAGTTATTACTCTTACTGGCTAATGCTGGGAGCGTAACGGATAGTCCTCTTGGATATGGGTAGTCAGATTTTACTCTTACTCGCTAATAATGGGAGCGTAACGGATAGTCCTCTTGGATCAGGGTATCCAGTTTTTACTCTTACTCGTTAATGTTGTGAGCGTAACGGATAGTCCTCTTGGATCAGGGTATCCAGTTTTTACTCTTACTCGCTAATACTGGGAGCGTAACGGATAGTCCTCTTGGATCAGGGTAGTCAGTTATTACTCTTACTCGCTAATGCTGGGAGCGTAACGGATAGTCCTCTTGGATATGGGTAGTCAGATTTTACTCTTACTCGCTAATAATGGGAGCGTAACGGATAGTCCTCTTGGATCAGGGTAATCGGTTGTTACTCTTATTCGCTGATGCTAAGAGCGTAACGGATAGTCCTCTTGGATCAGGGTAATCAGTTTTTACTCTTACTCGCTAATGCTGGGAGCGTAACGGATAGTCCTCTTGGATCAGGGTATCCAGTTTTTACTCTTACTCGTTAATGTTGTGAGCGTAACGGTTAAATGAAATATGCTTGTAAACATTTTATACTCTCTGGTTTGACCCGACAAGGATCGAACCCACGATCTCCCGAAATGGAGGCATGGACGGTAACAATTTCAAAATTGCATTTCTGAGAAATAACTACCAGCTTACTAAAAAGTGGATCATATCTAAAAGAATATGTGGAGGGTGGATAAAAATTTCCAAATGTAAAATAAAAACTAGAATCATACATAGATTTCATATTTCAAGTTGGACGCTGGAGAAAATTATCAAGAGCACACTTAGTATACCAATCACAGGTGGGTATGTGGAGATGAAACTACCAAGGACACACATAGTATACCAATCACAGGTGGGACATGGGGAGATGAAACTACCAAGGACACACATAGCATACCAATCACAGGTGGGCTATGGGGAGATGAAACTACCAAGGACACACATAGTATACCAATCACAGGTGGGACATGGGGAGATGAAACTACCAATGACACACATAGCATAGCAATCACAGGTGGCTATGGGGAGATGAAACTACCAAAGACACACATAGCATGCCAATCACAGGTGGGATATGGGGAGATAAAACTACCAAGGACACACATAGTATACCAATCACTGGTGGGATATGAGGAGATGAAACTACCAAGGACACACATAGTATACCAATCACAGGTGGGATATGGGGATATGAAACTACCAAGAACACACATAGTATACCAATCACAGGTCAGATATGGGGAGATGAAACTACCAAGGACACACATAGTATACCAATCACAGGTGAGATATGGGGAGATGAAACTACCAAGGACACACATAGTATATCAATCACAGGTGGGATATGGGGAGATGAAACTACCAAGGACACACATAGTATATCAATCACAGATGAGATATGAGGAGATGAAACTACCAAGGACACACATAGTATTCCAATCACAGGTCGGATATGAGGAGATGAAACTACCAAGGACACACATAGTGTACCAATCACAGGTGGGATATGAGGAGATGAAACTACCAAGGACACACATAGTATACCAATCACAGGTGGGCTATGGGGAGAGGAAACTACCAAAGACACAAATAGCATGCCAATCACAGGTGGGATATGGGGAGATGAAACTACCAAGGACACACATAGTATACCAATCACAGGTGGGATGTGGGGAGATGAACCTACCAAGGACACACATAGCATACCAATCACAGGTGGGATATGGGGATGTGAAACTACCAAGAACACACATAGTATACCAATCACAGGTGAGATATGGGGAAATGAAACTACCAAGGACACACATAGTATACCAATCACACGCGAGATATGGGGAGATGAAACTACCAAGGACACACATAGTATACCAATCGCAGGTGGGTTATGGGGAGATGAAACTACCAAGGACACACATAGTATACCAATCACAGGTGGGATATGGGGAGATGAAACTACCAAGGACACACATAGTATACCAATCACAGGTGAGATATGGGGAGATGAAACTACCAAGGACACACATAGTATACCAATCACAGGTGGGATATGAGGAGATGAATGAATTGTGTAAATTACCAGAGGTAATATCCTCCAAGTTTGTTGATTTACAGCTTCCGTTTTGTATATATAGTGAATGATTTTTGCTTAATGCTAAATGAGCATTTCATTTTTAGCTACATCATGGCTGAAACAAGTTACATTCGATGAAAAGATGATAATTTCCACTTTGTGTTAGACCAACACGCTTAGTTCGATATATACTGTGATAGCTCAATATATATGATGTACCAATCAAACAGATCACCAATCAACAAGTATTGTTAACACTAATCAACAGAAATTTAGGTAATATAATTTTATTAAAAAATAGAAATATTACAAAGTTAACTAAAAGTACAACATACAATACTGAACAAAGAGAGATGTTATAGAGAGAACCGAAAGTACAACATACAATACTGAACAAAGAGAGATGTTATAGAGAGAACCGAAAGTACAACATACAATACTGAACAAAGAGAGATGTTATAGAGAGAACCGAAAGGGCAAGTTCTGTTTTTTAATATAATCCGATAAGGTACAAAATTGATAAATACAATCAAATTTAAATAGTTTCATTCTAATCAAGAAATTGTAATGCACATAGAGAGAAAAAGTTACATGATTGAGTGGTTACAAAACTTGTGTAACTGTTATTACAGGTTCATTTCGTACCTGGATCATATACGTGTGTAAAATATATGGGTTATCAAGAACTATGCAATATATGAATGGGGAGTGAGTGTGTGATTGATGTTTTCTTAAGGACAAACAACACATTTCCAGCTATATCATGGCGAGAAAAAGTTTTAGTTGAGACGATTATGATGTATTCTTTGAACTTGATAAACATAATTATTTGGATTTGTAATAGTATCCTGTAGTGCTAGTGGACTGGCCCAACAATTTGTAGATATATATATCCCTCCACATGACACATTACACTATCACTGCAAAGACACCATTGATCTTACTTAGAGGAGAGAACAATTATATAGTCTTTGGTTTGATCAATCTTACGATCTGCAACACTCGAGGAGAGCATGTTTACCATTATACAACCGAGGAGGGTTATATGAATGGGTATGGATTTCATAGTATAGCTATATGAATGGATCGGGTTTTCCTGTTGCGGGAGTGAGGAGGTCAAAGGCCAGCTGCACCTCTGAACCCAATTTTACCATTGTTGGTGGAGTATTGTATTGAACTTTTCAATCATATTAAAACTATGGTGACTTTCTTTAAAGTATTTTAAAAATGTTACCATAATATTTTCTTTATTAAAATTACAGTTTAAAAAGTAATGATATTCATCCTTTAGAATGTTCCATATTTTACATTTTCTTTTATCTCTTTGTGTGTTTTTCTGTATCTTTCAATTTCTAATAACAGTTGATGATCACTTCTTCTAAATATTGTAACAATAATTTGAATAAATTAACATAAAATGTGTTTTAGTTTCTTCAGTAGCATGAGATAAATATTATTTCATATTATGCAAAGTAGAGGAATTATGACAACAGATAATAGGGGTATGGTGTTTAACGCCACGTTCAACAATATATCAGTTAAGAATATAGGTACAGTGTATCTAGATATACATAGCAATTGCTTAATGTTTTATAAATCAGATCAGCAATGCTCTGTTATAATGTACTAAAAGCTAATAATAAAAGACTGCAGAAAAGTTATTAATATCTTTGGTCAACATTCAATGTTGAGATTCCAATCTCAATGAAAGAGATCTTTATAGAAAGGGAAAGCAGTTTTATAATTCCCTGGTGAGTTACAATGAAGTTGCATAAAAGTTGCATAGAAGTCACGTGAAATCAGCATCACTATCCCATCCGGTTGTACTTTCCAACCACGTGTTGACATTTCGGGCACGTGTGTGTCACGTCTTTGCATTGGTCAATACAAAATGGTATGAAACAACATAACCACAATCTGAAACGAAATAACATTAATGTGATATAAAAATTATACATTACTAAATACATGTATAGATTTATTGTTAGACATTAGATAGACGAATTGTAGCTTCTTTTTTTGTGGTTATGTGTATCATCGATGCCATCATCGGAAACACATAGCTGACCACGCTTCAATTACTCTTCACGCATCATTCAACAAAATAACGCATACATGTGTAATATAATTGAGATATCATTGGAAATTTTGATTTGTTCTAATAACACCATAGATGAAAAACCATTACCATTGTTTTTATGCATGATTAATTTACTGTTTCATTCTGAATATTTATCCGGGGCCCGGGTGGCTCAATGAGTTAGGTAGTTGGATTACCTAACAGCTCATATAAGCACATTCTCTATCCAGAGTTGTCGTTCCCGCTAAGCTCCACTACACCTCTGTCAACGCTCATTTTACAAGATTTTTGTAAAATTTAGAAACAGTAAAAAAATTTACTTAAAATTGTTTTAATTATTGTAAATATCAATAAAGATGAAAATAAATCACACATTTCACTTCTTGGAGAACTATTTTGCGGAGGTAAAAATTAAAAACGATCACATGATAGGCAAAATGGAGGATAGAGTGAAACATGCCTTCAACAAGTACGACGATGTTTTGATCATGTGATTGAAAAACGTTAATGATGGTCAAGTGATTTTGGGACTATTTTTCAAGCGTTGACAGAGGTGTAGTGGAGCTTATCGGGAACGACAACTCTGGATAGAGAATGATATAAGCCTATCACCAATACGGCCTTGGGTTCGCGCCCGGCTTTGTAAATTACAAAAACGGGTGCACTCGACTCGCAACCGCAAGTGATTAAGCTTATCAGTTGCTTGCCCATGTTCGGTGATTCTCTCCGGGGACTCCGGCTTCCTCCACCACTAAAACTGGTCACCATGATATAGCTGAAATATTGTTGAAAGTGGCGTTAAGCACAATAAAATCTCTTACGAATTTTTTTGGTCGGGTCTGTGCACGTGTTGCCCATCTTTTTAGCTCTTTGTGTTGTCCTATTATGTGTCTTTACGTTCTGAGTTCCGTGCTGAGATGTCCTTTACGATTTGCACATAAAAACGGTGTTCGGTTCGTATCTACCTCCAGTTGTTTGTAGGAGGGATCATGTCTCGTTTACGTTATTTGTGTTTGTTTGGGTATAGTGGTGTCCAATGCATATTGTGTTGTGTTTTTGTTTTGTTTTTCTTCGTCTTGTGTATCTTGTGTTGACAGTTTTAGTCCATTTCTGAGTGGCCCTGCGGTATTCTCTTACGTTTATTTACCTCTACTGGTAGACTATTAATCCATGATGGTATCACCCACCAGGTAGTCAGTGTTTCTACACAGACATGGTTTTAAGATTCATTTATTATTGGAATCTAAAGTTAATAAATGATGCAATTTACATTAAAGCTATGGTTCGTCTTCCTTAGGCATAGCCAACTTTAGAGTTCAGTCCCTTTGTTTTTCTTGCTCCCAAATTTTAAGGTATTTGGCTTTCCAATCTTATGACTTTGAGCACCTGATGAAGGTTATTTATGAGACACGTCATATGTATTGCTGAAAGTGGCGTTAAACACCAAAAAATCTAATCAAGATCAATCAATCGTTCACTCGTATCGGAGCGTGATCATTGATAATTGGGAACTCTTTGCATCAATGTGACGTGTTAAAATGGATATATGCAGGGGCGAATCCAGGATTTCAAGTTGGGGGGGGGGGGGGGGGCGCACTTAAAAAAATTGCGCCGAACGGGGTATTTTGTGTGAAAAATCACGATTTTACGCAAAAAAATCATATTTTTTCCAATTACGGAGGGAGGCGCGAAAATTTTTGGGGTATTTCGTGTGAAAAATCACGATTTTACGCAAAAAAATCATATTTTTTCCAATTACGGAGGGAGGCGCGAACATTTTTGGGGTATTTCGTGTGAAAAATCACGATTTTACGCAAAAAAATCATATTTTTTCCAATTTTAGGGGGGGGCGCCCCCCCTGGATCCGCCCCTGATATGGTCAAGGTTGTCCATATTAAGACAGTCCACGTGATCATATCCCAACAGGCACACGACGTCATTTTAACATTAAAACAACGTCGCGACAATGTTTCAGCGTTATTTCAATGTTGTCATAATGTGTGTATTTCTGGGATAAATATGAATCAAGAGGCATATAATTAAAACAATATTAATTGTTAATGAATAATACTGTGATAGTATGAAGTTGAACATACCCAAAGAGAAACATTATACCACAGAGGAGCCACACTAATATTCCAAGGTCATATGCAACTGCTGTCATGATGTCTGCCCGACATGCTGGGCATTGCATACGAACCGGTATTTCGTGGAACTGCTGTGATAACGCTACTGCTGGCTGAGCTAAAACAACTGTCGTCTGCTGTGGTTGGCCTTGTGGATAGCCCTGTGGTGGAGGTTGGCCTTGTGGATAGCCCTGTGGTGGAGGTTGGCCTTGTGGATAGCCCTGTGGTGGAGGTTGGCCTTGTGGATAGCCCTGTGGTGGAGGTTGGCCTTGTGCATAACCCTGAGGTGGAGGTTGTCCAGCAGGTGGATAACCTAAATAAATCAAAAATTTATTATTTAAGTACGAGACATTTGCAAGAGGAAACACAAAATGGAGGCGATACTTATATAATACTGAAAATGCATATCTGTTATGCTAATATTTATTGTTTAAAGAGCACTCTGGTATCCTTCACCAATAAAACTGACCGCCACGATATAGCTGAAATATTGTTGAAAGTGGCGTTAAACATCATAACCACTTTCATCACTACTACTTTTAATAACATTTCTATAGTACCTTTTTGTCTGTACTCTTCTGATTGTGTTGTTGGATGTTTGATAAATTATTTTGTCGTGTGCGGTATCGTTTATCAACTAACCATGTGTAACTCATTCGTATTGATAACCGGTGACTATTGCTTAACAACACAAAAAGCATAACTTAATTGGGGTACGAACAAATTACCCCTCTCAGGTTCCGTCCTTACGTTTGGCCTATTAATAAATGTTAACGATTGAGTGAGTGAGTGATATTGTTTAACGCCAACTCAACAATCTTTCAGCTATATAATGGCGAGAACAAGTTAATTTTCAATGAGATGATGATCGGTTCGCTTTGTACTAGACCAACACGCTTAGCAAGAATACAGTGCTAGCTCACTGAAACAACAGTCAGCGGATAGATATGTCGGCCCATTCGGGCACATTATCCTGATTCTGAGCTAACCAGTATTTGCTCTTTCTCTGCGTGCTTAGCAGAGAAGCAACCAATACCAATTGTATAGTCTTTTATTTGACCCTATCGGGGCTGGAATCCACGATCTATTGCACCGGAGACGAGCACGCTAACCATTACACCACCGTGGCGATTCTGTTAACGATTGAAATCAAGGAAAATTTTTCAAATAATTCTTTAATTTAATACATATATATAACCAATGTATTCCAATCCCATAAACCAAGGTTTAAAGGTACAAATATAATCTTGATTAGAATATTCGACGTTTAACGCCACTTTCAATAATATTTTATTTTCACAATTTTGACCAGTTTTATTGAGAGGGGAACCCAGAGTACTCCGAGAAAACCTACAACCAGCCACAAGTAAGTGACACATTTTATCACATTAAACACCACCCCTCGGTCTGGAATCAAATTTTCACTCAACTTTAGTGGTGTTCGTGGAATAGGAAAATAATGCGATCAATGTGAGATTGTAAATGTTAGGAAAAGAATGATGGTCAACAATTCAAAAATATCTACAAAATGACTTCTAACCTCAAATCATTAAACACAAAAAAGGACAACGATATATGACGTTGGAAATCCAGGTGACTTGAGACAGTGATAAAAATGTGGCGGGGTGAAACTGGTTGATGTGATTCCAACCTGACGCTCTTGATTATTGGATCTCAAGTGGCAAAACAGATATAGACAAACAATTTAAAAACAAAAACTCCAAAGCTCAACTTCTACTCAAAAAGAGCACATACTACCACAAATATGAATGATAAAATAAGATATAAGTCCAATGAATGTTCGTTGTTAACTGACTATTGGTTAAGAAGATAGAACATGTTGGTTAAAAACAATTACTCTTTGCATAAAAATCATAGCTAATACCTTAATATCAATTAATCATAAAAAATCTAAAGAAATTAATGGTCCTCGTGAGAGACCAGAATAAACAGGTCATAACTTGTTGTTAATTGTTTTTGTCTGTGGTGTATTTATTACTACTCTGTAGTTACAATATATACACCGTTTATATGTGGCCTTATTTGATGAAGTGAGTACTTTCAAGTTATGACACATCTTCACTTTCGATGGTTCATTGTTTGCCATTGGTTCAGGTTTTTTTTCTATTTTGATTTGTTGTTTCTGATGGGTTTCCATAGATTTAGAACTTACGTTAGACTGGTTGCAGTTCATAACAAATAGTTTATATTTTGGATATCTTTCTGGACTGAATTCAGACCTTTTGACAAAATACAAATGTACCATGTACAATATAGTACTAGTCAGTGTAGTGATTTGTGGTAGTAATTGAAAAATCTCATTCACACGTATTGGTAAATAAAGGATTATTTCCTTAGATTAAAATTGAATTTGTATAGGTGTCAAACTTAAGTTTATTCATACTATAAAAAACATATGTAAAATCATATGTTTTTAAGGATTGATCGCAATTGTTGTTCGGTTCATGAAGAAATAACCTCAATCAGGTTGTACACACCGTGTAACCCGTGTAGCAGCGGGTTACGCAAGGGTGTGTACAACCTGATTGAGGTTATTTCGAATGAACCGAACAAATAATTTCGATCAATCCTTATAAATTAATTCAAACTTTTTTTGCTATGATATTGAAAAATATATATATTTTTTCAAAATAAGGCAAATAATCGGAAATAAATTTAAATAACCCCAAATGTGCCTCATTTAAAAAAAATCACCCGATGACAACGGAACGCGACGCCTTGAGAACGACGTTTATTTTTATATTCCGTACAACACGGCTGGTAATCAGCACAAGCAGAACAGTTGGTTCTGCAAAGAAATTCGTGAGGATAACTTCCGGTTTTGGTGGAGGAGAGTTCACGAAGACGCTTCGCAAGATATGTACATGTCAAAAATTGAAATTTTCTTTTTTACTGTTCGAATATTGCAAAATCAGAGAATGCTATGCTGTGGCGAATGCTTTCACGGTTAGAAACATGTATTGTTTATTCTTGTATATGAAGTGTAACTCTCGCAAAATCAATCGTCCCACGAAAAACATGACGAAAATTGTGACACTCTTACATTTTTAAGTTGTTCTTGACAAAGATGCAAGTTAAATTTTCAATATTTTTTCATCATGGAAGTCTAAATGTAATCGGGGATAAATTCCGATTCGTCAGAAATAAATTGAAGTCTAGATTAATCTACAAACTGTCAATTTTCTCGTTTTCCTGCTTGAGGAGATCGGTTCTGATAGAGCACATTGCGAATGCATGAGGAGATTTGCTAGTTTTGTTAATTGTTTTCTGCAAAATTGATAAATTGACACTTTTAAACACAAAACTGATAAATACTCTAATCAAAATAAACTATTCTCTGTCCACTTTCAGGAGATGCCAGGATTCAAGGGAAAGAGGAAAAGGGGACTGACATTGACTCTTTACAAAAAACCATTTCGATATAGATTGCCTGCATCACCGCCAAGGAAACGAACAAAAACAAGTAGCAGTACACCAAATTTAAAATTCCCATTAATCAGGCACACCAAGTTTATTAAAAAGTCTCTTTCAATTTCAAAATATTTATATCCTTTCAAACGGGTTTACACATTTATTCGGCGCAACCTTTTTACACAAGTTATAATATTACATGATTTCAGCACATACATATGTCTAACGTAAATAAACATTCACTTAGTGCTAGTAGTCATGAATAAATTAAACACAAGATGTCAATTAAACTGGACATATCCTTAAAATCTGTAAAGCGCTTTACATCTTGTAACCACTACTAACAGAGATCTTTTTTATTTACAAGTGTGTACACATAACACACTACATAATAGAAAAACAAACCACAAATTATATTATTCTCAACTGTATGATATTTAATTTAGATTGTATCATTTGTATTAGAAATTATAAAGATATGATTCACATTAAGTTTGATTATAAAATTATCTTACAGTGCATTTTCAATTTTTTCCAATGTACAAATGTAAGGGAAGTTAATCTTGTGTATCCAATACACAATGGAAGTTGTCACAAACAACAAATGATCAATAATGACAAGTTTAATCATGGGAAACCGCAGTTACAATTATGAATTGATTCCTTAAATGAAATGTTTCTTTCTAGGTGACAGCCCATGAACAATGAAATATTACTTTTATACATTTAAAAACCCGACGGGAAGTTCGTTAATTTATTACCAGACAGACATGCAAAATTTGTGATTATACAGTGGATTACATGTGTCGTACCAAAACTAGCAAATCTCCTCATGCATTGTAAGATAATTTTACAAAGTTAATGTGAATCATATCTTTATAATTTCTAATACAAATGATACACTCTAAATTAAATATCATACAGTTGAGAATAATATTAATTTGTGGTTTGTTTTTCTATTATGTAGTGTGTTATGTGTACACACTTGTAAATAAAAAAGATCTCTGTTAGTAGTGGTTACAAGATGTAAAGCGCTTTACAGATTTTAAGGATATGTCCAGTTTAATTGACATCTTGTGTTTAATTTATTCATGACTACTAGCACTAAGTGAATGTTTATTTACGTTAGACATATGTATGTGCTGAAATCATGTAATATTATAACTTGTGTAGATCTGCGGTGAAGTTTCCGTCATCTTTAGTAAAAAGGTTGCGCCGAATAGATGTGTAAACCCGTTTGAAAGGATATAAATATTTTGAAATTGAAAGAGACTTTTTAATAAACTTGGTGTGCCTGATTAATGGGAATTTTAAATTTGGTGTACTGCTACTTGTTTTTGTTCGTTTCCTTGGCGGTGATGCAGGCAATCTATATCGAAATGGTTTTTTGTAAAGAGTCAATGTCAATGTCAAGTTTATGTGATAAAAAAGGTCAGTTACTTGCGGCAGGCCGGTGGTTTTCTCCTAATACTCCGGTTTGCATATTGTTGAAAGTGGCGTTAAACGCCAAAACACTCTGTATCATAATATGTTTTAATATTCGTCCACTTTCGATAGGCAACTTATGGCTTATATTTCTAAGTATATATATATAATCAAAATGAAAATGTCAAAATAATTTTCAAATATTAGTTTATCTTTCAAATTTGTGTAATTTAAATTTTTCGGAGAGTAATGACCTGTATAATAAGCTTGCTGGCGTGGGTGATGGAATAGATTAAACTTTCGTAGGTCTCCTACATGTAGATGAAATCCGAAACCCGAAATTATCAAACATATGCTTTAAAGAATTCTTCGAATGAACATTTTCATCCTAAGTTAACAGAATTTGACATTACCGGTGTTACATACTCATTTTTCCCCCTACTCATTTTTCCCCCCGGAAAAATTAGTATATACTAGTTTTTCCCCCGGAAAGATCAGTATATACTCATTTTTCCCCCCGGAAAGATCAGTATATACTCATCTTTCCCCCTGATTTTTAGGGGGGAAATCTGAGTATATACTGAAGTTTCCCCCTCATACTCAATTCTCCCCCTTTGCACTGATAGACTATACAAGGGCATTAACTCCTATAAGGGGTCGACCCTATGGAGACTTTTGTAGAGCTTTTGATGCTGAAGAAGGAAGATCACCTCTATTTTTCTCTATCTGTAATACTTTTTGAAATATTAGCCAATAACTGCAGTTTGAACCCTATGTTCTATTTGTAGCCATGGCGGCCATATTTTTTCATCGACGGATATATAATTCACAAACTATAGTCTACACACCCTAAGGATCATGCATACCAAGTTTGGTTAAATTATGTTCAGTGGTTCTCAAGAAGAATATCAAAATGTAAAAAGTTAACGGACAGACGACGGACGGACGGAAGGACGACGAACGCAATGTGATGGCAAAAGCTCACCCTGACTTTTAGTCAGGTGAGCTAAAAAGGGGGGTTCCAGTCTAATCTTTGCCGAATTTCACGCATTTTTCAAATTTTGCCGAGCAAAAGGAGGGGGGTTCCGACCACCGGAACCCCCCTGGATCCGCCAATGGTTATCTGTTAATTTATTCTTAAGAATTTTAACTGTTTACACTACACCGAGACACAACATAATTAGCTTTAAACTAAACAAACTATTTTGTGGTAGCTTGTTTGTTTGTAATCGATCATTTTAAATAAAGATCAGTAACTATAGAATGGCAGTGTCCATCAATGACGCATAACTATGAATGATACAATTATTAGTGTGGATTTGTTTTACCGAACATAATTATACCAATTTATCATATTATGTTCATTTCAAATGATGAACTAAACGGTAACAGTATTCTCTAAATTAAATTACTACTATGAGGGGGGAAGGACCCTTTTCAGGACTCCGGGATGGTGTTTTTTTAAGCTCGAGAATTCGGGATTGACCATTTCGGGATTCGGGATTGAAATTTTATTATATTCGGGACTTCTGGATTTCATGTTTTTTTAGTTCGGGACTAAGAGGATTTCAATTTTTTTAGTTCGGGGTTTCGGGGTCAGACCCCCTCCTAACCCCCTCTACTATATCAGCACAACTATTTTTTGCTTCGTTTCATGATCAAATTATTATAAAATTGAGCCATCTTGATAAATGCGTTTGCCTCCATCTTTTTTTATTGATCTACCGAAAGTGGTAGCACTATAATACCATATTCACACGTATTCCGGATTGAAATCGAATCATTAAATCGAATTTAAATCCGTTATAATTGTCGTATCGGATTTGAAATCAGTTAGCGTTCGCATATGGTCAACCAATGCGTAATTGTTCGTCTGCATTGAATTTATCTGTGGTTTGCATATTGACTAGAAATTGTACTGAGGGATCTGGTGTTTGTTTAGATCGGATGAGGGATTGTTTCCGATTCGTCAACAAATGGTCATCAGGAGACATTGGAAACATTGTTAGTTTTTCAATAATCTTTTTTCAAGAACCACTGAAGCGATGGTATGGAAACGTGATTTGTATGTTCATTGTAAGGTCCTTGACAGGTCTTGTTACTTTTTGAGCCCATCGGAAATTCAAAATCGTTGCCAGCGGAGGTCAAAGTTTGCTTTGAAACCATATGTAAAGCAACATTTTCATGGTCTACTTGAAAAACACTGAACAGAATATAACCACACTTGGCAGAGGTGTTCACTATTATGTCCTACGCAAGTGTTGTTACTTTTCATGCCGATTTGTTAAAAAATGAATAAAAGAAGAATGTGTCCGAGGACACGGAGTTCTCCACTTTCAGCTAAGTGGGCCTAACTTCCAAACCGTATATGGGATCTGGCTGAAATTGAACTTGACCTGCATATTATGGTTGTAAACATTGTCTTGAAATTTCAGAGTCCTTTACAGGTGATAATGGTTTTTATGCCGATCGGAAATTCAAAATGGTCGACAGCGAAGGTCAAAATTGCTTTGAAAACCTATGAATTACATTTTCGTAATATCCTTGAGAACCACTGAACATAATTTAACCAATTTAACTTTGAGGGTGTTCACTATGAGGTACTACACAAGTGTTGTTTCTTTGGTGCAGATTAATAGGAGACTTTGAACATTCTGATTGATCGATTTTCAAGAACCACTGAAGGCATTGTCGGGGAAAATTTATTAAAGTAGTCGTCCTCCTCACTACCTTTCTCACCTTTCCTCTCCATCCGCTTCCTCACTGCCTCTCTCTCTCCTTCCTCGCCCTCATTCCTCTCCATCCTCCTTCCTCTGTCATCCTCCTCACTACCGCTCTCCTTCCTTCCTCTCAACTTCTCTCCTTGCTTCCTCTCCCTCATTCCTATCCATCCTTCTCACTACCTCTCTCCCTCCTTCCTCTCAGTCATCCTCACCACCTCTCCATCCTTCATTCCTTTCAATCCGCCACCTCATTACCTCTTCTCTTTCCTGTAATATTATCATCCACCTCATTACCTCTGTCTTTCTTCCGTCTCCATCCTCCTTATTAACTCTTCCTTATTACCTTCTCCGTATACTTTTCTCCTCCGTCCTCATCATCATCATCCTTATTACCTCCTCCTCACTACTTCTCTCCTTCTCGCTTACCTTTGTCACTTCGTCCTTTCTATCCTCTTCCTTCAAATCTCCTCTTCACTACCTGTTTCACTACTTCCTCATCATTTTCCTTCTCACTATCTCCATCCTTTTCCATATTGACTCCCTCCCTAATTCCTCCCCGTCATCCTCCTTATTTTATACCTCTATCTCTCCTTCCTCTCCATCATCTTTTTACCATTCTCCCTCCGTCCTCTCTATCCTTCTCTTTATATTCCTTCCTTCCTGCCCTCTTCCTCATACCTGCCAGCTGTGCCTTCAAGCACTTAGCACTAAGGAAGATCGCTTTATCACTCAAAAGTGTTTTCCCATCCTTTCCTCCTACCTCCTTATCCGTTCTCACTCCATGTTCATGCTTGCCTTAGTTATTACTATCATCATTGTTGATACCCTCTTTCGTCCACATTTAACTATTATGTCTTCCACCATATACATGTATATAAGTGTACACAAGAAAAACCCTATTAAAATAGGAGAGGGGAAAAACTAGTATGGGGGGAAAAATGAGTATGTGTTAACACATACTTGGTTTTCCGGGGGGAAAATTCAGTATATACTCATTTTTCCGGGGGGGAAATCTCAGTATATACTCATTTTTCCGGGGGGAAAACTCAGTATATACTAATTTTTCCGGGGAGAAAAATGAGTATGGGGGAAAAATGAGTATGTAACACCGGTACACATATTTTTGTACAATAACTTTAAGAGACACATGTTTACCATATACATGTATATACTTCCCTAATTGTGAGAAAGGGAAGTAGGAGGTTATCGAGGCAACGATCTGCGGTAGTTTGCGGAAAATATGCATATTCATACCCCAAGGAAGATAAATACACATTTATTAGAAACTTATCTTCAAATGATTATTTTGAATTTTGTTGTTCATTTTCGCCAGCTGCTCCTATTACATATACGTCACCACGTGTTGTGTTATTTTTGTTCAATGATGTTTTGTAAATGGAATATCTCCTGATTCAACAATCTAATTAAAATTAGATATTCGTTGTATCTTATTTTTTTCTCTCTATTCTTTGCCGATACACTAACATCTTACAACATCTCATTTGCAGTCATTTCATAAAACCTTTCATTAATATTTGACCGTCCAATCGGATGCAAGACATTTGAATATATTGACCAATCGAACATCTGTTGGAAAGATCTACTAGGCTGATTTTAATTTTAATTAGATTTTTCACTTTATGGTATGTATTTTGAAACTAAGATCTTTGTAGAGTGGGTGGGTTTTTTTTTTACATCAATACAATAACATGTTCTATACTTTTAGAATAATTCCTAGAACATTATATACGATAAATACAATGATTTCATAAATTATTTGACTTGTCTTTATTTTTAATCTTTTCAGAATTAGTAAAGGGGCAAATAAACTTCAGAGTTATTTTTCCTATTAACCTAATGAAGATTTTCTGGTACCCGATTCATGAAGAGAGAACGACAAGAAACGGTAACAGTCCGGACGTGATCGAGGACACCATTAAAAACTTTTCACTAAAAGGACTGGGAGCTATAAGGGCCAAAATCGGCCCCACCTCAGATATCGATAAAATTTTCTCCAAAATGTATTCACAATATGTGCTTTTCAGAAATAAATACAGTTAGTTAATATGTGTATCTAATTCCTCACAGCGGATCGACAAAGTCAGGTAATGAAAAGCACTGAACGTCATTTTTTTTTCAGAATACAGAACGTACGTATCATTGTATTATAATGCATATCTTTAAAAAACAAAAACAAAAACAAAGCATAATAAAACTCAATAAACAAAGCATAAATTTGACTTAATATGCAATGTGGATTGATTTCAGGAATAAAAACATGTTCCGAAGCTGTATTATGAAATTAAAGTGAACGAATAGTAATGTCGCAACGTCACCCATTTTCGACGGTCTCCTGTTTTCGACGGTTTGTTTCATGTGATAAAATCTCTCATTATTTTGATCGCTTCATTTGTCAGAGGTTATATTATGATGCTGAAATTGCATAAATGATCTCAAGAAATCTGATCTAAATATGTCATCTTTAAATGTAAGAACTACGTACCACATCTATTATTTCACGTTCAAATTGTAGTTTTTCGCAATTCATTTTTTTCGTCACCTTAACAAAGCTTTAATCATTTAAAAAATATATCTCATATAGACCAATTTTGGTTTCATCGTCTGCTATGACATTGATAATGTACATATTGAGGTCATATCAATTCAGAAACTTAATAACATTGATCGTCGAAAACTGGTCGAAATTTTGGTATTGATTTTAAAAGAAGTAATAGATAGGTTTATTTGGACAATAGAACTTTGTCATATTTGAAATTTTTTTAAACACTTTTTTAACCGCACTTTATTCTTAACGACAACCAATGCTATGATATATTCCAGTACATTTTTACGGACAATCATCACAAATCTATAAAAAAAAAAATGCCAAGGTGCGGGTTGAGAGAAGTCCAATATTTAAAGATCGTTTTTTTTTTTATAATATGGAAATATTTTGGGAAATGATGTGAAGCAAAATGCTTAATGTGTAACGATTTTAGCTATGAACCTGTGAGAATTCTTTTTGTTTTTTTTGATAAACTGATAACAAGCCTTGGAATCAGATATCCCATAATTGTTTTACAATCAAGTATTTCATATATATTTATGATGAGAACAAGTTTACAACCATATGATTAATCGTGTAGGTAAACTGTGTGTCGCTGCCATGAGTCTATGTATGATTGTTTTGATTGTCACTAGAAAAAGAGGAGATGGTAGATATTATTTTGCTTTGTGACAAACCAACAACAACACTCCTAATAAACTGTTGCTATCAGAATCTGCTGTAAGTTGTCTTTTACATGTAAGGAGTGTGTCCTTTTCATCTCGCGCTAAGGGATGTATTACATGTGTTCCTCATAGCTGTCTGATGTCCCTTTCACATAAAGTCGGCGTTTTCCTAGAGGAAACCATTTGTTATTTTATTTATGCCAAATTCGCAGTCACGTTAGGATTCTAATAATAATAGGTTATTATACATTATTATACAGCTATTATTTTAATCCAATAAAAAAACAACCATTTAAGACATGTGACCGTACATTATTTTTCCCCATATTGTACAGCCGGAAGCCGTATTTTTTTCCGTATTGGACGTCCATTACGGTTTTTTTTTCGCATTGTACATTATGTCGTCTGCTAGTAAATTATTTTTAATTGTAATCTACAATCAAATTAACTTGTTCGATATTTAACAGTTTGAGGGAAAAGAAAGTTGTTTAGAATAATTGTTGATCAGTTATTTTGCTGTTTTTAATTCATTTTTAGAGTTTACGAGATCTGTATTGATACAGAACATTTTTTTTTTTAAATATTTCTGATTTAAATTTTCGCACAAATAAATAATTTTGCCAGACTTGGGAGAAAAAAAAATAATCTGACTAAGGAAAATCAAGCAGTATAATAGTTATGTAAAACTGGATATTGAATGGAACATTTCTGATTTCATATGTAAAGAAAAATAAATGATTCCATTCTACCAAAACTTGTCTGTCCCATGGTAAAACAATAGCCCCCTTTAGGCTTATTTATACCTTATCGGCGACGGTCGCCCGACCATTGAGCGATTGTCGTGCAAAAATCGTGCGATTTTCGCTTTCTATTGTTTTTATTAAATAAGAGAAATGTCTTAGAAAAATCTACTGTATCCTAGTTTAACCCCGTCACTTTTTATTGAAGTACATGAACTAAGCCAGGAGGGGTCATTTATATGTGTGTTAGGGATATCGAATTTACATATCTCTACGATTTTTCTATTGAATGTTGGAACTGTTCTGACATTTTTCCATTTTATTATAGGTTATGAAAATAAAACAGCTGAGTTGCAATTGTTTAAAAAAAATATGGTTGTGATCGTCTTCCGTAATTAAAATCGTCAAAATGAAATACAACCGAATTAATATCAAATGGTGACTTGTTTCAACCTCATTTAAAATATACCTTGACATTCTTTCAAACTTGTACATCACGTTCACGATCTTTTATTACAACACTTTCATTTCAAGTGTACATTTTTTCCTGTTCTAGTTAAAAGACTTTATCAAACAGAATCATACAGTTTACATGTACTGCAGTTAATACGCATTTAAACCACAGAAGAATATTTCTATTTTCCACACCTTGTGGTGTGGGGTCGCTATTGTGCATGCGAAATATTAATTGCAAACCCCATTGACTGACTATTTGCTGCCTGTCTAGAATATTTTATTTTTTTCTCGATCGACAGTTCAGAAGCTAGAAAACAATATGATGAATATTGTCTGTCAATCATGCAAAAAATAACTTATGCACATGACAGAACGAATTTTCAATGCACTACATACACCAACTTATGATCCATCATTTTCCATTGGAGGTTGATTTAAGAGAATGGAACTGATAGAAGTTAAAAAGTTTAATTTGGGCGCAAAAGGGGAAACTTTATATAATTTATGAAAATGTGATGTGAATTTTAGGGATCCTCAGATTCAAATCTATTCATCTACTTTTCTACACTTTTATACATATTATACATATGTATACCCGTTATTTCAAATGATAGTAATGTTATTTTAAAATAAATAACAAATCTTTAATTTTTTTGACTTTCTTCTTCAAGCAAATCTTGGCATGAAGATTTGCTGGACGACGGATTGAAATCGACTTTTAACAGTCTGCCCATCAGTACTTTCTAATTTTAAGTACTGGGGTACAAGGCCATAGGACTCTACAAACCAATAGCAGTTTCAGCCTTCGATTTAAATTCTTTTATTTTCCTTGATTTGTAATTTTCGGTAATTTCCGAAAACTCTTTTCCATTATTCGCTGTTCCAACTTTTTTATTTATTGAATTTACATAATCTATAAGGCGAGTGTTCGTATCTTTCAGACTGTCAAGTTGATTTGACAGATTCTGGTTTTTTGCTAGCAAAACCCCCTTATGACATATTTCTTCCTGTAAACTATTATGTAAATCAGAACACTTTTTTAAAATTCTATGTTGTCGCTTTCAAACTTTTGTAAACTAAAATTTAATTGTTTTACATGTTCTAACTCATCTGAGAATATTGCGATCTTATGCACATTATTATCAAAAGCAATTCGCTTCCTCGCTGTCAATTTTCTATTTGATAACAAAACTTTAATAGTCTTACTTGAAAGTCTGCTTTCAAGTCTCTCTGTGAATTTTAACTGAAATGATTGTAATTGGGAATTTAAAATATCTATATATTTAAAATCGGGGTATTTGTCCTTTGCTTTGGAGAGGACCTTGAAAAAGGAGCTTGTAATTGAAAATGTGAGAGCTATCTGTTGGATTGTGCCCAAAAAATATCTACTCTTTTTGGATCAAACTATTGTACTTTATTTTAGAAGTAGCATCGATAGACCATTAAACCTACCTCAGTATCCCGGAAGAAAATATATAATCAATAATTGGGGGCTTATGAAAGAAAACTATTTTGGATGAAGTGGTGTTTATTTTATTTTTATCTTACATTTGTATATAACTGTTACGTTCCGACATACCATCGTTTTTTACGGCAAAGATTGCTTCTTAAATATCAAAACGTCATCTAAGCGCTTGGAATATTTGAACATTTTCCCGTCGTTTTTCAAGAAATTTAACACCTCGTGCACCAAAAAAATACTTTAACAGTATTTGTGTTTTATTTATTTTAATAATCTGGTAAAATGGTGCACGACTGCGGAGGTGCTTAATTTCTTCGAAAACCGTCGAAATATCGCGGGCAAAATTCCACGAAATACAGAAAACAAATAACGCTCATGACGTCACAATGACGTCAAATACGTATCGATTTTGTTGGAAACAAGTTTTAACATCAAAAGTATGATGTCTATAATATAAAACACATCAAATTTTAATCAAGTATTTTCTAAGATAATGATTCATTAAATATGGGGCCATATATGGCACTTATAGTCCCCAGTTCTTTTTATGGCATTGACGCCGGATTGCATGCACTGAGTTTTTCTCCTGGTTTCAATGTACACAAACTGTATTTAAAATAAATACAATTATTTACAGAAACATAAGTTATTAACTGATGAAATGTACAGAGATTGTGTATATAATGGTATCAGATATACAATCAGAAGAGTGAAAATATTGATTTTAAGGGTCTGGCTGAGGTTATGAATAAATTAATATTTAACAACCTCCACAATCCTCCACCAAAAAAATATTTTGATATAATCATTAACCCTCTATACTCATAACAACTGCTCAATTTGGTGTTGGTGGAAGACTGTGGAGGTATATAAAATAGCTAAAATGTACATTAAATATGTCGTTTATAGTCCATTTTTAGCATTATCCGTATAATTATGACGTCATTATGACGTCATAGCGCACCCAATTTCACGGAAAGATATATTTCTTGAAAATTTGTTTATATAACAATTAAATTAGTAAATTGTTTTTATTCTATGTCAAACTTTATTTTTTAATATAATGTGGGGCCAATTTTGCACCTTAACGCCTCTCCCTCTTTGGCAGTTGATTTGGACTTTTTGCCTTTGCAGGATAAACACAATTTATTTGCACTCGCTGCGAAACATACCAGAAAAGCTCAACAAATGTTCGCTTTTATCATTGTTTCTAAAGCTCATACAGATATTTTCCGACATAATACATATCGTATATTCATCCAATTATAAATAAACTGACAATGGTTTATTATCAACAATTATAATATGCTAATCAGTATCACGTTTTTGACATTTTCTTTCAATTATTCAAGTTCGTAATAAATGCTGAAGTTGACCAAATTTGAGAAATAAAAATAATGAAATTCATGTGTATATCCTACGTTATACCTGCTGTAATCTCTGATTGCTAAATTTATCACAAAACATGGCAATAGTTAATCAAAGTTTATGTATTCTTAATATTGAAGGGTTAGGGGTTAGGGTTATGGTGTTTAACGCCACTTTGAACAATATTTCAGTTATATCGTGACGGTCAGTTTTATTGGTGGAAGAAATCACAGTATACACGGAGAAAGTGACGGTCAATTTAATTGGTGGAGGAAATAACAGTACCTGGAGAAAACCACCGACCTGTCGCAAGTCACTGACAAACTTGATCACACAATGTTGTATCGAGTACTCCTCGCCATGAGCGGGATTCGAACTCGTAGCTTTAGTGATGATAGACATTGATTGCACACGTACAGGTAGTTGTAAATCCAACTACCATACGATCACGACCAGGACGACCCCTTTGAGTAATTACCCGGTATTAAGCTTTATATCATGACTACCTAATTTATTTGGAGACAAAAGCCAGAACAATTATAATCAAATGTCGATTTTTTTGCAAAAACATATGTTACCCAACATTCTTCATCTTTTGGGAAAGCTATGCACAATCTATAGGAAACCGAAAAAAAATGCGCTAATTTACCAACCTGACACAACTACCGTACGATCACGACCACGATGGACCCTCTAAATATTGATAAGTGTACATTTTGCTCTCTTGAGAAAGCCTATAAATCATCAACATATTCTAAACTGCACTTATAAAGACAACACACGAGTATGTAATATAATACCAGTCATCTCAACTTTTACTTTAGATCAAACCACAGACTTTATCTCTCTTTTAACCTTCCAAAGGCGCATTCATTCCTCATACGTGCCCTACTAAGTCTATAATTAAGCAGTTTTTGTTCCTCTGTTAACTGGTTACCAGGGGTGCGTTCAACATCGTAGCTGCTAGGTTGAGCTACGTAGAAAAATCCTATTGAACGGAAAGCTAGCCTAGCCGCTACATAGCTCTAGCTAGCTTAAAAAATGTCTGCTAGCTTTTGAATCCAAGATGGCGGCTAAAACTAAATTTAATTTCGTAAGGTAAAAATAGTGGCATTGCAGGAAGTGACAACGCTTTTAATACGGATGATAATCTATTAAGGTAACTAGACAAATACGATTAGCTGAAATGTTCCAAGAAATTATTCTATATGATTGGCGCCATATTTGTTAGCACTGCTACGTAGCTAATCGTTCAATAACGTCATGGCTAGTTTACCTAGCAGCTAGGCTAGCAGCTACGATATTGAACGCAACCCAGGGTATGCCTTCATTAGCCACGGCATAAGTGGATATGCCGGATCACCAATTAGAAATAAAGGTACCTGGGTATTATCTATGTTTTCGGTCCATCGAGGAAGTATTTCTCCAGAGTTTGCTTTTTCAAATAACGATGATTCACGGAAAACATGGGCATCATGATGTTTCCCAGCGTACCCTACATTTATATTTGTGAATCTATAGTTAAAATCCACCACTGCTTGCATTATAACTGAATGAAAACCCTTCCTGTTATAGTAGTCCGTATGGTGAGATTTGGGAGATATGATGGGGATGTGGGTTCCGTCTATTGCTCCACAGCATTGTGGGAAGTTCCATCTTGTATAGAATCCTTCTACAACATTCCTAAGAGACTGTCCACTTGGAAATGTTATGTACTTATGCTGAAGGGTTATATTTATTGCATCAATCACATCATGAAAAATGACACATGCTGTCCCTCGTGCTATTCCAAAAAGATGGCCAAGAGTTCTAAATTCAAAGTTTGCAGCTAATCTCCACAATGTTACCATAACTCGTTTACCAACAGGAACAGGTATTCTTAATTTTGTTGTTTGTTTTTGAATAATCGGCGCCAACTGATCACATGTACATGATTGAAGGTTTGTTGTGATATGCGTACGTTCTTGTACCAGTCCTTGGGTGTCCAGTTGATTGAATCCCTATACAGATCTGTCCCACGATGTTTAACCCATATATGTCGATTTACCGTCCGTGTTGAGAAATGCGTTATTAAACACATACATAGTTGCTTTTGCATCATCTTGCGGAATTTACACAGACGTAACCTTTTCGCCCTCTGTCGAATTTTCATTCTTAAGAATCTTCTTCTATCGCGATTTCTTTTCATTTGAATTGATTTCTGATTAATTAACCGCGAAAGAAACATAAGGAAAAACATAAAAGTTTGCAACCGTAAGTGCACATTTTAGATAAGTTCGTCCATTGTTTAACCACGAGGAATGCTATTTCTATAAAGGCGGGAATAACACATGCTGTGTAGATAAAAATAGGAACATTTATTTACATAAATAGTTATATAGGTCATATTTGTTATTGGTGCAGATGTAGTGTAAAACACATCGGTTTTATTTAGTTCGATCGCAATCGATTTACTCGTTTTAAGTGTAAACGCAAACGGCTCTAATTAGATCGATTCAATTTAAAATCGATCTTTTTTCCACCAAGTGTAAACACGGCCATATATGTGTATTCATTAAGTACAATTTTACCCCACCCACGGGGTTTGAATGAATATAACACAATATGATACAAATATCATACTGTGAAAAGTATGTTTCAGGTTCAGTTGAAAAGACGACAGCAAATAAACATCAATAATTCATCATATAATACACATGAATATAAACAAACGTTTTATGCAGAGGACGGTTTCAATTTAAATTCCTCAGTGACCAAGACTTTGTAACATAACGGACAACGAACTATACAAGTTTTTCTAATGACAAAATTATTGTTATTTTATTAAGATCATCCAAATGTTTTAATTCTGGACAAGTTAGCTCAGTTTTAACAAATGAAAAGGATTTATTGAAGATTCTGATAAGTACGGAAACTTGAATGTCGGGCTTTATCTCTGAATAGTATTTGTCAAGACATCATCCATGCAGGTCAGAATGATCAATTATGTTGTCCAGCGTTCTTCCCTTCCACCCCCTACTGTCCAGTCCACTCATAAAACTTGCCCCACTCACATCCCCCACTGTCCGGTCCACTCATACGCCGTTGAAATAGACAGTTCGTTGATTAATTTAAATCGGGTTCATAGGTACTGAATGAGATAACAATGTACAACATGTATTATTGGATCTGCATAAGGAATCAAGTATAGATGGTGGCCCGGAATGCTCTCCATATTATTGGGTAATGTGACATTCTCTTGGGTTTTCGATTGTGATTAGTGCGCAAAGGGACATAGACAAATAGTTCAATATAATCAGAACATTATTAACATGTTTCCACAAATACATTATTATTAAGACTATGTGGTCGAAATCCACTTCATGTTTACGAATAAGGAGATCTTGTCCGAACTAATACTTTAAGAATATTTGTTTGTTCAATAATATGGTGCTTAACGCCACTTTCAACAATATTTCAGTTATATCGTGGAGGTCAATTTTATTGGTGGAGGAAACCGGAGCACCCGCAGAAAACCCCCGACCTGTCGTAAGTCACTGACAAACTTTATAGCGTAATGGTGTATCGAGTACACCCCATCATGATCGGGATTCGAACTCACAGCGTTAGTGGTGGTAGGCACTGATTGCACAGGTAGTTGTAAATCCAGCTAACATACAGTCACGGCCACGACGGCCCCTCATATAGTAATTAGTAAGCATGCAAAGGAAGACTATGTGTTGAAAATCCACCTCATGTTTTATGAATAAGGAGAGCTTGTCCGACAAAATTTACCTCCAAATGTCAGAGGTCATACAAGAATAAGTGATTGTACTATTATTGGTCATATGTGATCTTATTACATGTAACAACACGTAAAGTCTGACCCTTCATTGCTCTCTTTCTCATTGTGTAAATAAATGGTATCTATGGGGAAATTAAGCTAGAAAGTCATTTGCAATATCAATTGTCACTTTTCAGATAATTGTTTCTCTTTGGATACACAGCAAAACACATCCTTATTAATATACATACTATAATAGACTATAAACGATAGTTATAAAGCAATGATAATGTAATGTGGGCGAGATAAATTGTTCAAATTCTTCAATTCTAATCGCATCGGTGGGTATAATGGCTAGTGTGCTCGCCTCGACTGCAGTAGATGATGGGTTCGAGCTCCGGTCATGCCAAAGCAAAGACTATAAAATTGGTATTTGTTGTTTCTCTGCTAAGCATGCAGCATTAAGGAGAAAGGGCATGCAGACAGGTTGGCTCGGAATCAGAATAATGTGTCCCAGTGGAGCAACATGTCTACCTGCGGATTCTTGTTTCACTATAAAAATCCAACTAAGCGTGTTGGTCTAGTACAAAGCATATATCATCATCATCTCATCGAATGATATACATGTAGCTGAAAAAATGCTCATTTGTCGTTGAAGAATAATAGGTTCTTACATACGTTCTTGGGAAAGACCGAGTGATCTACCACGAGTGATAGAAATGCTATGTCTTTTCGCGAGTGCAGCGCAGCGAAACGAGCGAAAGGAAACAAAAATTTCAATCACGAGTGGAAGATCACTCGGGCTTTCCCAACAACGCATGTAAGTACCTATTTCTTCCGTAAACCAACAACTTTCACTATCGCGAACTCCTAGAGACCCCCGCCATTGATCAGTAACTAATTTGCATAAATTACCAGATCAATATCATTGAGCGTTATGAAATACACATCTCATAAAATTCACTTTTGTGACACCGATTGATAAACTAAGTAGCTTTCTACTGAAGTTTGAGCTTTTCTCACTAATATTTTATTGAAAGTACAGTATTTTCCTTCATGAGACACCCCATACATGAAATATGACGTGACACATATTTTGACGTCATTGAATAATGATGTCAAAGGTACGGAAAAGGACATCTAGAAATACGAAAAAATGAAAATAAAAGACACAAATATATTTAATACGGTTGGAGTCTGTATTTGAAAAAAAAACAATGGTTAAATCCGTAATGTATCTGTTATTCAGCTATCAGACAGGGTATATAATGTGACATTCCCGGCTTAGGATATATATTTAAACGATTTTTTTTCTTGTTAGACGCGTTCTGATTGGATATCACAACTCGTCCTCGGTCGTCTCAATCCGAAAACTGAAGAATAATCACTCACTCACTCACTCTCATATGGTTGTATGGAATACGGAATTATCTTCCACGAGTGAAAAGACATTCATAATTTGTATCACCTGTCTTTCCGATGAGCTGTCGGAGTGGTAATATATCTTCAGTTTCAGGTATCCTCGTATGACAATAAGTCGGTCAGTCATTGGATAATGTTTGATTCTTTTTTTCATGTTTGAAAAGTAAACATCTTTTTTCTTTTTAATTATGTTCCTCATCTATTCTTGCTCACATGTGTAAAGTTCCATGGAAAAAAGATCAATAATAATGACACACTGACCCATGTTTGTTTACTACCCTTTTTCCAAATGGCCTCCTATTACGTCACATAAGGCCGGTCAAAGGTCAATAAAGCACATGATTTTGTCATAGGCCAACCAAACTTAAAAAGTAAACCAGATTAAGAAAGCATAGTATTTTAGCTTTTTCAGTGTAATTGTTTTGACTGAAAAATTTCAAAAGATGTTTTTTTTTTAACTAGTTTGAAATTGAAGTATTAAAAATTAATTATTTGATGCAAATATTAAACTTGCTTACCCATATAATAAAGTATTTAATCCAGGGAATTTGGTGTTTTTGCTTTTGTCAATACAATCTATTAGACTGACTACATCCTGCCATATTTTTGTAAAACAATTACAGAGCCGTCCGGTGTGTTCGCGCACCAAAGGGTTCAGTGGTTAATTTCAGAGCTTACCAAAATTTTATTGAATTAATTTAAATCATCCTCAAATACATTGAAGTATTATCTTTATGGGCTTTATCCGGTTCCGCAACAATTTTTAACATTTCAGTGAAAACGAAGTGTAAACAAACCAACCCTCGATTTTTGACAAATGTTGCAACGTCCCGTGATATCGCACATGCATACTTTGGATGGTTCTTAAAATGAATAAAGGAAAGATTTTATTTTGAAAGTTTTCGAAATTGAAGTTTATACCTATTCCTTCAAAATAAGCTCAAATTTGAAAACATTTGATATCGTTTAATATAATTAGAGTTAATCCTCACATACCAGTAGTCTCCATCTTAACTTTTCCAATGATTTTGCAATTTTGATATGTATGCGCGAACTCACCGGATGCGCGAACACCAGTGCCAAGACAGAAATGACTGATTTCAATTTATTTTAATCACATTTATTATTACAGAGTGGTAACAATACAGTTTTGTTGATGCTATTTGTAATAATGACAGGGTTTCTTTACCCAGATAATCTCATTTTTCTGTCTGGTTTAATTTAATTCTCTGTTCAATTTATGCTATAAATTTTGATTATTGCAGTTAAATTAATTCTTTTTCTATCTTCCCTGTGAATTTCATTTCATTACCCCAAGAAGTAAGGGGTATATTTGTTATTAAAGCAGCAGTGGAAATGCAAAATAATCTGCCATTTTGTGACTAATGGAGAGCACTTGTATGTATTTTCCCGGTAAAATCGACCATTTTCTAGAAAATGGTGGAATCTGAATGATCAATCATCATATTTTCAAAGTATTTTAAAATATAATTTGCTTGGCCTACATTCCAGAAACGGTCATGAACTGTGATGACGATTATGTCAACAAACCGGAAAGATAAAAATGCTTGGGGAATACCATCGATGGAAACATATTTAACAAGCATAATGATCAGGAAAAAAAGACATTAGTAAAAAGGATCTTTTTTACTTGCATGGAATTTATTCAATTCAAACTTCTCTGTTTTAATCTCATCTTGTAATTTTGACGTTGAAAAGAATTCCCTCTGTGTTTATGTACGCTATGAATATACAGAATGACGTCATTGGTCTCGTGCTGCGCCAGAATTGTAAATCAAAACAAGTGACCGACTTTATTGCATGACCGAGCAGATGTCACGACATGATATTAGTAATCTAGATAGAACATTGCTAAACTTGTTTCTTTAGTTTTTTAACAGCTAATAGCTTATTCTAGGCCTTTTGATCAGACCGCATGCTTTAAATTTCTGATGTTACTAACAAATAATACGGGAGGAAAACCATTTTAACCTCTACCCAAAATTTGATTTACATGGACCTGGATGAACAAACGCTTAATGATGTCGACTTCTGACACAAGCCTAGCACCTCTAATGTACGTTCGAGCCCTATTACCTACCTCAAGTGTTAAGGTTCCCAAAGGATCGGTGGTGTCAAAGATCAAAGACCGGTGGTTTCAAGCACAGGCACTTGTTTCATTCAAAAAATGTATCCCCCCCCCCCTTCCCCACTTCAGCTCAATATTTTTCACTTATTTGTGATCCTTTCGCTGATCCAATTATATCGTTACACTCCCGAGATATTTCTCTTTTCGACTGCCACATTTAAATATACCTACCGGGCCCCCCTCAGACGAATTGGACAAGAATATTCAGCGAACGTCGCATATTCTACTTTTAAGTCATTGAAACGGATACAGCCACTTCCGGTCCGGTCTAAATTGATTTAGAAAATAAAAAAAGGTGCTTTAAAAATCAAATATCAGTAATTTGGAGTTGAACATATTTTTATAATCTGCATTGGAACAATTATCTGTATTTTAAAGGCTTACTTTACATTTGAGAGGAGATGATCATGATGGCATTGTTACACATGGCCGGTCTAGAGAATTCCGAATGCATATGAAAAATCCAGCGCAAACGGAAGTGGCTGTATCCGTTTCAATGACTTAAAAGTAGAAAATGCGACGTTCGCTGAATATTCTTGTCCAATTCATCTGAGGGGGGCCCGGTAGTTATATTTAAATGTGGCAGTCGAAAAGAGAAATATCTCGGGAGTGTAACGATATAATTGGGTCAGCGAAAGGATCACAAATAAGCGAAAAATATTGAGCCGAAGTGGGGAAGAGGAAAAGGGCAGATGTTTACCTTGAAGTCAGGAAGAGGAGGGGGCACATATTTTTTGAATGAAACAAGTGCCTGTGGTTTCAAGTCAGTTAGTTAAATCTGACTAGTCTCCTCCGCCCCCTCCACCTCCAATAAGTTTGATAGTCACGTGCACAATATAGCTAAAAATATTGCTGAAAATGAAGACACACCATAGCCCGACCACAAATTCGATTTTTGGCAAAAATATAGTTGTATTTTATTTTTAATTAGTATTCTAGAGTTTTGTTTCATATTAAACTTCGTTGAATCAAAACTTTGTCATATAAGTTCAACAAGTGAAGAAATTTGAAGAAAAACATGGGAGTATTGCGCAACAAGTTAAAAAAAACATGGTGATACACTTTGCTTATCCATGTGTGCAAATGTATATATCTGTTATCGCAACCAGTCATCAGTTATAAATATTACCTACAAAATGTGACCAATATTATGCATCGTAATAATATATATCCTCGATCGCGATCGGTGCCTCTGGAATTTCCTTTGTATTATAAACAGCCAATCCCATTGTATATTGTACATGTACATAATTTCTTTTCATAAATAAAATTGGATGTTTTCCATTGGAATTGTGAATACACAACATCCCTTTAAGACGGATGTCCTGTTACACACCTTGAGAAAAATACAAATCAACAGGCGTGGTTTAATGTGTTATCGATTTCTCATAACTGTGTTGTTAATATTAATAATATGCAAGATATATGTAAAAATGTGTGATACATCCACGGCCGGTAAAATGGGGGGAAAAAGGGGGGTAATTTTGATATTTAATTAGTTATCAAATCAAATTATATAATAATCAACTTGTAATTATTTATAACTAATAAAACAAAATAGTAAATATTATATATTGTGCATTTTTTTAAATGAAATGTGTGTTTTTAATGGCATGTATTTATATAGTCCGAGATTCCTCTGTCGTTTAACGGCATTGATAATCTTGCTGTAGCCGTTCAACGACAGAGGGTGATACATACGGAAACCATCAAATTTGCCTCACAGCCATAGTATCGGCACATTTCCACGTTTCGTGGCTATCGGATTTTATTTTCTATCATAAACCTTATATAAATCGCTTCACCAATTAATTTTTCTATTCATTCATAACCATCTTACCCTCAGAAAGTGGTGTTACACTCCATTACAGCACGATTTTGCCTTAGATCCTATTATTCCGCCATTTGACTTCCATTTTCGAATCTACACACGTGATCTCGCGATACTAACTGAATGATGACAGCAACGCATTGCATGATGGGAGCTAATTAATGCAGCGTGCCAAATTATTTGGAGCATTATTTGCATACGTAAACAACATTCAAATCACATGGAAGACGATACATTTAAGCGTATTCTGCAGGACAAACAGTCCATCTACAGATCAAAGAAGAGCAGAAGGAAATTATACAGAATGTGTTGGAAAGAAAAGATTCAATGGCAGAGTGTTACCAACGGGCTTCGGAAAGAGCATGTGTTACGTTCCCCCTTTTTGTTTTTGGACAAGGTACTACATTTTTTTTTCTTATGGTTATCTGTAATTCACTAAATTTGCTGTTAAAATCATTACCAATCAATATAATCAACTGTATTAAATTTTATGTTAATTGTTCTGCCTTAACAGGCGCCTATGATTGGCAATAAAAATATTTGTTTGTTTGTTTATATGCAAATTATCTCCCATGATACATTGCGGTAATCGTAGTTTTCTCGTAGTCACGTGACAAATGTTTGAAAAATGGAAGACAAATGTCGAAATCATAGGTTCTAAGGCAAAATCGTGCTGTAATGGAGTGTAACACCACTTTCTGAGGGTAAGATGTTTATGAATGAATAGAAAAATGATTGGTGAAGCGATTTATATAAGGTTTATGATAGAAAATAAAATCCGATAGCCACGAAACGTGGAAATGTGCTGACCCAGAGTTGGAGAAGCAAATCCGCTGTTTTCCGTATGTATCACCCTCTGTCGTTGAACGGCTACAGCAAGATTATCAATGCCGTTAAACGACAGAGGAATCTCGGACTAGTATTTATAGTAGGCCCCGTACACTAAATTTAAGGTATGGGTCATTTTCAAAAAATGGCGCTTTTCCTGTCCACCTATGCAAATAAAATATTTTGATACGAAAGCATTAATTTTTCGTGTTTAAACAAAAGTTCGCATTATTTTCGATTTACTCCTATCAACCCAAAATAAAATAATTTTGAAGCTCATTTTTTGCGCAATTTATGAGTGTCCGGGATGAGGGTGTCATGTTTGCACTTAATTTTTCAATGATTTTTAGTATGTTTTCAGATTGGCAAAATGAATTATTTCAAACGTTTTTAAATGAATTTTAACAAGAAATTAAAGTCTTGAAGTTATTTTTGTATTTGTTTATAAAAAAGCAAAATTATGCCTGCGTCCACGAAATGCATGTTTATCCTGTTACCGATACAAGATCCACACAACAATGATTGCTCCCCACTAATTACTATGTAGCAATGTAGAGCCTCCTATATATAACAACGCCTGCACATCTATGAATTTATAAAGGAACCAGACATCACATACACTAATTTAAAGAAAGAAAAAAAACTTGATTCGGTCTAGCGCTGTAGCTTGTTATCACGATAATTTGTTTAAGGTGCAATTTATCACATACTTATATAAATGTACAAACTACGCTTGTTTAATCACTTGTAACATATTTTTTTCTTATGGGACTTTTGCCAAATCAATCAAGCTTTATCCCATGGAATATGGACTTATTCTTGGAAAATAAAAGAAATTATAATATTTACCTGGTTGGTCCATTTGTGGATATGGTCCAGACATGATAAATAACAACAAAAAATCCTAACTTATCAAGGTAAATTCCTGTATGCACAAACCCTGTAAATACATACAGACCCGCTCTGTTGAAGGTTTACATTGTGACCTGTCGGCGGTTATTTAATCAGATGCGAAGTCTAAAACGCGAGGAAAACTATTGTGAGGGCATAGGGTTATTGATATTAAAAGTTGATAATTATCAAGAGAAATAGGTCGTCACCTTGTCTTTTCAAACATATTGTTTATTGCCATTTGCTTACAATTTAGAATTACAGAGAGAACTGGTAAACGATAACAATACAAACACAGATTACCCAATTCTGAAGGGATCTTCAAGTAATGGAACAACCTGGATACCCAGGGAAGGATTAGGGTCTTCGTAGGTCCTAGGCATAATGCCTAATGTGCCTAATGGATAATCTGATACTGCGGATACAAGTACATGTAAAGATAAAACAAAATAAAAGAACAAAAGCTCGGGACCAGATAAACTTCGACAATAAAAACGAGAGTTAGATCAAGTCGTCGGAATGGATCAACTTTACCTTCTCTATTACGGGAACCCATCTTTTACTCTATTGACGACACGAACATCGTTTAGACTTGCAGAAGAATTGAGGGATGATATTAATGATATCATCATGATTAAATGGCGGGATCATCAATTTAAAGATCATTTTTTTACTTCCTTTTAATCAGAGATGAAACATAACCATATTATTAAACTATTATTTCATGAACATAAATAAACGTAGGATCAAAATGTATTTGCGATGGACAACGTGGCTTAAGCCGCTTAAATTGCACAAATTGAAAGGACATTTTAATTTCACATTTTGATACAGGCTGACTAGATATATGTCATGAATATTCATATATAATTAATACGGATACCATTGCATTGTATTTATGGAACCAGCGTACGTTTTAATGACGCAATGTTTACATCTGGTCTCTGATGAAGACGATTAATTTCGATGAATATTTTTGACAAATTGTGATCTAATCTGTCAGAAGTATCTATTGTCATTGTCACTTAGGAGCCATAATGGTCGTGATCGCATGGCAGTTTGATATATTACTATACCTAAGTTATCAGTGTGTATCACCATTAACGTTGTGAGTTCAAATTCCGCTCATTACGAGAAGTATTCGATGCAACATTATCTGATAAAGTTTGTTAGTGACTTTAGTCAGGTCAGTGGCTTTCTCTGGGTATTCCGGTTTCCTCCACCAGCCACGATACAACTGAAATATTGTTGAAAGCGGCGTTAAACACCATACTCATAACCCTAACCCTCAGTTGTCATTTTAGTATCCATAGAATGGTAATCTACAATAGATACGTCCTGCCTTCTTAGCTAGTTGGTCATGTGGAAACAAGCATTCACTTATATTCCTTATGTTCATGTTTATAATGTAATAATTTTTGTGGAAGTACATGTATGTGGTATTTTTGGGTCGAAGCATGTTAAGATGCGAATATGACCAATTTACTTCTGGTAAAGTTGATGTATAGAGAACAAAACGCCTGTCACTGAGTCCAAAATAAAATAGTGCAAGATTTTAAGCTTCTCAAGCGCCATGCCATTTCTTTTTTTCTTTCTTCTTTTTTAAATTAAGAAATTAATGCATTTTTGTTGGTAATTTATTGACGTTGTCCGAAGTACATTTTGTATGAAGAGCGGTACAGAACTTGTATTTCTCGCAATGCCTTTACAATACTATGAATAGACAAAAAGGTACATTCCATATCTATAATTATATTTTTACATTATTATCAAAGTACAATAAAAAACCAAATCAATATATTTTTCAATTGTATATCATTGTACGTCGTTATGAGTTTGTATTCTGATGTCCGCAAATAGTACCGGAAGTTGTAGTGATTGAATTGTTGTTCAATTGATTGGTCAAGTTGCAATTCTTATATATGTCATGGTTTTTCAGTGACTTGTGGCAGGTCGATGGTTTTCTTCTGGTAGTCCGCTTTCCTGAACCAATAAAACTGACCGCCACGATATAACTGAAACATTGCGGAAAGTGGCGTTAAACACCACAAGCATAACCACTATGTCACATGTCACCTTTTTCACCAATCAAATTATGCGTTCTAAATGAATTGAAGACATGGTGTAATTATTGACCTCTAATAGTATACGGTACAACATTATGTGATAAAGTTTGTCAGTGACTTGTGGCAAGTCGGTGGTTTTCTCCGGTTACTCCGGTTTCCTCCACCAATAAAACTGACAGCCATGATATACCTGAAATATTGTTGAAAGTGGCGTTAAACACCATAACTCCAACTCTCTAATAGTATATTTGTAACATTTCCATATTTGAATTATTTGGCAAGATACAAATAAGAAATGTTTTCCCCCAGTTCAAATATACTGGGGGGCCCAGATGGCTCAATGAGTTAGGTTGTTGGATCTAACAACTCATACAAGCTTATCACCAATACGGCGTGGGTTCACTCCCGACTTTGTAAATAACATAAAGGGTGCACTCGACTCGCAGCCGCAAGTGATAAAGTTTATCAGTTGCTTGCCCATGGTCGGTGGTTCTCTCCGGGTACTCCGGATTCCTCCACCACTAAAACTGGTCGCCATTACATAGCTGAAATATTGTTGAAAGTGGCGTTAAAACACCAAAAATCAAAAATCAAAATCAAATATACTGGTTATTGTAAGGTATCACAACGACAGTACTGTATAGACATGGCTCGATAGTCACGACCTTTTTGATCGGCAAAGTCTGTCAATCATCTCAATTATGTAAATGAAGTGAATGATTCAAACTATCATTATCTCAATCAGACAAAATTTATAGCTCCATTATTTCAAACGCTGTTGTACCTGGAGATATTGGTTTTTTGCATAAATGGTTTAAATTTTTCAAATATGTTTTAAAATGTGAAGAATTGAAATACTCCATTAAGTACAAGAAAAAAATCATCGTCCATTACAATATTTAAATTTATCGATTATAACACAACCATTTTTCCCCAGTATAACCACGTATAATATTAAATGTATTATCAATGCATATACAAGGTGACTATAGAGTGCAACACAATAACATATATTCTTTATGCTAGCATTTTTATTCCAAAAATAACTGTTTTCTATTGTTAATGAAATCATCTTTCATTTAAATCTTCGTATTTACAAAGGGACCGTCGTATGGTAGTTCCATTGACAACTACCTGTGTAATCAGTGTCCATCACCCCAAAGTTTAAATTGTGCGTAGTAAATGTGACTGGTTTAACGTTAAAATATAAGATGCTACAGGTCCGCTGTGTTGAATCGTACAATTGTGCCGACGACAATTCAACGATTAGGCCAGTGTAATTTCATTCAATAACATTTTTTTAATCAGAAGAGTACCCTGATTTACATGTCAACATTGTGGTTTATATTAAAGGCATACAGGATGTCAGAATTGAATTTTTTTGTTTATATTAAAAGTTGCCAATATTCGATGTTTTATACTAATAAAATGTTCTGAACAAAAAGCCAGGTTTAAAAAATATGTTATAATGTCGTAATTAGTGAAAAGAATTCGAATGTCTGTTGGTGAATTCGCCATTAACACACCTAATTATAAGTCGGCTGCTTTTCCGAAGTTTACCGGCTTATAAGTCGGCTGCTTTTCCCAAGTTTACCGGCTTATAAGTCGCTGCTTTTCCGAAGTTTGTCGGACACTGATAACTGTTATACATAACCAGGAAGCATGTTGCATGTAAATTCGTTAGAATTAATATAATTTAAGAAATATATCTATGAAATTGGATCCCGGGGTAATCAGTTAATATTATATAATGGTATTTAGTAAGAATGACACTTAAAATCGGAAATACGTGATGAAATCAAATTATGCTTACCGTATACGTGTTGAAAAATGGAGTAGGTCGGTATAACATATTTTTTTTATTTTTACACAAAGCTTGCTAAATCCTCCTTTTTGTGTCGTTTTCGTGTAGAATCCGTCGACTTTTTTGTGCTTCCACGATTCGATTTGAGCACGTGTTCTTCAATCAACAAACAATTTAACAAATTCGCACATGCGCAAACGCTTTCCCGAATGAGTTCACCGTCAAGTCGTATGAATATTGCGCGTGTCAATATTGAAATTTTACTGGATACAAGAGAATCAAACAGCGACGTATTTCCTTCGTTCTAGGCTATTTACGTAATCAGTATTTAGGCAATCAGTATAAAAGATCGAATATTGGCAACTTTTAATGAAAAAATAATCAATTCTGACAGCCTGTATGCCTTTAATAGTATATATTGGTCAAAATATTTCAATCACATCTTTATAGTTAAATTCTACATTTCTTTTAAACCTGACACTTGTTTCGGGGTAGGGGGCTTGACAAGACAAGAGAAATATATGAGTTGCTATGGCCGCCAAATTGGTATTAGAAATCAGAGTCTGATCAAGACTTTACGACAAGAGGGACCGTCGTATGGTAGTTGTATTTACAGCTATACCTGTGCAATCAGTGTCTATCACCCCCAAAGATATGAGTTCGAACCCCGTTCATGACAAGGTGTACTCGATACAACATTATGTGATAAAGTTTGTCAGTGACTTGCGACAGATCAGTGGTTTTCTCCGAGTACTCCGATTACTTCCACCAATATAACTGACCGCCACGATATAACTGAAATATTGTTGAAAATGGCGTTAAACACCATAAACCAATCAGCCTTTCATTTAAATATTCATATTTACCATGTGTTGGTAAGGTCATTCTCTAAATTTTGATTTTATCAGTAGTAATTCTAATTCCTGGAGAACAATTACGAGTATATGATGGCATTATGGTACAAGTTCTGATTTGTTGTAGTCCAATTATCTTAAACTTCAAAACAACAAGGGTTTTCTTTAATGAATATTCAGATCTAATTAGCATAATTTGGGTGAGTGAGTGAGAGATTGTTGCTTAACGCCAACTCAGTAATTTTTCAACTATGTCATGGTGAGAACAAGTAACCTCACGTTTTATCGTTTATTTACAAATAGCAGTTTTTTCTATGATATCCCCCCGGTTTTTCAATGTGTGAAAGTAAACAATATATAAACAACTATGAATCGTGTAGTCAGATTATCTAAGAAATACAATCTTTGTGCAAAATATACATCACAGATCCAGTGAACCTGTGACCCGTGTGTCGGGGGTTATATTGATCCCTGTCTCGCCCCACCTGTTAATAACTATAACTTACCGGTACCTGATGACGGCTGGCTGTACTGTGGCGGTGGTGCCTGTTCTTCTGGATAGGGAGAATTTTTCTCCATAATTGAATAACAAACTTTAAAAAATATATATCCCTTCCAAGTCGTGTGTGTGAATTTTAAATTGTGCGCAGTAAATGTAAAAAACTATAGTCTAGTTTAACGTTACAATATAGGATGCTACAGGCCCGCCGTGTTGAATCGTACAATTGTGTCGACAACAGTGTAATTTCATTCAATAACATTTTTTTAATCAGAAGAGTACCCTGGTTTACATGTCAACATTATTGTTTATATTAATAGTATATCTTGGTCAAAATATTTCAATCACATTTTTATAGTTAAATTCTACATTTTGTTTAGAATATGACACTTGCTTGGGGGTAGTGGGCTTGACAAGACAAGAGAAATATATGAGTTGCTATGGCCGCCAAATTGGTATTAGAAATCAGAGTCTGATCAAGACTTTACGACAAGAGGGACCGTCGTATGGTAGTTGTATTTACAGCTATACCTGTGCAATCAGTGTCTATCACCCCCAAAGATATGAGTTCGAACCCCGTTCATGACAAGGTGTACTCGATACAACATTATGTGATAAAGTTTGTCAGTGACTTGCGACAGATCAGTGGTTTTCTCCGAGTACTCCGATTACTTCCACCAATATAACTGACCGCCACGATATAACTGAAATATTGTTGAAAATGGCGTTAAACACCATAAACCAATCAGCCTTTCATTTAAATATTCATATTTACCATGTGTTGGTAAGGTCATTCTCTAAATTTTGATTTTATCAGTAGTAATTCTAATTCCTGGAGAACAATTACGAGTATATGATGGCATTATGGTACAAGTTCTGATTTGTTGTAGTCCAATTATCTTAAACTTCAAAACAACAAGGGTTTTCTTTAATGAATATTCAGATCTAATTAGCATAATTTGGGTGAGTGAGTGAGAGATTGTTGCTTAACGCCAACTCAGTAATTTTTCAACTATGTCATGGTGAGAACAAGTAACCTCACGTTTTATCGTTTATTTACAAATAGCAGTTTTTTCTATGATATCCCCCCGGTTTTTCAATGTGTGAAAGTAAACAATATATAAACAACTATGAATCGTGTAGTCAGATTATCTAAGAAATACAATCTTTGTGCAAAATATACATCACAGATCCAGTGAACCTGTGACCCGTGTGTCGGGGGTTATATTGATCCCTGTCTCGCCCCACCTGTTAATAACTATAACTTACCGGTACCTGATGACGGCTGGCTGTACTGTGGCGGTGGTGCCTGTTCTTCTGGATAGGGAGAATTTTTCTCCATAATTGAATAACAAACTTTAAAAAATATATATCCCTTCCAAGTCGTGTGTGTGAAGTTTAAATTGTGCGCAGTAAATGTAAAAAACTATGGTCTAGTTTAACGTTACAATATAGGATGCTACAGGCCCGCCGTGTTGAATCGTACAATTGTGTCGACAACAGTGTAATTTCATTCAATAACATTTTTTTAATCAGAAGAGTACCCTGGTTTACATGTCAACATTATTGTTTATATTAATAGTATATCTTGGTCAAAATATTTCAATCACATTTTTATAGTTAAATTCTACATTTTGTTTAGAATATGACACTTGCTTGGGGGTAGTGGGCTTGACAAGACAAGAGAAATATATGAGTTGCTATGGCCGCCAAATTGGTATTAGAAATCAGAGTCTGATCAAGACTTTACGACAAGAGGGACCGTCGTATGGTAGTTGTATTTACAGCTATACCTGTGCAATCAGTGTCTATCACCCCCAAAGATATGAGTTCGAACCCCGTTCATGACAAGGTGTACTCGATACAACATTATGTGATAAAGTTTGTCAGTGACTTGCGACAGATCAGTGGTTTTCTCCGAGTACTCCGATTACTTCCACCAATATAACTGACCGCCACGATATAACTGAAATATTGTTGAAAATGGCGTTAAACACCATAAACCAATCAGCCTTTCATTTAAATATTCATATTTACCATGTGTTGGTAAGGTCATTCTCTAAATTTTGATTTTATCAGTAGTAATTCTAATTCCTGGAGAACAATTACGAGTATATGATGGCATTATGGTACAAGTTCTGATTTGTTGTAGTCCAATTATCTTAAACTTCAAAACAACAAGGGTTTTCTTTAATGAATATTCAGATCTAATTAGCATAATTTGGGTGAGTGAGTGAGAGATTGTTGCTTAACGCCAACTCAGTAATTTTTCAACTATGTCATGGTGAGAACAAGTAACCTCACGTTTTATCGTTTATTTACAAATAGCAGTTTTTTCTATGATATCCCCCCGGTTTTTCAATGTGTGAAAGTAAACAATATATAAACAACTATGAATCGTGTAGTCAGATTATCTAAGTAATACAATCTTTGTGCAAAATATACATCACAGATCCAGTGAACCTGTGACCCGTGTGTCGGGGGTTATATTGATCCCTGTCTCGCCCCACCTGTTAATAACTATAACTTACCGGTACCTGATGACGGCTGGCTGTACTGTGGCGGTGGTGCCTGTTCTTCTGGATAGGGAGAATTTTTCTCCATAATTGAATAACAAACTTTAAAAAATATATATCCCTTCCAAGTCGTGTGTGTGAAGTTTAAATTGTGCGCAGTAAATGTAAAAAACTATGGTCTAGTTTAACGTTACAATATAGGATGCTACAGGCCCGCCGTGTTGAATCGTACAATTGTGTCGACAACAGTGTAATTTCATTCAATAACATTTTTTTAATCAGAAGAGTACCCTGGTTTACATGTCAACATTATTGTTTATATTAATAGTATATCTTGGTCAAAATATTTCAATCACATTTTTATAGTTAAATTCTACATTTTGTTTAGAATATGACACTTGCTTGGGGGTAGTGGGCTTGACAAGACAAGAGAAATATATGAGTTGCTATGGCCGCCAAATTGGTATTAGAAATCAGAGTCTGATCAAGACTTTACGACAAGAGGGACCGTCGTATGGTAGTTGTATTTACAGCTATACCTGTGCAATCAGTGTCTATCACCCCCAAAGATATGAGTTCGAACCCCGTTCATGACAAGGTGTACTCGATACAACATTATGTGATAAAGTTTGTCAGTGACTTGCGACAGATCAGTGGTTTTCTCCGAGTACTCCGATTACTTCCACCAATATAACTGACCGCCACGATATAACTGAAATATTGTTGAAAATGGCGTTAAACACCATAAACCAATCAGCCTTTCATTTAAATATTCATATTTACCATGTGTTGGTAAGGTCATTCTCTAAATTTTGATTTTATCAGTAGTAATTCTAATTCCTGGAGAACAATTACGAGTATATGATGGCATTATGGTACAAGTTCTGATTTGTTGTAGTCCAATTATCTTAAACTTCAAAACAACAAGGGTTTTATTTAATGAATATTCAGATCTAATTAGCATAATTTGGGTGAGTGAGTGAGAGATTGTTGCTTAACGCCAACTCAGTAATTTTTCAACTATGTCATGGTGAGAACAAGTAACCTCACGTTTTATCGTTTATTTACAAAACAATTTTTCTATGATATCCCCCCGGTTTTTCAATGTGTGAAAGTAAACAATATATAAACAACTATGAATCGTGTAGTCAGATTATCTAAGTAATACAATCTTTGTGCAAAATATACATCACAGATCCAGTGAACCTGTGACCCGTGTGTCGGGGGTTATATTGATCCCTGTCTCGCCCCACCTGTTAATAACTATAACTTACCTGATGACGGCTGGCTGAACGGTGGCGGTGGTGCCTGTTCTTCTGGATAGGGAGAATTTTTCTCCATAATTGAATAACAAACTTTAAAAAATATATATCCCTTCCAAGTCGTGTGTGTGAAGTTTAAATTGTGCGCAGTAAATGTAAAAAACTATAGTCTAGTTTAACGTTACAATATAGGATGTTAATTTGTCAGAGGTTATATTATGATGCTGAAATTGCATGAATGATCTCATGCTGAATGATCTCATGAAATCTGATCTAAAAATATCATATTAAATATAAGAACTACGTACCACATCTATTATTTCACGTTCAAATTGTAGTTTTTCGTAATTCATTTTTTCGTCACCTTAAATCTCATACAGACCAATTTTGGATTCATCGTCTGCTATGACATTGATAATGTACATATTGAGGTTAATATCAGGGGCGGATCCAGGATTTCAAGTTAGGGGGGACGGACTTAAAGAAAATTGCGCCGAGCGGAGGGAGGCGCGAACATTTTTGGGGTATTTCGTGTGAAAAATCACGATTTACCGCCAAAAATTTATATTTTTTCCAATTTTATGGGGGGGGGGGGGGGGGGTGGCGCCGGGTACGCCCCCTGGGGCATCAATTCAGAAACTTATTAACTTTGATCGGTCGAAAACTGGTCGAAATTTTGGTATTAATCTTAAAGAAGTAATAGATAGATTTATTTGGACAATAGAACTTTGTCATATTTTTTAAACACTTTTTTAACCGTACTTTATTCTTCACGACAACCAATACGATGATATATTCCAGTACATTTTTACAGACAACCATCACCAATCTATAAAAAAAAATGTCCAATATTTAAAAACCGTTTTTTTTTTATAATGTGGAAATATTTTGGGAAATGGTGTGAAGCAAAATGTTTAATGTGTAACGATTTTAGCAAGGACCCTGTGAGAATTATTTTTGATAAACTGATAACAAACCTTGGAATCAGATATCCCATAGAAAGTGGTTGTCGATAGATAATTGTTTTACAATCAAGTATTTCATATATATTTATGATGAGAACAAGTTTACAACCATATGATTAATCGTGTAGGTAAAATGTGTGTCGCTGCCATGAGTCTATGTATGATTGTTTTGATTGTCACTAGAAAAAGAGGAGATGGTAGATATTATTTTGCTTTGTGACAAACCAACAACAACACTCCTAATAAACTGTTGCTATCAGAATCTGCTGAAAGTTGTCTTTTACGTGTAAGGAGTGTGTCCTTTACATCCCGCGCTAAGGGATGTATTAAATTCGTTCCTCATAGCTGTCTGGTGTCCCTTTCACATAAAGTCGGCGTTTTCCTAGTGAAAGCCATTTGTTATTTTATTGATGTCAAATTCGCAGTCATGTTAGGATTCTAATAATAATAGGATATTATACATTATTATACAGCTATAATTTTAATCCAATCAAAAACAATATGGTTGTGATCGTCTTCCGTAATTAGAATCGTCAAAATGAAATACAACCGAATTAATATCAAATGGTGACCTGTTTCAACCTCATTTAAAATATACCTGGACATTCTTTAATACTTGTACATCACGTTCACGATCTTTTATTACAATACTATTTCACTCAAGCGAACATTTTGGTCCTGTTCTAGTTAAAGGACTTTATCAAACATAATCATACAGTTTACATGTACTGCAGTTAATACGCATTTAAACCACAGAAGAATATTTCTATTTTCCACACCTTGTGGTGTGGGGTCGCTATTGTGCATGCGAAATATTAATTGCAAACCCCATTGACTGGCTATTTGCTGCCTGTCTAGAATAATTTTTTTTCGCGATCGACAGTTCAGAAGCTAGAAAACAATATGATGAATAGTGTCTGTCAATCATGCAAACAATAACTTATGCACGTGACAGAACGCATTTTCAATGCACTACATACACAAACTTGTGATCCATCATTTGTCCATTGGAGGTTGATTTAAGAGAATGGAACTGATAGAAGTTAAAAGTTTGATTTGGGCGCAAAAGGGGAAACTTTATATAATTTATGAAAATGTTATGTGAATTCAGTGGCCAACCATCCCAGTCTGATGGCAACAGAAAAGGTATTGTTCTGATATGCCTAACGTTGTGTCTGCAATCGACGGAACTTCACATGAGATACAAATTCCATCCAATGAACCCCCCAAAAAAACATACTTTCAGCAAACCAATTCTTTTCATTGAATGATATGAAAAGAAATTTTATAAACAGTGATAATCATAAATTCCATCAATATCAATAAAACAATTACCTTTCATCTTAACTGAACTTGAGCCGTCGTGGTCGTATGGTAGTTGAATTTACAACTACCTGTGCAATCGTTGCTTATCACCACTTAAGTTGAGAGTTTGAACCCCATTCATGGCGAGGTGTACTCGATAAAACATTATGTGATAAAGTTTGTCAGTGACTTGCGACAGGTTTGTGGATTTCTCTGGGTACTCCAATTTCCGCCACAAAAGTAGTAAATGAAATATTTTTGAAAGTGGTGTTAAACACCTAACCTCCAATGGACAAATGATGGATCAAACGTTTGTGTATGTAGTGCATAACATAAAACACCTTTGGGTCATAATGTGAGAGCTATCTGTTGGATTGTGCCCATATCTACTCCTTTTGGATCAAACTATTTTATTTCATTTTAGAAGAAGCATCGATAGACCATTAAACGGCTACCTCCGTATCCCTGTAGTAATAACTATTTCAGTATCCCGGAAGAAAATATATAATCAATCATTGGGGGCTTATGAAAAAAAAATATTTTGGATGAAGTGGTGTTTATTTTATTTTTATCTTACATTTGTATATAACTGTTACGTTCCGACATACCATCGTTTTATTACGGCAAAGATTGCTTCTCAAATATCAAAACGTCATCAAAGCGCTTGGAATATTTGAACATTTTTCCGTCGTTTTTCAAGAAATTTAACACCTCGTGAAACCAAAAAAATACTTTAACAGTATTTGTGTTTTATTTATTTTAATAATCTGGTAAAATATTTTTCTGGTGCACGACTGGTGCTTAATTTCTTCGAAAACCGTCCAAATATCGCGGGCAAAATTCCACGAAATACAGAAAACAAATAACGCTCATGACGTCACAATGACGTCAAATACGTATCGAGTTTGTTGGAAACAAGTTTTAACATCAAAAGTATGATCTCGTCTATAATACATAAAATATTAATCAAGTATTTTCTAAGATAATGATTCATTAAATATGGGGCCATATATGGCACTTATAGTCTCCAGTTCTTTTTATGGCATTGACGCCGGATTGCATGCACTGAGTTTTTCTCTTGGTTTCAATGTACACAAACTGTATTTAAAATAAATACAATTATTTACAGAAACATAAGTTATTTACTGATGAATTTCATTACTTGAAATGAATCATGAAATGTACAGATTGTGGATATAATGGTCTCATATATACAATCAGAAGAGTGAAAATATTGATTTTAAGGGTCTGGCTGCGGTTATAAATAAATTAATATTTAACAACCTCCACAATCCTCCACCAACAAAATATTCTGATATAATCATTAACCCTCTATACTCAAAACAGCTGCTCAATTTGGTGTTGGTGGAAGACTGTGGAGGTATATAAAATAGCTAAAATGTACATTAAATATGTCGTTTGTCGTCCATTTTTAGCATTATCCGTCTAATTATGATGTCATTATGACGTCATAACGCACCCAATTTCACGGAAAGTTACATTTTTGGAAAATTTGTTTATCTATCAATTAAATTAGTAAATTGTTTTTATTCTATGTCGAGCATTATTTTTTAATATAATGTGGGGCCAATTTTGCACCTTAACGCCTCTCCCTCTTATCCTGATTCCGAACCAACCAGTCTTTGCTCTCTCTCCTTATGGCTGCGTGCTTAACGGAGAATCAACAAATACCAATTTTACAGTCTTTGGTTTGACCCGATCGTGTATAATTTTGGTGTCATCGGCGTATTGAGATAATCTAGATTCTATATCTTTTTATTTGCACCCTTTATGTCATTTGATCTCAGAACAACAATTGAGCATATTTTTTTGCTTTATTATATCTAGTTAATCAATATGCATAGAATCGAATGGTCACAGGGTTAAGGCTATGATGTTTAACGCCACTTTCAACAATATTTCAGTTCTATCGTGGCGGTCAGTTTTATTGCTGGAGGAAACCAGTGTCCGAAGAAAACTTCCGATATATCGCAAGTCACTGACAAACTGTATCACATAATGTTGTATCAAGTACACCTCGCCATAAACGGGGTTCGAACTCACAACTTTAGTGGTGATGGGTACTGATTGCACAGGTAGTTGTAAATCCAACTTCCATACGATGACGATCACGACGACCCCTTATATGCATTGATCGTAAAGATACACAGATATTAATATAACAGCGACTAAGGTTTTAATTGATAGAATTACAAATTTCTGTGATTATAATGATAATTTGTAATGCTGTCGAATAATATATAATGGCAGTTCGATTCACAGGTGCCGCTAGTAATCATAGCACGAAATGCCCCAATATTATACCAAGATAGGTAGCACCGAAATGTTACCCAGCTCTTAGTCCTGTCTTCAATGTCTTGTATCTCAATTAATACTGGACAGAAATGTCCAAAAGATACACACGATTACTAATAAACTATTCTTTTTAAAGAAAAATAAAGTATTCTTTGCTTGACTCTAGAATATGGAGTATATTTTTAAACATTTGAAACATAATATATGGCTGGTATCGATTAAATCACCAGTCCAAAAAAAATTCCCATCATTTGTCCACTTCAAAAGATGATTTTGTCGACAATGAGTCAGATTAAAAAGTCGCTACTAACTTGTCATACTAACTTCACCAACCATCTTTGAAATGTCTGCAAATTTAGCATATTATACATCAGTAATCATTGATGTCATACATTTAAAATGTAGAAATATTAACCAATCAGGTCACCGCTTTCAACTCTGAATAAAATGTTGCGAGCGTCTTGCCAATCTCTTCCACGGTAGAGTTATCGGTAATAGAGTTTAAGGACCGACAACTCTTACGAAGAGATTGTTGTCTTACATTGGAATTTGACTGACAATTTAAATTTCACCGCCAAATATGTGTTTCTAATGCATAAACATATATTCTAGAGTCAAATGAAGAACTTTATTTTTCTTAACTTATAATTTTGACCAGCATTAACCTTCTTGATATATACAATAGTATATATTACTTGAAGAGGTTTGGGTCATTTCATGCGATGATTGTTAGTCATACCAATCTACTACCCAGCTGGCACACTACGTATTCACAACGTTGCAGTTTGGTTGCTGTTTGGTCAGGTCCCTTTCTTACGTGAAAATTACGTTGCCACAACGTATTTTAGATACGTGATGTGCAAGTCGTTGTGACAACGTATTTTCCAACGTTTTTGTTACGTACGGATATGGTCTTGATGCTAACGTAAAAGCTCAAACGTAATGTGTACGTCCTGGTAACGTATTCAGAATACGTTATATGCAAGACGTTGTGACAACGTACTTTCCAACGTTTTTGTTACGTACGGATATGGTTTTGATGCTAACGTAAAAACTCAAACGTAATTATTACGTCCTGGTAACGTATTCAGAATACGTTATATGCAAGTCATTGTGACACTGTAGTTTGAACGTTTTTGTTACGTACGGATATGGTCTTGATGTTAACGTAAAAGCTCAAACGTAATTTTTACGTCCTGGTAACGTATTTCAGGATATATTTTATATGCAAGTCGTTGTCAGACAACCGTATTTTAATATAAAGATAAATCATTAAGGTATATCACTGGAAAAGGGAAAGGATCTTAATTAAAAAGTGAATTGTTCAAATTGGAAGGTATTCCCTAGACATGACTTTGAATTTGATAGTAGTTGATCTCCTGATTCCAAAAATGCATGGTTGATAGGGACTTTTTGCATTTCCAGGTTCATCAGTAAAAATGTGACGACTTTTTGCATTTCCAGGTTCATCAGTAAAAATGTGACTAAGTTGTGTTGCTATTTAGCAACATTTTTGCGTTAAGATGATACAACTGGCTATAGTTGTATATCAATAGCAATAAAAAAAACATAATAATTTTTTTTAAAACGCCATGTACGAGGATCGAATCGGTGACAAAGACAAAGACAAATGTGGCCTCCTGATCGTTAATCTTTCCACTGAACTTAGTAGAACGTGATGTATAAGGTAATATATACAAATGTACAGACAATGGACAAAAGTATTCGCATGCTTCCAATTTTCCCTATATATTTCATATAAAACTACAATTTTTCAGAAGCTTTTCCTGAAGTCAATTCACACCCGATTTCGATAATTTTTATATCAGTAAAAACAGAATTGTATGTAGCTTTACTGTATAATTTCAAAATCATTTTCTATGATAAACATTTTGAGAATATACAAGCTAAATACACAACTGAATTAATTTCTTTCGAAATACAATGCTTTAATAGATAGTACCTTTGTAGAAAAAATATTTAAGTTTGTGTTTAAATCATGGCGATTTGAAAAACATGCTTCAAAAAGTTATTTCAAAATTACTACTATAAACTACATATCTTTCTGCTTTCCTTGATGAAATAATGATTAAAATCGGACGTGAATTGATTTCAAGATAATATTTTGAAAAACTGTAGTTTTATATGAAATATATAGGGTAAATTGGAAGCGTGTGAATACTTTTGTTCATTGTCTGTATCTCCAAGATTTAATTACTTGCAATAAAATTATCATATCCAAAAATTAGAAGTACTTTTCCTACAATGCGGAAATTCAGTGTGTCCGTCAACGATTCGATAATAGAAAGTTATTGCTATTTCCGGAGTTTGAATTTGCTACCAAAATTCAAATCATTTTGATGTTTTGTGACAATTTTAACAATTTCTTTGATGTCCCGAACATACAACAACCTCGAGTTTAGAAGCTAGAAATATAAGGTTAGTCAATAGAATTACATCTATGAATGAGCAATCCAAATTGATTTAAGAAAATACTGTGTTGACGCCAATTGTCATTCAGAATTTCAATCATTGTTAAATTTTGTGTCGAGCTCCCTGAGCCTCATTGGCCTCAATTGCCACAGGGGCTCGCAGTTATATTTTCACATCGCCAGGTATATGTAAAAAGAGCATATACCTGGCGATGTGAAAATATAACTGCGAGCCCCTGTGTCAATTGCATGTATTACAGACATTTTTACATAGACTCTTAAGATCAGATGAAGCCATTGAAGGTTAGAGGCATCCGATTTTCATTTTGTCTAGGAACCTCGAACATTTAATTTTTATTTCATTAATTAATTCAGCTTGATTTAACTTAAATTTTAAGCCAAAGGTATCATTTTCAAGTTCAGATAATAACATGCATGCAATAGGGATCATTCACCGCTTTTCCCGTTTGGTGACGCTGCTGTTCCATAAGTGGTTACATGTGCGCTTGAATCACAAAGACGCTTGTATCTAACGTTAACCTAATGACGGCACAAACTTGGACAGTGCAAACATTGAAGGTTTAACTAGTACAGCGCGGGTGGTATTACTTGTTAACAGTTAGAAGTATAGATTTAGTTGACGAGTATACGGTATGTAAAATAAAAGTATAAGTCTTAAAATCATATGAAAAGAGTTTTATTATGAACATATTAAGAAATACAACAGATGTTTACAAGCCATATCGGCATGTACGTTGGTGTAGCCTAGTGTACATGATGTTAGGTCTATCTATATTTAAGTAATCTTCAAATCTAAATCACACTCTTTAAAATTAGTTGGTACAAAATTATACATATAATATATTCCTTCTTTGTGTAGTGTTATTAACTGTTAAAGATTCGACAACAAGCGGATTAATCATAGCATTTATTTTAGAAAGATTTTGAGCAGATGTATTATGAATAGTTAAATAAAGAAAATTCGCTGTTTCTTACTATTTTAAATTATTTTCGACAGATTTTGGTAGCACTCAAATAGTTTGTACAATCAGACTGGCGGATCATGGTACAAAGCCTAGAACTGCCATACAATATAAAACTAAAGACTCAAATTGTCACCGACAGAATTCCGTCCGGGTTTTAAGTGGAATTCGTGCTGCTCAATCTTCAGTTTTCTGTGTAGTTTTTATTAGACCACTGTTTTATCATTTTTTCCTTTTTCGATTGGCCATTGCATTGCCTGCCCGTCTTCGATTTATGACTTCCGATAACTCTTTTGGCATCTACAAACAAACTTTTCTTATCTGTTGACCTATTCACGCACCACTATACTATCCCCATTATCAAATTTATTTCATTGTAGTATATATGGGCTGTTTAAAAAAAAATGGCTCCAACATGTGAAAAAAATGTCCAAATTAAACTCACTCCTAAAAACTTTCTGCTGATAATTTTCAATGTTGTATGCATTGAAGTAAATGAAACAAGAAAGAAACTATGAACAGTTAAGCAATAAATTTTTAAGAACCTTTTATTGAACACAAATTGGCATGAAAAACATGTAAAACACATACTTATTCTATATCAGTTAAACAATCTTTAGTCTCCATTATTTTGTATAATGGTTTCTCAAACAATGTAACTGATATAAATGACTTTTTGTGCAAAATATTGGGTTATTGGTAGTTGTAGTTTTTCTTAAAAGCTATTTTTTATGAAAAATTCTCAATATTTTTTGTCCAATCTACCTGATAAAGTTTTTATTATCAAAATGATAACGAATATTTTTACTTAAGACGGCAAAATTGTCAAACTTTAAAGATAAGTAGCCATTTGTAAAAAAAAATCACAATGTTTTTGTTGCACTCCTGACATTTTATAATAAAGAAAAAAAAGAAGAAAATATCACATTTTAAAATGCCAACATTGAACAGTGATGTTACTGTTAACTCATACAATAATCTTTACCTGTTTCAATGAAATATTTGTACAGTATTTGGAAATTTGTAACAATTGTTTGCCATACACACTTCTTTAATACCCAGTTTTAGCAGCAATATTTTTAATTACATTTGAAAATTTGTATTATACCACTCTAATATATTAGATAAATCATAAAGAAATAATTAGAATATTTTTATAGGCTAGAAAAGGCAATTTATTATAAATTATCATTATTTTATCAATGGTACTATTTCATCAGGATATGTTGCACTCCTGACATTATATTGCCATCAAGAAAAAGAAGAGTTATTAACTTAAAAACAATTCACAGGGGGAAAAATCAGTTGGGTGTTCTTTCACGCATTAGTTTTACCAAGTTTTAATGATACGTAATTGTTTCTTAAAGTAACATTTTTTTAGTTATTTGTAACTTGTTTACAGCCATACTTCTCGAAAATTCCAACTTATTTTTGAAATATACTATACAAAAACATTTAAAACATGTATTAATCTAAATTAATATTGAAAATAGATGTTTAATGTACAATTACAAGTATTTTTTGGATACTTAGAAAATTGATTATATCAAATTTCAATGATTTTTAAATATTTATGTCAGGATTGCAACATTTACATGGTCAACTATAAATTATCTATAAGAAAATAGATAAATGCATTTATCATAAACTTTATCAAGTCAATTAATCTCCAATATCTAATGAACCTAGAAAACATGTTCCCTTGTCAGAGAATGTCTCTAGTATTAATACCTAATAGATATTAAAGCATGAGACCATTTAAAATGAACAAAAATGCTTTATTACATAAAATTAAAAGCACATAAAATGCTATTGGCACTTTTAATTTTTTCAAACATTATTCTAAACTTGACAGAATCTCATTTTATTTAAATCATCCATATAAAAAGCTATAATTTAGACTGTGTAGAAGATCACTTAAAACTAGTTGCACTCCTGACATGAATCAAATGCTTCTGTGAGAGATATTTTATGTATCTCAAACAGGTAAATGGGTTTTATCTGTTCTCTTGGTCAGTCTCTGTTGAAATAGAAAGACAAATGTGATTTTAGTTACATTTAAAAGAAAATATGTCTAAGAAAATATCAATTGTTGCACTCCTGACATTTGAGGGTGCTGCCTTTAATGTGACATTCTTGGCCTTACTACTGATTTTAGTGTATTCTTTAACTATGGTTTTGAAGCAGCAATGATGTATTAAGGTTTATTTATACCCCATATCTTTGAAAACTAAAAGACAACATTTCTACAATGTAATTTAGGAAAACTTGCATAAATGTTTGTTGCACTCCTGACTAGGTACATCTTTTTTACAAAGCCATATTTTTATGCAATAATAAATGTGAAGCATGATCTATTGCTATCTTAAAGTATGTCAACATATCAAAGTTTGTGATGAAATAGATTTTGATAACATATTGTTTGATTTAGCACTGTGGTAGGTTGTTGAAAATTAAGGATTTTTTAAAGTGTCACAAAAAAGTGTTGCACTCCTGACAATTTTGACATGTTTTTTGGACATTTTTTTTTGTTATTCTAGATATCATAAAGATTTTTTGCAGTAACAAACATCAAATCATTACAGATCTTTTGAACTATTTAGATCCAATAAAATCATAAAAATGAGTAAATTAGACAGCTATAGCAGTAGGAGCCATTTATTTTGAAACTGCCCATATGCCACATTATTTTTTGTGGGTTTATTCCATTCTAATGCAGGTAAAAACGTTATTTATAACTTAAGTTAGCTGCATGTTATTGAAATGAACAGTCAAACGATTTGAATTACAATTTCAGAAATGCTACGAAAAAATCGGAATTTGCATAAAACCCAGCGTTCTATACAATTAAAAAAAGCATAGATAAAATGTAAACTACACGATTGGAAACGTACGGACTACTGGGTTTGGTGCTTAACACCACTTTCAACAAATTTCAATTATATCGTTGGGGTCAGTTTTATTGGTGGAGGAAAACGGAGTGCACAGAGAAAACCACGTACCTGCCACAAGTCGCTGGCAAAATTTATCACATAATGTTGTATCGCCTGGGCGAGATTCAAACTCATAACATTAGTGTTGATAGGTACTGATTGCATAGGTAGTTGTAAATCCAACTACCAAACGATCACGTCCACGAAAACCCCTAACGGACTACTGAGTTAAATATTGTAGGGAATGTCAGTTTAGTTTTTTCTTTCTTTAAACTGGATATATCATACAGATAAAGAATATTTTTTGTTGGAAAAGTTTGGAAAATAATCACAAATATCTTCCCTTTGGATTGTTTATTACAAACATAAATTTATTATTATTATTTTTTTTTTAATCATTAGCCGTTTTTGGATTTATTTTGAATAAACTCCCCTTTCAAAGATATGAAGTACCAACTATGTTACTTGAAAAGGTGTCTACACACACAGATAGTCCATTTGTTCATTAATACAAGTTTTTTTTAAATTATTAAAATTTTATATTACTGCCTAAAGGTATAAATGAATTTGTTGTGTTCCTGTGTATTGTACATTTTGGTTTTGATTTTTTACCCTTTTACCCAGATTTTTATTATTGGTCATAAGTGGTTAACAAATTTCCCAGAAATTAGAACAAAAATTCTGCTTCAGAGTGCATTTTTTTTTCAGTTACAAAAATGTAGCATCGAAATCTTTTTATAAAAGTTAAATACACCCTTTTCCCCTATAGTACTAATGTTCATGTAAGAAATGAAATGTGATACATGTATACACCGTTAGGAATTTAATTAATAACCTAATATACCTGTCGTTCTGTAGTCAACTGTTCAAGCGAAATGGTTTTAAGTATAAGATACAGTACTATTTAAAAAAAAATACAGAATTTTCCAATTCATGTAATGCCCTTATAACATGAATAGGAAAATTCTGTAAACTCGTTCTCAAATAAAACTGTTCTCACGACTATTTATTTTATAAATTATAACATTATTGTACAAGTTAGATAAACTACTATTGAAACAAAAGAAGTTGCACCTATTGCGGGATATTCAATACTCTTATCTCAAATCGCTTCTCTTTTGTTTAAAATAGTACTGTACATGTATTTTATACTTAAAACCATTTCGCTTGAACAGTTGACTATAGAACGACAGGTATATTAGGTTATTAATTAAATTCCTAATGGTGTATACGTGTATCACATTTCATTTCTTACATGAACATTAGTACTATAGGGGAAAAAGGTGTATTTAACTCTTATAAAAAGATTTCGATGCTACATTTTTGTAACTGAAAAAAAAATGCACTCTGAAGCAGAATTTTTTTTCTGGGAAATTTGTTTTCCCTTTATGACCAATAATAAAAATCTGGGTAAAAGGGTAAAAAATTAAAACCATAATGTACAATACACAGGAACACAGCAAATTCATTTAATTGACGTGTCCTTGTAGGTGTAAAACCACTAATTAATTTCTTTAAGGTTTTCTACTAAATTTGTGTTTTTTCGAGCCTACCTGGTCATTTTATCTTAAGTTTAACCTTTCCAAGACCATATATTTTCTGAAACGTGCATGATTCCTCTACGTTCTGTCAAAATATCAGGGCATGTTTAAAATCTTGTAGTGAAATGCCATGCTACGGAAAACACCTACTCTAAAAATAGCTCGGTCATCCCCAAGAAATTCAGTATGTATAGGTCATGCATCAAATCCTCCATAGAGGTATTGAAATACAACTAAATCCATCAAATTTGGGCTCACAATAATCCCTATTTATTTAACTTCAATTATCAATTTTAATTAGTCCATTCCATTCAGTAGTTTTCACAATACTACAAAGTGAAAGGAACTTTTTTCTTGAAAAGTGACTACTTTCGTATATGTTCCAAGCTCTGATTGGTGAATTAGTGGTTTGACACCTGTACCCAACGTTAACAATTCAAGCGTCCTCGAGATTAAAACGTTCTGCTAACCACTTGTGGAACAACAGCGACGTCTGTCGAAAGAAATTTGGTGAATGATCCCCATTAAAAATTATGTCTTTAATGTAGATCATATGAAAATTGCAGACTTCCTTATGTTGTCCCCATCTTAGATATGCAAATTATCAAATGGCACCTCATTTCTGGCTATACTACATTTGTATTAGGAGGCAGGGGGCAGTAGCCTTTTTTTTTTTTTTTATTGTTGAGACAGTATGATGATATATATAAATGAGACTGAATAAAATAACTTAAATTTCTTCTTTATAATTTCAGAGCTGGTTCATTTCTGTAAAAGTGGTAAACAAGTACAATTGGATTTGAGGTTATAAGCTGTTATAGGCACATGTATACAAATGTAATTGATCATGACCATGTGACTTTTCAACATAGCAAACCAGTCGAAATAATTCCTGCCCCCATGTAATATTGGAAACCACAGATGTCACCTGCTTCATGTCCTGTAATGTCAGACCGATCAACACATAGCTAAAGCTAGACAACAGCAAATTTCACCATCATGTAATCAGAGGTAATCAATTTCATGTTCTTCTAACCAGACAAGTCAACAACATTATATTTTACATCAAATAATCTAGTCCTGAGGCAATTTTGTAGGGATTAAACTCTATCAGATCACGAAAGCTACCATGATGAACCAGAAATTAGACTTCATGCACAAAAGACATATTGATATACCTGTATATAAAATTAATGAAAGTAAGTTAAATAATGATACATTATTTGTACATGCATACACTTATACCAATAGAACTCCTCCCATATTTACAGTGTGTGGCTATCACAGAAACAAAGGGTTCTTTAGATGAACTTGTTACATTTAATTACATGTACACAATCTACTTCAAATACAGAACATTTCTTAAGAAGAGATTTACATGTATGTTAGATATCATGAGTTACAGTTGACTATAAAATCAAAATAAACAAATTTTAAAAAGGTTAACCTATCTGATAGAGATCCCATCCCAAAGACAAATTAACTGTACAGTACCTGTAATGAAATTTTGAGAAATCAATTAATAAGGAATATAGTTATGTAATAAAAACTGCAGAAAAAATGCCTAAAATTCCCAAGAGTAAATAAGTATGATCCTTTGTCAGAGCTTTGTAACATGGACTTAATTTTTTGGTTCATTTCTTCTTTTCTTTTTAAAGTTTTCTATATTAAGTGTAGAAATAATAAAAGTATAATAAATGAAGATACATTTTTTTTTGTAATATTGGTCAGTAGAGAAGTACTGGGCATGGGTGATTATGCAGCTTAATTGCTATTTAATTAGATCACACCACTGATTGATCAATATAAATTTCCTCCCCACTGACTGCTTATATGTGCTTTTGTAATTTTCGTAATTTCTCGTTAATGAAATGAGATCATGAAAAACATTTTACATGATATGTTTATATCAAAAACTGTAAGATAAGTGCTGTCTTAAATCAATTTTTAATATAGAGATATAAGTTTGTTGCATATTAAGTGTAAGTTCCTTTCCGAGTCTAATGTTTTACATACTGTAATGCTTCTTCTAAAATTAAGTTTTAATTTTGATAATATTGTAGTCTTGCAATAGATCTAAATGTTTGAACTGCACTTTTTTTGTACTATTTCTCTTCCAATTCTCCTCTGTTCCCATGGTGTTTTTTTTTTTTTTACATAAATGGAGGTGTATCTTTTCTAGATTTGTCTTATCAATAAAATTTAACATAACTATATGTTTGGTCACTGTTTTTGGATTTCTTTCTTTAGCTCTGTAATATACATCCATGCAATATATTTCTGAGTTATAATCAATTAATTATAGGTTTACAATGTGTCTTCACTTACAGTCGCAAATATCTGTTTACCTAACTCTGCTATGCGTCGTTAGGTAAACACATTTTGCAACCGTAAAACCCACGATTTACATCCACAAAGCTTAAAATACAATACAGTTATCTCCTAAATATAATAATTTCAAGCTTCTGATCATGATCAAAATAGTTACTAAAAATACTTTCACCCCTAAAGTTGTTCGATTTAGCTGAAAATATTAATATCATATTATTTTTTTCAGAACCAATCCACCATTGAAGGGAGCTTTCCAGATGCTTGATGGAGAAAAAAAACTTTATAGTTTAAGGAAACCTTTCATTGTTCATTTAACTTTGTTGTTTTTTATATCTTACATTTTTTTGCTGACCAAATGTTAGAATTTGTATGTGGTTTTTTTTTGTATGCAAGTTTTGTGATTTATATCAGTATCAGTATGGTTGAGATAATGTGGGTTAGAGTTAATTATAAGGTTATGTTTATAATGGTAGAGGAAACCGGACGTACCCAGGATAGTATGATATAATATAATGTTGATTGAAAGTTGATTGGTTGAATGAGAATCATGATTTGTATGCCAGTATATAAATTGAAATTTAACATTTAAAGTACAAATGTATTTGATTTTTTTTCAGATTTATATAATTGTGTGTATTTATACAAGTTTCATGTTTTTCTTATTGGATTTATCATGTTAAACGGATAATTAATAGATAGGTTAGGGTTATGCCATATGGTGTTTAACACCACTTTCGACGATATTTAATTTATATCATGGCGGTCAGTTTTATTGGTTGAAAAACCGGAGTACCCAGAGAAAATCACTGACCTGCCGTAAGTCACTGACAAACTTTATCACATAATTAATGTTGTATCAAGTACACCTCGTCTAAGCGGATTGGAACTCACAACATTAGTGGTGATGCGCACTGATTGCATAGGTAGTTATAAATCCAACTACCATACAATCACGACTGCCCCCATATTTAATAATATATATTTTTATCCCCCCGCGATAGCGGTGGGGGATATAGAAATAGCGACTGTCCGCCGTCACACTTTCTTGTTTATGCGATAACTTAGTAAACATGGATGGATTTGAATAATTTTTTGCATGTGGCTTGTAATTATCATTATCTTAGATGGGTTCTTACATGGTAATATTTGAAGCAAGGGTTTTGGGGGGAAATCATAGTTTTTGGTTGAAAAATCAACAATTTTGAGAATTGGGTCTTGTTTATGCGATAACTTTAGTAAACATGGATAGATTTGAATAATTTTTTGCATGTGGCTTGTAATTATCATTATCTTGGATGGGTTTTTACATGGAAATATTTGAAGCAAGGGTTTTGGGAGAAAATCTATATTTACATCAGAGGTTTACAGTGTTCAAAGTGGAGTACTTCCTGTATATTATTCAGGTCATGCTGCAATATACTCCATCCTTCAATAAAGTATGTTATACATTAAGACTGCAAGGCTGCTTTCTATAAATATATAAAACTAAATATTATGCAAGTGCGAGGGGATACGTCGTGCATTTATGCGCTAGGCAGTTCTTTTATTTCTTTAAGAAAGAAAGAAAAATTAGGGTTATATTTTTTCTCTGTAGGGGATGCGATATATTGGTTTTGATATTTTTATTTTGAATTGCTAAGTTTAAAAGATTATTGTTCTTTGTTATATTTTTATATACAATTAACAAGAAAATTTTGGGGTTACAGCTTTTTCAGGATTGGGATGTGTACACTGGTAGATCTTACTATGAAGCTTATGCTTCAGGGCCCCTTATATCCCGGAAACAACTTTTTTAATGAACTAACTTTTCAACAAAATTAATGGAGTTTTTTTAAGTCTTTGTTATCAAAATAAGGCTATTTTAGTAATAGAATCATAAGTCAATGGGTTAAAGTACTTAATATTGACCTTAGAATATGTTCCAATTTCATATGGCCTCAAAATGTCCCTGTAATTAGTAAAATTTCCAAACTTGTATGAGGGGTTTCAGCACTTGAATCCCAAGCTGTATGGGCTCCTTGACTTAGCCAGAATCTATTCATAGCCTACATTTTGGCAGTTGGATCCTCGAATCCTTCGTTGGTGCACAGCTTAATAGTTTGACAGCTCAGTCCTTATGCTAGAACCAATCGGAACCACAAACAGACATATGAATTCTTAATTCAGGCTGCACTCATCTGGCTTGTGCATTCAAACACCAAAAATCAAGACTCACCTCTTTATCCTAACGATCCCCCTCTAATGACCTTCCTCTCTAGTAATTTAAAGAATGAACAAATTCTTTTTTCTGTGTATTGATGTTGGGTGGTGTGATCTTGGTTCCTACAAATTTGTCTTCGTTTTTTGGTAATTTTCTATTATATCTTTTTTAATGTTTAATGTTAAACTAAAGAATAGATGTATAAGTCAAGTTTGGTCCATAGTTAGCAGGCCTAAGCAGGGTGATATTTTTATATGTATACATGTATTTCTGCTGTTTCCTTAGCTAGCAACTAGTGCTTCAGTTCCCATATTTATTGAGATATTTCTGTTTTCTAGCATAAAATATATCCCAGTACAGCAATTTAAATAAAAATCTGAGATATAGTGGTTAAATTTAAAAAAAACAATTATCAGGATCTCCCATGGAACAACACCATTGAAGAAGATACCTTCCGTTACCCAGACCTCTTTGCAGGTGGGAAAGGGATCAATGTTTGGCCCATTGTCAAGGACTCCACCCCAACACCCTGTTCATGGCCCTTTTGACCTTGTTGGTTATTCTTGCTGGCTGCAAAAGGGCCCACATAATAGTTCAGGGAGCTTAAAATGTAGGTCCTCCACTGGATGTGTACCTGTTCATTACTTCTAGACATGTTATCTATATACATCTTTAATTTTTATCAAATGCAACTTTCACAAGATAAAGATTTTTAGTACATTTATTATACATGTTTTTTAATCTGATATATTTATTATTACCGGATATATTTATATTTGTATAATAATTACATCTAAACATTTTGGCATCTTTAAAATAGATTATGATGGGAGGAGTCTGAGAGTAGAAAGAGTGTTTCATCATCTGTAAAAATTGCAATAATTTGGATTAATAAATGTTTAGAACTTTATATTTTATTAGTTAACTCAAAAAAATTAAGAACCTGGGATGGAAATAAGAACATCACAAAAGGTCCTTAAATACACAAAAAATAATGTAGTTGGTAGTTGCATGGTGTAACGGTCTTAATGTGATTATAGTTACCCTATTATCCAAATTACGTTGTCACAATGCTTCGACAACGTAATTTGGCTATAAAAGTCCTTTTAGAGTTGTATATTGTAGTTGTATAACCATAAAGAGATGGTTGTAGTTGCGTCGTGTAAAGATCCCTAGGTGGTCGTAGTTACGTTGTGTAAAGATCCATAGGTGGTCGTAGTTACGTTGTGTAAAGATCCCTAGGTGGTCGTAGTTACGTTGTGTAAAGATCCCTAGGTGGTCGTAGTTGCGTTGTGTAAAGGTCCCTAGGTGGTCGTAGTTACGTTGTCGAAAGGTCCCTATGTGGTTATAATTACGTCATGTAAAGGTCCTTTGGTGGTTATAAATACGTCGTATAAAGGTCTTATGATGGTTGGTAGTTACGTTGTGTAAACGTCCTTAATTAGTTGTAATTACCTCGTATAAAGGTCTTGTGATGGTTGGTGGTTACGTTGTGTAAACGTCCTTACATGGTCATGGTTGTCGTTTGGTTGTAGAATGGTCTTTTACTACGTAGTACCACAACGTGGTATTTACGTCTAGGGGAGTCTACAAATCGGCGTAGTTAAAACGTAAAATTATTACGTTGTAACAACGAAAACGTTACGTTGTCACAACGTAATTTGGCTAGTAGGGTACCCTGTGTTTACATTAAAATCTAATGTCACTATGCTAATGTTGACGTGAATTAACGCGCACGGGTCGATGGGGTCATTTTGTGCAATGATTCTTACCGGTGTCTCTGGATTAACGCCCGTGGCCAAGTATATTCAATAATTATATTTAAAGAAAAAGGTTTGTTATTGATATATGACATGTCGGTGACTTTCTTCAGTTACTCTACCAATAAAATTGACCGCCACGATATATTTGAAATATTGTTGACAAGGCGAGTACAGCCATATTGCAAATTCGTGCACATACAGACGAAGAAATAATTGAACAAAGCGAGATAACTCCAGGACAAATTTTCATCCGTTCCTTTTAGAAAATGATTTAATTCAGTTTTTCAAGATGTACATAATTGTTACGTCTCACGGAACATAAGAGAATACAATTTCCTGTTAACTTTTCCATTGTCTGTAATACTTACATTTCAAACCGCATCGGTGGTGTAATGGTTAACATAATCACCTCGAGTGTGGTAGATCGTGGGTTCGAGCCCTGATCGTGTCAAAACAAAGACTATAAAATAGGTATTTGTTGCTTCTCCGTTAAGCACGCAGCATGAAGGAGAAAGAGAAAGACTGGTTGGCTTGGAATCAGGATAATGTGTCCGAGCGTGGCAACATGTCTACCCGCGGACTGTTGTATCAGTGAGCTAGCACTATAAAAATCCAACTAAGCGTGATGGTCTAGTACAAAGCGGACTTTATCATCTCATTGAAAATTAACTTGTTCTCGCCATGATATAGCTGAAAATTGCTGAGTTCGCGTTTAACAACAATCACTCACTCACTTAGTTTTCTCAGATATCTTTAAAATATGACAAAAGAAATAAAAAAAAAAAGTATCGGAGTAATTGATCTATTGATTGATTGTTGGGACATTAACCTCAAGCGACAAATATTTCGTGCATATTCAGTACCAGAACAAGTTCAATAATTTTTAATATTATACAGATAGGGCTGAATGGAACAACCAGGACAACAACTTTTGACTGCCACTAGACAAGTGTTTGGAATGGAGGAAAACTTTTGCTTAATACAATGCATCCACTCTTTTTTTCAAAATCTACAAACAAACAAAAAACATCTCTAAACACGTTACTCTCTATGGTCCGTGGTCAGGCTTTCCACAATCTAATTACAGATATTCATTTTATCTTTTAAGCTCACATAAGTCAGAGGCTCATGTGATTTTTTTCTGCTCGAAATTTTTCAGGCGTCCGTCCGTCCGTACTTCATTAGCAAGGTAGTGTCTTTATACCACGAGTCTATATAGTAGTCATGAATATTCATGAATAAAAAAACACTCAACAATATACATGTAAGGAATAGCAACGTTATTTCTCCGTAGTTGGTAAAGTAAATTCTAAAAATACCAATGATGAATAACATGGTACAAGTAAAATTGATGGGGAAAATAAACTGAAAGTAGAATTAAAATACTGTGAATTATTTAACGTTTATCTTTACATGTGCCGGTACTGTACTCTTACTAGTATTGTCCACGGAAATCATGTTGCTTCCGTCCTCGTTCATATATTGGATCTACTTTCAGAAATCTTGAGATATTGTAGCAATTTAAAAATGGATGCGCCCATAACATATCGTCTGGAAATGTATTTTTCCCCCAATGAAATTTCTGACTTAATCTTCAAGATACATCCTGTAAACGTGTTAAACATGTAGTTTTGATATATAAGGTGTTTTTTTCTAAAGTGATGAATTAGTCGACTTCTTTTTAAGTGACGAGTCAAGAATTATCCATGGACAGTTTACTACGCCATATCTTTATATACATATTACTTTATCTGCATCAAACGAGATGCATCCGTCTGGAAATTTTGAAGCAAACCAACTTCCGGCGAATTACAATGTGCCGTGCATACACATATAATATTGTCTCATACAGCCTAGTTTAGCATTCTCTATCCAGAGTTGTCGTTCCCGCTAAGCTCCACTAGAGAATGCCTAGTTTAGATGGAGGTAACGGAATGATACGAGGTTTGCCGATTGCTATCTATCTTCTACTCATTGTTCCCATTTAATAGAAAATAAGTTATTTGAATAACAATACGTGGTTGTCTTAATCACTGACACATTGTCAAAGCAGTTATCACCATGTATTGTCCTTGCTGTTAATAAGTTGTGATGATTGTAGGTCATGTTAGGTATAATTGGGTAAAGGAGTGTAATTGGGGTTTGAAAATCACCTCCATTCATATATTCCCTCAGCATTAAAACCTTCTATTCATATATTTGTAGTATGAAAACTATAACTATTCATATATTGGCAGTTATTGGTCACCCATTCATATATTTGATTAAATTCACAAATATCAATTTTTTATAGAGATTGCGATATGAAATAATGTCCGGTGCTATGAAATTGTGTTCTAGTATAGGGTTAGGGTTAGGGTTAGTTGTAGAAATGTGGTCCATTGATATGTTGTAGGTCAAAATTCCCAATGCACCCATTCAATTATTTAAAAGAGGACAAAATTTACGACCCAATCATATATTTCAAGTCTGAAAAAGTCTAGCCATTCCAGTCACCCGTCTGTATATATAATCTGTATATATAGGAAGTGACACCCCCTTTTACCTCCTTTTTTTATTAGGTCACTTTCCTTGGAATCCTATTAATATAATCATTCCTGCATCCTGCATGACCCACACAAATTCAATTAAAAAGGTAAATTTTATTTAGAAATATATATTGACAGTTTGCTACAAAGAAAGTAAAAGATAATTTTTAAACCAATATAAAATATCCCCATATATGAAAAGAAGGTTGTCTCAATGATAAATTCTGTCGGTCTCTTCCATAACTTTATGACAACCTGCTGTACTTTCCAACCATCTGTTGACAATTTGGACAGGTGTGCACAACATCTTTGCAAGCATCCACACAGAATGGGATTAGGCAACACCCAAGCCACAACCTGAAAAAGATGCGAGTATTCCATACAACTCCATGTGATAAAGTTTGTCAGTGACTTGTGACTTACCCCTACCACTAGCCACAACCTAAAAAATACCAAGTTGATTATCATATTTTGTTCTTTTTTCCTCTTTTTTCAACTCGAGATGCGAATACTCCATACAACTCCAGGGATAAAGTTTGTCAGGGCACTGGTTTTCTGTGAATGCTTCGGTTTCCTCCGCCAATAAAACTGACCCTACCACTATGATATAGCTGAAATACATGTATTTATTACAATGACTTTAAATACTCATAAATGTCTTATTCAATTTGTAATTTCTGCAAATAAAAACTGTTTAAACTAAATACTCAGAAATCTATAGTCGCCGAAACGAAGCGTCTGCATTTATATAATCTACATATAGCTGAGAAATGCTGTTTATTTATTTGACTTTAAACAACAACTAATTAATGAATTTTCTGAAGACATTGTAAGAAATATAAAAAGAAAACAACCTTTAGTTACAAAGATGTGGATTAAATAAATAGGACCCATCGATCGTTACACTCATTGTGTATAAGAGATTGAGACAATGTATGCAATCGGCAAACTTCGCGTGAATCTGTTGCTCTCCTTCTATTAGACGGAGGAACGAAATCGGCCGAGTTGTGGCGAGTGACCATGTCCTTGTATGTAAACGGCTTAGCTTGTCCATATTTCTGGTATTGGGATCAAAATTGTGGGAAGATATCGAAAATGTCTGTAACACGGTACAGCCTGTTTCGTAGATACGATAACGTAACCCTCAGTCCGCTTTTGCTCCAGCGAGGGTTACGATTCTGTCCCATTCAACGTAATGGAGCAAATTAAAATTTTCGTTCCGTGAATATTTCAACTTTCTTCTTTTTTGCATATGTGGTCATAACTTATTATTCCCTACAATTTTTAAGTAATTGTGATACGAAATAAGCGTTACAATACCTGTTGCTACCTTCACGATCGATTTCGTATTCGAAAATTGTTTCTTGTCCGCCATGACACCTTACGTAGACTCTCGTGGTGGGTGGAGCCTATCCATATATGGATCTGAATTCCAAATATGGAAAACTTTTACTACGATGTTTACGGCAATCGATCCAAATAAGGATATCTTCAAAACTAGGCAGGTGCACGTGAAATAGCAACTTGTAAACAAAATGTCGGACAGAAAGAAGATTTCATGCATTCAAATTTTCAGATGGATATAAGTCTACCATGGATTGATGCAGCGTTTACTTAACACCTCAAGCTTTACCTAAATGTATTTATCTTTCACCCCCGTTAATTTTTCCAACCACTTCAACGGAATTAGGACAAAAAAACGCCAAGTGTGAATCACTCCGGGCGCTGCTCCATTACGTTGAATGGGACCGAATCGTAACCCTCGCTGGAGCAAAAGCGGACTGAGGGGTTACGTTATCGTATCTACCTGTTTCGAAACGGCTCGTATGTTCTCCTCCCTCAGGCACAGGTGACCTTATCTGATTTGGTCTCTCCTGTTTATGCCCTTTTATTTTATTGCTCCCAAAGATTTTTAAATTTATTTGTCTTTTAAATCTTTTGATTTTGAGCGTATCTGATGAAGGTTATAACTGAAACGTATCTGATGAAGGTTATAACTGAAATGTATCTGATGAAAGTTATAACTGAAACGTATCTGATGAAGGTTATAACTGAAACTTATCTGATGAAGGTTATAACTGAAACGTATCTGATGAAGGTTATAACTGAAACGTATCTGATGAAGGTTATAACTGAAACGTATCTGATGAAGGTTATAACTGAAACGTATCTGATGTAGGTTATAACTGAAACGTATCTGATGTAGGTTATAACTGAAACGTATCTGATGAAGGTTATAACTGAAACGTATCTGATGAAGGTTATAACTGAAACGTATCTGATGAAGGTTATAACTGAAACGTATCTGATGAAGGTTATAACTGAAACGTATCTGATGAAGGTTATAACTGAAATGTATCTGATGAAGGTTATAACTGAAACGTATCTGATGAAGGTTATAACTGAAACTTATCTGATGAAGGTTATAACTGAAACGTATCTGATGAAGGTTATAACTGAAACGTATCTGATGAAGGTTATAACTGAAACGTATCTGATGAAGGTTATAACTGAAACGTATCTGATGTAGGTTATAACTGAAACGTATCTGATGTAGGTTATAACTGAAACGTATCTGATGAAGGTTATAACTGAAACGTATCTGATGAAGGTTATAACTGAAACGTATCTGATGAAGGTTATAACTGAAACGTATCTGATGAAGGTTATAACTGAAACGTATCTGATGAAGGTTATAACTGAAACGTATCTGATGAAGGTTATAACTGAAACGTATCTGATGAAGGTTATAACTGAAACGTATCTGATGAAGGTTATAACTGAAACGTATCTGATGAAGGTTATAACTGAAACGTATCTGATGAAGGTTATAACTGAAACGTATCTGATGAAGGTTATAACTGAAACGTATCTGATGAAGGTTATAACTGAAACGTATCTGATGAAGGCTATAACTGAAACGTATCTGATGAAGGCTATAACTGAAACGTATCTGATGAAGGCTATAACTGAAACGTTTCTGATGAAGGTTATAACTGAAACGTATCTGATGAAGGTTATAACTGAAACGTATCTGATGAAGGTTATAACTGAAACGTATCTGATGAAGGTTATAACTGAAACGTATCTGATGTAGGTTATAACTGAAACGTATCTGATGTAGGTTATAACTGAAACGTATCTGATGAAGGTTATAACTGAAACGTATCTGATGAAGGTTATAACTGAAACGTATCTGATGAAGGTTATAACTGAAACGTATCTGATGAAGGTTATAACTGAAACGTATCTGATGAAGGTTATAACTGAAACGTATCTGATGAAGGTTATAACTGAAACGTATCTGATGAAGGTTATAACTGAAACGTATCTGATGAAGGTTATAACTGAAACGTATCTGATGAAGGTTATAACTGAAACGTATCTGATGAAGGTTATAACTGAAACGTATCTGATGAAGGTTATAACTGAAACGTATCTGATGAAGGCTATAACTGAAACGTATCTGATGAAGGCTATAACTGAAACGTATCTGATGAAGGTTATAACTGAAACGTATCTGATGAAGGTTATAACTGAAACGTATCTGATGAAGGTTATAACTGAAACGTATCTGATGAAGGTTATAACTGAAACGTATCTGATGAAGGTTATAACTGAAACGTATCTGATGAAGGCTATAACTGAAACGTATCTGATGAAGGTTATAACTGAAACGTATCTGATGAAGGTTATAACTGAAACGTATCTGATGAAGGTTATAACTGAAACGTATCTGATGAAGGTTATAACTGAAACGTATCTGATGAAGGTTATAACTGAAACGTATCTGATGAAGGCTATAACTGAAACGTATCTGATGAAGGCTATAACTGAAACGTATCTGATGAAGGCTATAACTGAAACGCCTCGTGTGCACTAAATTTGATATCTACTTTTTTTTTTCTTTTTTTTAAATTATTATTCATTTATTTATCTACGGAAAATTAACAAAATATTAACGATAGGCTTCATTTCGTAAATTTTTAAAACTTTTATTGATTTTTTAACTAAACAATATAAAAAAAAATCAGTATAAGGAAATATTCCAAAGAGTCTGTGAGTCATATAAGTATTTTAAATCATGGTTTATTTATAGGTTTTTTTAATTACATGTACGTATAATGTTTTATAGATAAAAAAAAAAGAAAGAAGTTAAGATGACACTGATTAGCGAAGTGCGAGACCCGATTTGTTTACTATATAAAACATTGTTGTTTATATATACAAACCCCAAATAAATAAATAAATATACATATAATGTACAACCAATCTCGTCTGGCACATGTGGATTAGCTAGCATAAAGTAAGAAATTTCTGCTCTTCAAATCCACATTTCAAATCAGTTTTAATGTAAATTATTGTGCCAAACTACTAGTATGCTTTGACCAAAAAGTTTTAAGAAATGATTTTGTTTTACAACGTTTTAAATTGATTAAAAATTCATTCTCATATACCAATGTATTTGTACGATGTTGCATTTATTTGACGACCTATGATTGGATAAAATCATTCCTAAAAATAACGATAGAAGGCAGAGCCATATATGGAAATCTAGAGAATAAGATTAATACGCTTTACTGGCCAGTGGAAAATTCCATATGCCAGGTGACTGCAGCATTGTGTAATCTATTATTGCATAATTTGACCTTGACGCTGTCCGAAATATTGTAATCGATAACTGAGACACCCTTCAACAATTTACTGACCGTCTAAATAATCATAGTCGGTCACTAGGGAGCTTAGAACTTATAATATAATGTGATAATGTGTTTATGAATAAAATGTTCCATAAGCAATAAATAAACAAATCAATGAGCTATAAAAACAACATAGCTTACCCGACTAAACACATTCCTCCACATGCAAGCCAAGTTAACATGCCTACTTCATAGGTCGTTGCTGTCATGATGTCGGCGTTACATTTTGGGCAATTCAGACGAACTGGTATCTCTCGGAATGTTTGGCGTACTAACACATTTTGTGGCTGTGTCAGTACAATTGTAGTTTGCTGCTGTCCGGCGCCGTAGGCTACAAATTTATAAAAGTTTTCAATTAAAAGTGTCTTTATTTTAAAAATACCAATAAAGTTTGACAAAAATATGAGATAATGACTGTTAACACTACATTCAACAATATGTCTGTTATATAGTGTCGGTCATTTTGGTGGCAAAAACAGAAGTAATCGAACTGTCGAACTGACGAGTACGACCATACGATAGCAGCTACGGAAGTAGCTTTCAGAAAATAAAAATTATATAGTGATAAGATCTACAAAAATAAAAAGACAATATACTTTAAAGGGAGAATGACAATTAGTTTCCATATATTAACCCCCTGAAAATGAGAAGAATCGTCATCATACCCCCAACAAAAAAAAGTCTAAATAGTCATCTTTCCCCGGAAAAGTCATCCCCCTTCTTGATCAATCCTTCCCCCATGAACAGAGCTGCTTGTAAATTGTCATTTTCCCCCTTCATCAACAGTCATCACCAGTTTTCCCCGACATTTTTTTTAATATAAGGTACACAGTTAATTTATCATATGACTGACTATATGGCAGTTTTCCGAGGAAAGACGACTAAATTGCCATTTTTTTTCCGGGGGAGAGAGAAATTGCTATTGGGGAAAAATGACACTATGACACCGTCATTTATAATGTGCATAATAAATACCCGATGATTAGCAATATTAGAGGCACACAGCAGATTTGTATAGTAACATTTTTACAATTTAAACATATCTGGATCTGGAGCTTGAACCCATCGGGACATGGTATATTCTATGTACAAACATAACAAACATGAAACTCCATAATCACAATGATGCTTACAAATAGAATTGCTATGCATTTCCATTCATGGCTCTTTATATGGTGCTTTTTTTTCGGTTTGTTTTGTTTTGTTTTGTTTTTCGCGATCAGTTCGTTTTATCTGTCTTTTTGTCGATGTTTTCCTCCCCAAACATGTGTGGTAGTCTGAAACTAGAAGTAACACAGCGAATGTCTTATAAGAAACAGGAGCTGCTTACCCTTCGTGGGTTATAAGAAACAGGAGCTGCTTACCCTTCGTGGGTTATAAGAAACAGGAGCTGCTTACCCTTCGTGGGTTATAAGAAACAGGAGCTGCTTACCCTTCGTGGGTTATAAGAAACAGGTGCTGCTTACCCTTCGTGGGTAATAAGAAACAAGAGCTGCTTACCCTTCGTGGGTTATAAGAAACAGGAGCTGCTTACCCTTCGTGGGTTATAAGAAACAGGAGCTGCTTACCCTTCGTGGGTTATAAGAAACAGGAGCTGCTTACCCTTCGTGGGTTATAAGAAACAGGAGCTGCTTACCCTTCGTGGGTTATAAGAAACAGGTGCTGCTTACCCTTCGTGGGTAATAAGAAACAAGAGCTGCTTACCCTTCGTGGGTTATAAGAAACAGGAGCTGCTTACCCTTCGTGGGTTATAAGAAACAGGAGCTGCTTACCCTTCGTGGGTTATAAGAAACAAGAGATGCTTACCCTTCGTGGGTTATAAGAAACAGGAGCTGCTTACCCTTCGTGGGTTATAAGAAACAGGAGCTGCTTACCCTTCGTGGGTTATAAGAAACAGGAGCTGCTTACCCTTCGTGGGTTATAAGAAAAAGGAGCTGCTTACCCTTCGTGGGTTATAAGAAACAGGAGCTGCTTACCCTTCGTGGGTTATAAGAAACAGGAGCTGCTTACCCTTCGTGGGTTATAAGAAACAGGAGCTGCTTACCCTTCGTGGGTTATAAGAAACAGGAGCTGCTTACCCTTCGTGGGTTATAAGAAACAGGAGCTGCTTACCCTTCGTGGGTTATAAGAAACAGGAGATGCTTACCCTTCGTGGGTTATAAGAAACAGGAGCTGCTTACCCTTCGTGGGTTATAAGAAACAGGAGCTGCTTACCCTTCGTGGGTTATAAGAAACAGGAGATGCTTACCCTTCGTGGGTTATAAGAAACAGGAGCTGCTTACCCTTCGTGGGTTATAAGAAACAGGAGCTGCTTACCCTTCGTGGGTTATAAGAAACAGGAGCTGCTTACCCTTCGTGGGTTATAAGAAACAGGAGCTGCTCACCCTTCGTGGGTTATAAGAAAAAGGAGCTGCTTACCCTTCGTGGGTTATAAGAAACAGGAGATGCTTACCCTTCGTGGGTTATAAGAAACAGGAGCTGCTTACCCTTCGTGGGTTATAAGAAACAAGAGCTGCTTACCCTTCGTGGGTTATAAGAAACAGGAGATGCTTACCCTTCGTGGGTTATAAGAAACAGGAGCTGCTTACCCTTCGTGGGTTATAAGAAACAGGAGCTGCTTACCCTTCGTGGATTATAAGAAACAGGAGCTGCTTACCCTTCGTGGGTTATAAGAAACAGGAGCTGCTTACCCTTCGTGGATTATAAGAAACAGGAGCTGCTTACCCTTCGTGGGTTATAAGAAACAGGAGATGCTTACGCTTCGTTGGTTATCTGTGTTCACGACCGTTTTTCTTTTTTCCCCTTCTTTTTTTTGTGGGTCGGTGTTGCTAATCTGTTTTCTATGTTGTATATTTTGTTTTGTTTTGTTTGTCTTCGTTCTGTGTCTTGTGCTCAATGTTACGATTTCCGCATTTAAAAACTATGTTCTGTTGTCTCCAGTAGTTTGTAAGAGTGCTCATGTCTTATTTACATTAGTTGTGTTTGCTTGAATATATTGGTGTCCAACACATATTGTGTTGTGTTTTTGTTTTGTTTTTCTTCGTCTTGTGTACCCTATTTTGCCAGTTTCCCTGAATGGACCTTTTTTCATTGCCTCTTCAGTATTCTATAACGTTTATTTGTCTGTGTCTCTGGATTGTTCATTCCTGATTGCGCCTTCGGGAATTCTCTAACGTTTAATTAATTCATATACAATAATGTCCGAGGACAAATTATCACTACGGTAATCAGTGCCGTTTTAGCGATAGGGCAGACTTGACAGTTGCCCGGAAAGGGAGGGGGGCACGAACATAGGACCCCCATGCTAAAAAATTTAAACACTGAGTTTATTGGTAGTACCAATACAATAAATATACGTTCAACTATCGACATTTACATTTTCATTCCTGCGAGTGGTTGTGTAGGTTGACCAAGGCCCTAGTGCACTGCTTTGATCACGTGGTCTATAATGCTGTTAAGACGGCACTGACGGTAATTACGTCCTGGAACTTATTAGATCGTGAAATATTGAAATAATTACGTAATGTTCCACAGGATTAATTTCATAGGGAGGGGCATTATTTATGTTATACTGCAATCAGCGCGTTTACTGTCTGTATAAAGGTGTACACATTTATTTTATAAATATTTGCTTTACACGTCCTACTGACCGTACCCCTGTACTAAATTCAAAATAGGAAAGAAAACCCCTGTGTCTAAAGCTAGTTACATATAACTTTTATGCTTTTTTTTGGCCCTCCTGTTTAGGCCCGTAGACTTTTAAATTATTTGGTTTCAAGTATTTTTGGCTTTGAGTGTACCTGATGAAAATTATTCCAGACAATCGTCAATTGAATATTTACACGAGAAATTATACTTATCTTAAAGATAAAATCATAAAAAAACAAAATCATTATTTGAATTATCACAGATTACAAAATATTACATAAAATACTTATCAAACCAGAAGAAAAAGAACACGCCCAGGTTTTATACCTATTTGTTTACATATACATTTGTAGTTAAATACTCAAATCTGGTTCTACCTGTCCAGTAACGTAACAGAAATATGTGACCCGTTTACTTGATATACATCATTACATTATCTGAAAGGACTGAAAAAATCTATATTCTTACTGCCTATATAAATAGATAATAATAGATATACACATACAAATCAATACACTTATAATCAAGGTAAATAAATCGAAAATTGAGGCCAATAGGGGTTTGTTTCACATAATTATTGAACATACATAGATATGTACATTTCTCTAACCTTAGACATTTTTATTTTTATTTAAATGCAAACATAAGAAAATATGCCATTGTAATTATTTTTCTGCATCTGGTGAACATGTTTGTAGCAAAATGTTGTATATTTTATCATAACAAAAAACTCTCCGTTACCTCTTGTTTTATCGTTTATTTACTAATAGCAATATGTAAAAGTAAACAATGAAAGAAACGACTATGAATCAGATTATCGAAGAAATACAATCTTTTTGCGAAAAATATCACAAATTATCAAACATCACAGACCAGTGGCAGTGATCCTGTGACCCGTGTGTCACTCTCTGGGTTCTTATCGATCCCTGCCCCGCCCCACCTGTTAATAACTGTAACTTACCTGGTGGCGGTTGGCTGTACTGTGGCGGCGGTGGCTGTTGTTGTTCTGGATAAGGAGAACCTTTCTCCATAATTGAATCGTCCCTTCCTTGGTCGTGTGTGTGAAGTTTAAATTGTGCGTAGTAAATGTGAAAACCACTCTGGTTTAACGTTAAAATATAGGATGTTACAGACCCGCCTTGTTGAATCTTACAATTGCGCCGACGGCAATTTAACGCTTAGGCCACTGTAATTTCATTCAATAGGATTTATTTTAATCAGAAGAGTACCCTGGTTTAATACATGTCAACATTATGTTTCCAGATAACATATCTTGGTCAAAAGATTGCAATCACATTTTTTAGTCAAATTATACTTTTTTTTTGGTAGAATATGACACTTGCTTGGGGGCAGGAGGATTGACAAGACAAGAGAAATATATGAGTTGTTATGGGCGCCAAGTCGGTATTAGAAATCAGAGTTGGACCCGCTACATCTTATACGCGCCTGATTTTCAACGCAGTCTAGCAAGTGTGCAATGTATGTAAGTGTCATATCAAGCGGGTCTGTAGTTTACCAGTATAGGTGAAATTTTGAAATACTAAAAATGTATGTAGGAGTGAACCTGAAAGTGGGGGAAGGCAAGCTGTAGAAGTGGACCGAAAAGTGTGTGTATGTGTGGAAATGGGGAGGGGGGGCTGCAGGTGTGGACTAGAATGTGTGGGGCAAGGTTTAATAACTGACTAGCAAAAAAAAGTTATTTGGTTTCAAGTTTCGAAGCATACCCTATTCCTCTTGCTTAACTGAAAACTTTTTGATTCTGTGATTAGAATTCAGCTTTTTCTCAATTTTTGCCAAAAATGAAAGGGGGCGGGCAAATCAGAGTTTTATCTTCCCCCACTTTTCAAAGTGATGGGCATTTCCTCTCCCGGCTCCAAGATAGCCCGAAAACACTCATTCAAATGAAAATATTCAAATGAAATATTTGGGCGGGCAATGTTTTCTTTCTGTAGCGCCTATATATACTGACTAAACAAAGAAACGATGCCTAAATAATTTTGCAATTTATTTGAAATTTAATACTTAGTAAAATGATTGTAAAAAATCTGATAGTTCCTTATCTCTTTCACAAATTAATCATTTTGATTTTTAAAGTTATTGCTCTTTACTGCTGACGTCAAAAGTGGTAATAAATCACCAAGTAGTCAAAACCATAATTATAACATTATGACGAGTAACACAGCATGATGTTGTCAAAAAAATCTCATCTCTATAGCATTGTCCTGTTAGGTTGTCATTGACGATCACTACTTGGGTGCAATTGTCGCGTAACTAACTGAAAACCAACTAAGATCAGCTAAGGAGGTCAATTTTGTTGGTTGTTAACTGTTTCCTTTTAATATCCGTTAGTCCAAAAAATTGGGAAAAAATATTAGGATCTTTATTACAAATATGGAAATATGTCCAGTGCAATAAAAAGAAAAAAATTACCACACTCTCGGAACAGTCCCAAAATCAAGTGAAAAAATCCTACATACAGTGGCAAAATCGATATCCCTAACACACATACATGGCAGCTCACTTTCTTGGCATGGTACAGGTACTTCAATGAAAAATGTCGAGGTTACACTAGTTTTATGAACCCAATACCCCTATGTTAGTGGAATGATGCAGTCATGCTAGTGTTTTCCCACATAGGATTAACATGCCAACCCTTGCACATAACCGGGCGAACAGTGGTGTTATACAAAACGCTATATAATCTTGAACACAGTAATTGTGTAATACATGTATTAGTTCTATTAAAGAGAACCGATGTCTCCAACCTACCAGTATATTGACACAGAGGGTAGGTTGTTGTTTGTTTGATGGTGTTTAACGCCACTTTCAACAATTTTTCAATTTATATATCGTGGTGGTCAGTTTTATTGGTGGAGGAAATCGGAGGAACCGGAGAAAACCACCGACCTGTCGCAAGTCACTATCTATATTCGGCTATCATGGAAGTATTGTAGATAATTATACATCCATTTTATTGGCATTGTATTTCGTAACTTTTCTCATCATCAAGAATCATAATTTTTTATTTTGTAAAAATATACACCTCGAAATATGGACATAGAAGTTATTTTAGCTCCTAGTATGGACGTAAGAGCTTTCTCTTATCAGGAAAATAGCATTCATATTAACATGCATTTAGAACCAAATAATTTGAACATGATTTTTTAGGTTAATTTTACTAGGTAACTTAAGAGCAAAATGATATAACAGTTACACAAAACATATAACTAGGTGAACAGCGTTATTATAAAGAACGCTATAATCTTGAACATTATACATAATATGTTTAATCTTCTTGACACAGAAGGTGTCATATGTATAATACACGGTGTATATCCATAACGGAACCTTCGCGATGATGAACATCAACGTTACGCGATTCTTCGGGAACAAGTAACGGATCCTTGGTAGATTTTTAAGGTAAGTTGAAAAACCGATCTCTTTGCCATTTCTACAAGATTTATCGCATCTGTTCATACGCAGAAGCGGCATTTATAAAAACGATTGCAGTTTTCACCGCATCAACATATTGAAAAGACGTTTTCATCACATAGTTTGTCTTATATCATCAATTTAACAGTATTCTGTTATTTGATTATTAGCTAGAGTATATCTTGGATGTTCATTCCAATGCCATGACAAATATGAAAACCAATTAATGTATAATAAAATCAATAATGATGAAAACATTTCATCTCTGCAAAGCAACGGATCTTTATGATTGTGGAACTGCAACCTTCGGGATTGCCAAAGGAAATATTCAAAGCGTTCTTACACTGGTAATTAGGGACCCCGTGGGAGGAGGGATAACAACCATACTTTTTACGGGGATGTACCACTGAAGGATTGATTGATTGATTGATTGATTGAATGGGGTTTAACGCCACTTTCAGCAGTATTTCAGCTATATCGTGGCGGTCTGAAGGATTGAAAACTGGCCCAAATTAATATATCCTAAACAGGTATATTATACACTATATTTGGCCATTTTTTTACTAGAAAAGGAGAAAAATTGCCCCTAAATTTATATAATTGTTTCATAAGCTTACAAAACTTGTTACCCTTTCATATATTTGCACACCCCAGTTTACCGAAAAAAATAGGAAGTTCCCCCCTTCCTTATCAGGAAACATCTTATTAAATCCCGTCATCGTTTTTGTAAGAAAAGTTTTAACTTATGAATAAACTCTTTATTTCTTAGCTAATTAAGGGTTTGTTTGCGGAAATATTTGTCCACAACATTTTACTTCCGCCTACAATATTTATAATTAGAATTAAATTAAAATGCAGAATGTAACTAAAATACTCTTTTTCTGACTTGTCACCCTTTGATATCCGGGAGGGGATATCGATAAAATATATATATTGTCGATATCAGAGGGGCTTGTAGCCGCAAAGCCCTACCCCCCCCCCCCTTTTTTGAAAAAAACAACATTTTTTTCCCTTTCTATCTCACGTGAGCTATTGTCACCACTGAGCGTCAGTCGTCTGTCGTCCGTCGTTCGTCCATCCGTTAACTTTTCGCATTTTAATCAACTCCTCTGAAGCCACTGGGCCAATTTGAACCAAACTTTGGTGAAATGGTTCTTGGATGGTCCCCTTCCAAATTTGTATCCGGTGATCCCGATTTCCAACCAGAATGGCCGCCAAGCTAAAAATAGAAAAAAAGGGGATGCAATTTTAATTGTCCATTGCTGCTTTAGTATAAGTCAAAATGAGGTCAAATTTTAACTGCAGCTACATGGCAAGGAGTAGTTTAACATATATTCCGGGTTTTTCTCTGAAATGTTTCTTTCAGCCGATTTATACCGATTATGCAAATTAGGCATATTTTGATAAAAGATCACATTTAAATCTTCTCCTCTGAAACCGCTGAACCAAATTAAACCAAACATGGCAGGGATAGTCCTTGGGTAGGTCCCGTTCAAATTTGTGTCCGACAGCCCCGCCCTCCATTCAAGATGGCTGCTGTTACTAAAAATAGAAATTTCTTCAATTGTCTATTGCTGCTTTAGTATAAACCAAAATGAGCTCAAATTTTACCTGCTACATGGCAATGAGTAGTTTAACATATATATATTCCGGGCTTTCTGTGAAATTTTTCTTTCAGCCGATTTATACCGATTATGCAAATTAGGCATATTTTGATAAAAGACCACATTTAAATCTTTTCCTCTGAAACCGCTGAACCAAATTAAACCAAACCTAGCAGGGATAGTCTCTGGGTAGTCCCATTTCAAAATTATGTCCGACAGCTCCACCCTCCATTCAAGATGGCTGCTGTTACTAAAAATAGAAATGTCTTCAATTGTCCATTGCTGCTTTAGTATAAGTCAAAATGAGGTCAAATTTTAACTGCAGCTACATGACAATGAGTAGATTAACATATATTCTGGGTTTTTCTGTGAAATGTTTCTTTCAACCGATTTATACTGATTATACAAATTAGACATATTTTGATAAAAGATCACATTTAAATCTTCTCCTCTGAAACCGCTGAATCAAATTAAAGCAAATTTGGCTGGGATGGTCCTTGTGTGGTCCCCTTTCAATATTGTGTCCGACAGCCCCGCCCTCCATTCTAAATGGCTGCTGTTACTAAAAATAGAAATGTCTTTAGTTGTCAATTTCCGCTTTATTACAAATCAAAATGAACTCAAATTTTAACTGCAGCTATATGGCAATGAGTAGTTTAACATATACTCTGGGTTTTTCTGTGAGATTTTCTCAACCAGTTTATTCCCTTTAGGAATATTATGAGATAAAAATCACATCAAAATCTTTTGGTCAGAAATTTTAGTTGAAATGATCTTTGGGTGGCCCACTTTCAAAATTATGTGTAACACTCCCATTTCCTATCAACTTTAGATGTCAAATTGAAAACCAGGTGAGCGATTACAGGCTCCTTGGAGCCTCTAGTTATATTGGAGTTTTTTTTACATTTCAAGACGAAAATTCCCAAAAAGAAAGATATGATGTGGATATGTGGCTGGCCTTCTTCTTCTTTGATTTATGCAGCCAAAGCATACTGGACTTTCGTTTTGTTCCACTTTTCCTGAAACAAAAGAATAATAAAACAATTATTGTCGTAAAGGGTCCGTTGCCTCCAAGTCGCGAAGGTCGCGGTGCCACATTTTAACACGTTTTCTATAAATCGTAAAGGTGCCGTTACGAACCTTTTCTATTAAAAATCGAATTTAATGGGCTTTAATGGATTATTAACTGAAGACTGGGTTAGGAGTTGGTGCATTTAGGTTTCTTCTTTTAATAATTGTTAAAATTTGAGACCTAAAAGGTGGAAAAAAGCAAATATTCATAAAAGATATGTCCGACATTTCACCTTACATTGAGTCATCTCGTTGGAAAGCGAGCGAAACGCATTTTCAGCAGACGTATACATGTGAATGGTTTTTGGTTTTGGATTGAATCACACATCAGCGAGTTCCGTGAGAGCAAAATATACGATATATTTACCTTCCTTCCTTGCAGCTATCCATTATTATGTGGCTTTCCCACTTGTTGACATCCTTTTCATCACAAAGGAACCGTTACTTATTCCCAAAGTATCGCGTAACGCATATTTGAGCGGAAAGATTCCGTTATGGATATACACCGTGTAATATTAGTTCTATAAAAGAGGGCCAATGCCCTCAAGTATTATCTAAATATTGGATAGTATGCAAGGTCACCGTATGACTTTGAACCAAAATCTAATTGCCAATACAATATCTTTCGTCTTCTGTACGCAACTGACAGAATACTTTTCAACAAGGTGTTGAAATTTTCCGAAATGTTATTCTTTTAAAGATAAGATGAGATAATTCTTTAAAATCTCTGAATTAAATAATTTGGTACTCAGAATACGGTGACGTTGTAAAAAGTCTGAATACAAACTGCAAGCTTGAACGTAAACTCCATACGCGGTAGCGGTTGGTATATTATTATCAAAGTGTGGAAACTTTATAATGGCAAAATTGAAGTCGTCTCTTAAGTCATAGAGTTTGGTAGAAAGTTGACCACTGGTGTCAAATATAACATATAACGTAAATGTCAATAAATAAGGCAGATGAAGCTGTTTGTGTTGTTTCTGTCAGAATAAAAAAATCAAGGAAAAAATATGTTGACTGCCTAACATATAAAAACATCGTTTGGCCTCTGTTCAGTTACGAAAACCCGTCTAATGCCAATAGTAAAAAAAAATATTTCAGAGAAAAAGTACAGGGTGAAAAAGTCAAGGTAGCTAAAAAACCGTGATGATCGGGTTCATCACCTAACCGAATTTGGCCTAAGAATTCAGGAGAAAAAAAAAGTTCCCGCGCAAGAAAATAAAATATGAAAAATAAATTAAATATATATACTCAAAGATGAAATCTAAACAGAAAGTTTGGAAAGAAATATATGAAAACCTTTTAATATCGAAAGAAAATAAATAAAAAGAAATCAGAAGTAAGAAAACGAAAGAGGGTCGAAAGGTCGAGTGATGATCCCTCAAGTAGTATAAAAAGAGGAGAAATTCCAGTGTGCGGCAGTCAACAAATAAAATCAGATTCCTGCTGGATCACTTAATAAATGTGTTTATTATTTAAATATTATAGGTAGGTCTCTGTTATTTTGTTTTATTATTTTATCTTAATGATAATTTCAAATTTCTTTAGTTTCATATGAAATTTATGTTATTAAATATCATTAGTATGGATTGTTAACAATAAAAGAAATTTGTTTTTTCCAGCATGAGAATCAGAATTAATTGAAATAATTTATGCATCTTAAATGAGTGAGTGAATGGAAATATTCAAATGATTAATTTTATTAATAAGCATATCTTGAATTAATGTTGTACTTTATTGGTCGGAACCTATGTGAGATGGACTTTCAAGGTATAAATTTTATTAATTAAAAATTGTATTTTAAAGGTGAAATTTTAAATACTTAAATTGTGTTTTTTTATAATGTTAAAGAGATAAAAATAGTTAGATGATTTAGTCTCGATTTCAATTTACTTACTATACTTTCGATTTTCATTTTATTATCATGCAGTATTATACTTTCAAACTGTTGATATGTTTCTTTTGATTCCTTTGTATACTGTAATTATATGTATTAAGTCAACAAATAAAATCAGATTCCTGCTGGATCACTTAATTTATGTGTTTATTATTTAAATATTATAGATTCCGGTACGTGTTCCCTAAGTGACAGGACTGCTTCAATTACACCAGAACAATAACACCACACTAGTCATTGTCGCAGACCATTGTCACATCTGGTGGAGAACCCCTGGCAGGACTGCTTCAAATACACCAGAACAATAACACCACACTAGTCATTGTCGCAGACCATTGTCACATTTCCTTTATCTCAAGTTCTTTTTGTGTGTATTAATGGAATCCAGCTCGCAAAATATGGACTATTCATTGACAGAACATCATCAATATATCTGAAAGTGGGATTAAAGGCTTTAGTTTCTGTAAAACAGGGGCACAGTTTGTTCCCATAGGGATGTCCGATGCCGGTGATTTATTGAAAAATGTGCCCTCCGAACTCGACAAATATGTTGTCGATAAGGAACTCCAACATACTGATGGCCTCATTTTTCTGTGTAGCACTATGTGCTTGCCTTTCGTTTCGTGCTGTGTGTGATATCAGAACTAACTAGAAAACTAATTGGATTCGATCGTAGTCTATCTACCTTATTTATAAAATCGCAACTGTTACATTGTACAAACAATAAAACCCTAGATATCAAATTTAGTGCGCATGACGCGACACTCTATTTACCCCTTAACGATCGCACGGGGGCACAAGAACATAATCAATATAGATTGGCTTTTTTTTTTCTGTGACAGAGTTTACTTGTATGATTATAGATCTGCATTGATACAATTCTATAGTTGCTGCTGATTGGTCATTTGGCTATTGAAAACTTTAAATCTAAAAATAATATAAATTTACCTAGAAGTGATGTTTTGTGTGACAGCAGAAGTCAATAAATAAAAATTTACATGTTAGTTGACACCGGACCCCCCGTTACAATATTATCACATTAGTTATTAATAAGATTAGAATTAGAATCGGGGCTCGAGTGGCTCAATGAGTTAGATAGTTGGATTACCTAACAACTCATACAAGCCTATCATCAATACGGCATGGGTTCGCACCCGGCTTTGTAAATAACAAAAAAGGGTGCACTCGAGTGAGTGAGAGTGAGTGAGTGAGTGAGTGACTGATGATGATGATGATGATGATGATGGTGATGGTGATGGTGGTGGTGGTGGTGGTGGTGGTGATGGTGATATGATGATGACAATTCAGCAATTTTTCATAGCGAGAACAGATTAATTTTCAATGCATGATGAAGAGGTTCGCTTTGTTCTAGACCAACACGCTGGGTTGGATTTTTATAGTGCTAGCTCACTGAAACAACAGTCCGCGTGTAGACATGTCGCTCCACTCGGACACATTATTCTGATTCCGAGACGACCGGTCTTTGCTCTTTTTCCTTAAAGCTGCGTGTTTAGCGGAGAAGCAACAAATACCAATTTCATAATCTTTGGTTTGACCCGACCGGGGCTCGAACCCAAGATCTACCACACTCGAGGCGAGTACGCTAACCATTACGCCACCGATGCGGTTTTGCTATTGGTGAAATTAAAATAAATAACAGTAAAAATAAACAAGAAGTCGTACATGTATTTATAGAACTATGAAGAATAAAGTGCATATTACCTAAAGACTTTCTCTAATGTCACCAATGTGATTTAATATTATTGGAAGCTAATCTGGTTGTAGGTAGTCACATTACCCACACTTAAGAATTATTCAGAGTGAGATTAGAGTTAACTCACCTCTACCATAAACATTTATAAGATATTTTGTAATGAAGCATTGCTTCAAAGAACAGGCTTACTATTTGACAAGTCACTAAATAATACAACCAAAAAGGGAAGTAATCATGTCTGTATTAAACCTAAGTGAAAATTCAGTTAAAGTTAATGATAATTTAACTGTAGGTACCATTGGAAATGTACAAAATATCACCAGAGACAGACTTCAAACAAGCCCACTGACGTTTTACCTGAATATTACAGGAATTTTTAAATAGATCGTCTAATGATTTCTACTTTGGAAAACAATCAAAAAGCTGACACTGAACGTTTGAGGGAAATTCAAGATGTATTATTTTTGTTGGCCAATATGATGTACTAGATCAAAAGAGCAAACACTGGCTGGTTCAGAATCAGAATAATGTGTTCGAGTGGAGCGACATATTTATCCACAGACGTTAAAAGTAGAATTAACTTTTCTAAAATCGATGCAGAAAAGTAAATTCTACTTATAAAGTTTCTTCATATCCGTTACCTAAAACAGACGAACGATTGTCTTGATTCCATATCGACTGTCATGGCGGATATTGGCAAATATTATGTGATCAAACATATTAAGAAAAAACTGCATTCGCCATTAACGGAAGACTTTTTTTTTTCAATTTAGAGGTCGCACTCATTCAGGCTCAACAAAGTGAAAATTACTTACCGGCATGTGTGACAATCACTAGCAAGACACTGTGTGCTGACGATGCTCCCTCCAAACCTTCCCTTTTCTCTTATCTCCTGTTAAGGGTCCATGTCTGCAAGTATTGATACCACTGTCACGTTATGCATGTTTCTGAAAGAGATTTTCTTTAGGAATGCATTAAAAGAAAACTCATCAAAAACAAATGAACAATAAATAATTTATACTCATATATATACGGATACACGCTTTTTGATACCTTTGGACCTCTTGTTTCTTTGGTGTACTTCTGATCAACAAAAAACATAAACATAAACATCCAACGAACATTCGTACCAAGTTTGGTTTCAATTGGTCCAGTGGTTTCAGAGAAGAAGATTAACATATAAAAGTTTACGGACGACGACGACGGACGCCAAGTGATATCAATATCTCACATGACCCTCATTGTATGTATATAAGGCTTGATGCAATATATAACAACTTTGACCTATATCATGTCAAACAAGTTCAATGGTGTTGGGATATGGAGTTCCCATAGAAAACCAGAGAATGTCATTATGTTCATTTCTTTACTAAATTTAATTCTTCAATACAACATCTTCAGTAAATGGTGCATTTCTCAGTACATTACAGAAAAAAATATACTGGTAAATTAAACCTCAAGAAATCAATACCTCAGTAAATGGTGCATTTCTCAGTACATTACAGAAAAAAATATACTGTTAAATAATTCCAAAAAAGTCAAAATTAGAATATCTTCCACTTGTATTAGAAATCTGTCATCTGTTATATATTCTGCTGAGCTTGACACTAGGAACACACCAAACATTCTCCTAGACATGGAAGATTTTCCTTAATCTTTAATTTCATCATTTAAAGGGGCATTAACTGTCAAAATCGTAAATTTGTGTTACCCATACAAACTATCAGATATGATTGATGCCTTAATAAAACGTATTTCTGTAACTTATAAATGTTATGAAATGTACGCGCATCGGAGGAAAAAGGTGCAACTGCTCGTGTTTTGAGATCGATCAAGAAATGGACCCCATCTTATTAATTTTCGGCATTGTTTACGGAGTTTGCTGAATCGTCATTAAATCAGTACAACAATGCACTTATTTCTTATTTTCTGTGAATCTGCTTTTAGTCGGCGTTAATTACGAACAAAGAACCATGCAAGTTTGCAGTTAATAATCAACAAAATATAAATTATTCGTTTTTACCTGTCACTAGTAAGGTCAATTGCATACGGAGAAAGCGAGGTCAAATTACATTTGTATTTGCTTGCAAGGAAATAATAAATCGATGGTAATTTTCGTTCTCAAAAGGCGAAAAGTGGTACGATAAGCTGTTTAATGTGAAATATTTACCTTTATTTCATCATTTTAAAGCTATTTACTAATTTCCAAAACTTATAATTTTTTTGGTCAAAATCGTAGCTAATCATCCCCTTTAAGAATCTTTCATTTTTTTTTAGCAAGAAACAGTTGCTAGAGAGAACTGCAAAGCAGATTACATGAAGATTGATGTTAATCCTGTTGATTCTATCCTGGTGTTGAGCAAGGACTAACTAATGCAAACCAAATAAATCCAGTAAAATGTGACGTCTTCATTTAATTGACACGATGACTAAACATGTTAATGTTTAAAATATTAGAATATTAGAATTCTCTTCTATGACATTTGTCTGGATCAAGGGACTTTCGTGGTCATGATCGTATGATGGTTGGATTTACAACTACCTATGCAATCAGTGCCTATCACCACTAAAGTTATGAGTTCGAACCTCGTTCATCATGAGGTGTGCTCGATACAACATTATGTGATCAAGTTTGTCAGTGACTTGCGACAGGTCTGTGGTTTTCTCTGGGTACTCTGGTTTCTTCCATCAATAAATCTGACCGCCAAGATATAACTGAAATATTGTTGAAAGTGGTGTTAAACACCATAAACCAAATATACATATATATATATCATAACATCACTTTATATGTGTGTAATATAATCACCCTGGATCGGTGTTTATCTGTTGTAAATGTTGATCCTTGTGGGCCGGTGATTACGAAAGAATCTTTGAAAGTACCCATCTACCTCCATCCATCTATCTAAAAACATATTAATTTAAACTTGATGGATTTGTCGAGTTAACTGATTATGAGACTTATGTAAAGTAAATTTCTCCTGATGTAGGCCTATTTGTTTCCTTCATCAGTAAAACTGACACCCACAACATTGTTTGATGATTTCAATTTTCCCAATTTGAACTTTCCATTTCCATGTAGCAACATTCCGGCAGCATATAACAAGAGTAGCATGATGGGTTTCACTAATGGAGCAGGAACTGATAACCCTTCAGTAGCACCTGAGTTCACCCCGGTTATTATTGGTGTTCCTTTTGTTCCATCTTTAGTTTTCTGTGTAGTGTTTTGTAGATATTGTACTTTTGTTCTTTTTCCTTGGTATCTTCAAACTTTTCTTAATCAGCTGCAAACTCGATACTACAGAATATGGCGAGGTGTACTCGATGCAACATTATGTGATAAAGTTTGTCAGTGACTTGCGGCAGGTCGGTGGTTTTCTCCGAATACTCCGGTTTCCTCCACCAATAAAACTTACCACCACGATATAACTGAAATATTGTTGAAAGTGGCGTTAAACACCATAAACCATAAACCAAAACTAAATCATTTGTAATGATCCATAATCAGTATCATCACTAAATAATAAATTATTGGTATGTTGTAAAAATATATAGCATAAATCATTGATAACGCCAGACACACACAGTGATACTGGGAGTAATAAAACCGATACAAAAAGTATATAAACTTTATTTTTCTCTGATAACGTCATATTCTTCAGGGCCGTTAGGGTTAGGGTTATGATGTTTAACGCCACCTTCAACAATATTTCAGTTATATCGTGACGGTCAATTTTATTGGTGGAGGAAATCGGAGTACCTGGGGGAGACCACCGACCTACCGCTAGTCACTGGCAGACTTTATCACATAATGTTGTATCGAGTACACCTCGCCATATTCTGTAGGAAAGATCAATACTTGTTATAAAAGTGAATAAAGATGTTATATATTCAGGAATAAATTAGTTAATATATATATATACTACCTTTTTCGATTTATCGGATTTTTGGGGTATTATTTGTGTTTTTATTGATTACTTTTTTTTAGTACATTTTACTGTCAAACAAGTTATTCCCAGCATATGTATGTCTCTGTTTATATTGAAAATAGATGAGAGTCTCAGAGACACCAGTTGCAAACTGAGATTTTTACTGATTTGACTAATTATTTTTGACTATTTGAATACTGGAGTCCCCTATGTTGGGCCTGATAATGAATTGATTATCGCTGATTTTTGCAACGTTTGATTATTTTAGACTTTGCCCGGAAATATTTATCCGATAACATTTCGTAACTTAACTTTAATTTACTTGAATGAATTACAAACTTCCGGTAGGAGGTGTACGGAACGGCCACAACAATTGACAGAATGGCATCATTATTCATACTGACAACCGATTGATTCAAATAACATGCAGCCGCCTCCAAGAAAGGTACGGTTAAATTTCATTCTGACAAGTTTCACTCGAAAGTCTATATTCACGATAAATGTATATTTTTTTAACTTCTCATGATACCGTTTTATTTTCCAATTCCAGGTAAAGCATGCCGCGGTTTTAAAAAACATTCATTTGGAACAGGTGTCAAAATTGCAAGCTAAACATCAACAAGAATGTGAATTACTGGAAGATATCAGGTTTGTATATTTTTATCTCTTACTTAATCGTAATAATGATAAAGAATATCATATCTCTGATCAGTTGACATCACGTGAAATACGCCCCTTAAATAATTGAATAACCCCCCCCCCAAAATCCTTTATTTACCATGAACAGTTATTTAAATAAACCTAATACACAATTTGATTACTATTTCTAGTTTTTTTAAATCTTTTGTGTATTAGCTAATCTAGGATTTCCATTTTTAAATGTCATGGTTGTGTACATACAGTGCCAGTGGTATTTAAAGTTACTGTACAGTTACATTGTTGTCAAAGAGCTCAGGTCGGAAATGCTCTGTCATCTTCCGGTACAAGTCAATTAGGCATGTTTGACATACAGGCGACGACAAAAAGTAAGTATTATGATCATATAGTATTATTTTATCTTGAATCCAGAAGTTGTCGTTATCGGTTGATTATTTTTGCTTGTTTTTACTTATATATTACTGTAGTTATATCTTCATCGATTACTCAGATATAGATAAAATGATGGACATAAACAATGAAAAATGCTAATAATGAGATTGAAATCATCAAATAAAGCTATAAAAAGTAGTTTATATATGTAATTAAAGTACACAAACGCTTTGTAATGCTTATATACATGATAGTTTGCACTGGCGTGCTACCATGAATAGTTTTAGATTTAATACAGTGAAAAACACAATGCTTATTTACGTACATTCGTTCCGGCTCTGTCAGCCACTACTTTCCGGTTTTGTCGCAAAAAATTGTGTTTCAATAGAACCGGTTTTGTCTATGTAAAAAATTGAAAGAATAGCGAAAACAGCTCAATATCACAATTATGTTTCCTTTTTGTAATTTATCTAAGGTTCATTATAACACTTGTCAAGGGTATGTTCGACTTGCAAATTGATAAAAAGAAAAAAAAATGTCATCAATGAATAAGTTGTGAAAAAAAACAACAGCACATAGTCAAAATATTTTACATGTGGATGTTTTGTATAACATTAAAAGGAAGAAATACAAAACGGTTTGTGCAGAATTGGCATTCACCAAGTCACCTTCGACAGAATGGTCATGATTTTCTATAGAACTTATAATTCTTTTTCTTTATTTGCTATGCAGTTGGATTATTACAATATTCAAAGTGTTTGATCAAAAGTAGAAACTCTCACTGTTTATATAGATATCAAGTAACTCTTATTCTTTTGGATTAATTTTTGTTTTCAAATAATATATTGAAGGACAGTAAGAAATTTTGATTAAACAAATTAATAAAAAATTAATAAAAATAGGGAACCGCATCAATAGCGTAATGGTTAGCGTGCTCGCCTCGAGTGCGATATATTGTGGGTACGAGCCGCGGTCTTGTCAAACAAAAGAATATACAATTGGTATTTGTTGCTTCTCGCTAAGAACGCATCATTAAGGAGAAAGAGCAAAGACTGGTTGGCTCGGAATCAGAATAATGTGTCCGAGTGGAGCGACATATCTACACAATGACTGTTGTTAGCTCACCTTGCCAAAGGCAATGTGAGCTTTTACCATCACTTGGCGCCCGTCGTCTGTCATTTGTTTACTTTTCACATTTTAATCTTCTCCTCTGAAACGCCTCAGCCAAATGAAGTGAAACTTAAGTAGGAAGCATCTATGGAAGGTCCTCTGTAACGATTACTCATTTCGTCCCGATCCGTTAACAAACATGGTCGCCACTGGCGATTCTTGTTTCTGATTGGCAGATTTTTTTTAAATATTCTCCTCTAAAACTTCTTAGCCAAATGAACCAAAACTTAGTAAGAAGCAACTATGGAAGGTCTTATATAAAGATTGCTCATTTCATCCCGATCTCACAAACTGAACACAAATATGACTTGTCCCGCATTTCATGAAACGACTCCTCAACGGCAGTTATACTGATAGGATTCATCTGTAAAGTAGCAGTTACTAAGTAAGTGAATGCTGAATGTAAAGATACACAAACATATGTATGGAGCTCACAATAAAATATAAATTTAGCAATCAAATTGTCTGAAGCTTATACAAATAAAATGAGGGTAATCGCAAGATTGAAACATAAGATGTTTTAATAGTATTTCTTCGCTGCCCAGTTAATGTTTTTTTTTTATCCTGCACTTGTTCTATTCGAGTAGTCACATGGTATTGACCAGATATTTTTTGCTATACATTTGTATTTGGTACCTGATTCATGTTGAGCGACGGTAAGAAACAGTAACAGCATTCAGTATGCTTATAAACTTATAAGCGCGGATTTCATAGAGGACACAATCAAAAAAGATAAGAACAACGCTTGTTTCTGCTCTTTTTAGACAATTTGACAGTTTCTTTGGGGCTTTTGAAATAACACGATAGATACAATATACGTACATTGTCAGAAAATATATAATTCATTTCCACTCACTGCGAAACGGGTAAGAAAAACTCGTCAAAACTCGTATATATAAATTTTATATTTTCGACAATGTATATACAATGTATATGGTCTATTTTTTTCTCTCCCTCGTTTCACTCCTCCGAAAATATTTTTTTATTTACTAAAATAATGTAATATAAATAAGACTCGACACAGTGTAGGGTTTTGCTTTCGTTACAAGATCGCATAGCATTTTTATAAATATATATCAACATAACAAATTCATTCAGTCTGTCATTTCTACTCCCCCCCCCCCCCCCCCCAAAAATACAAAATATATACGAGTGATTGAAATTCTTTTGGCATTAATATTGGTGGATGGGCAGGGGACTATAACATCCGAAGCACAAACTTTTGTCGTATTACAACTTGTAACGAACGTTGCATTAATCGAGTACACCTAACATTTTCTGTATATACAAACTGCCAAAATCGTCCATGCAGAAAGGAATTCAATACTACAGCCTTTGTTAATTTGCTTATCTGTAATGTTAATGTAAACATTATACTGTGAAGAAATGTAAATATCGTTTCCACGAAGTTATTCCCACAGAGTGACTTACTTCGTTATCAACGAGTATAAAATCAAAATATTGTATTATAAAAAGAATCTCCCACTACTCAAGTGATGCGCCTGTACAGTGAGTGTAGCGTATTGAGCATCAACCGTGATGCCAGTGCCACAAAAAGCATAGCAAAAATCAAGTGTTCGCGACAGTAGCAATTTAACATAGAAATAACGATTTGTTTATTGTACAAAGTAGCTGAAATGTGCAGCCATGGCGAATCTTCATACCATGGATCAGTATTTATCACTTTTGAGATATTTCCTAATCATAACTATTGCTAAATTACAATATAATACTCAATAATAATACGATCAGTCGTATTTACATACTGACAAATCCGTTTTTTAATAAATGACACAGCCGGTTTCTATACATGTTTACATTTTGACCAAGCCGGATTTCAAAAACATCTGTTGACATCATGTTTTAGGGTATGACTAGTTACTAACTGACTTTTCCTCAACAAAATAATATTTCTAAGTAAAATCAATCATTCATCAATACTTTTTTCTTTTTTGGCAACATTTAATTCATTCGTAAATGCAAGATATAGCGATATTTCAGTTGATTGTAGTGATTTTGATGCCGGATTCCTTATAACTTATAGAAAAATCTAATTTTACACTGCAAAAATAAATGATATTTGGACAAAAAATGAAATTAATAATAATAACAATCATAAAGCTTCATAATTCAAAACATTATATACACAGTATATTCATAAATACTTACGATAATTTGTGTCTTCTTTAAGAATACCGCTTTAAAATATCCCGGATGTTGACCAAGCATTTTCGATCGGAGCTCTTTGACGACAGTGAGTTAGTCCGAGATTCCTCTGTCGTTTAACGGCTTTTATGGAGTTGCTGTAGCCGTTCAACGTCAGAGGGCAATATATATGGATTACAGCGGATTTGCCTCTCCGGCTCTGGGTCGGCACATTTCCATGTTTCGTGGCTATCGGATTTTATTTTCTATCATAAACCCTTAAATAAATTGCTTCACCAATCATTTTTCTATTCATTCATAACCATCTTACCCTCAGAAAGTGGTGTTACACTCCATTACAGCATGATTTTGCCTTAGATCCTATTATTCCGCCATTTGACTTCCATTTTCGAATCTACAAACGTGATCTCGCGATACTAACTGAATGATAACAGTAACGCATTGCATGATGGGAGCTACTTAATTCAGCGCACCAAATTATTTGAGCATTATTTGCATACGTAAACAACATTCAAATCACATGGAAGACCATACATTTAAGCGTATTCTGCAGGACAAACAGTCCAACTATAGATCAAAGCAGAGCAGAAGGAAATAATACAGAATGTGTTGGAAAGAAAAGATTCTATGGCAGAGTGTTGCCAATGGGCTTCGGAAAGAGCATGTGTTACGTCCCCCTTTTTTGGACAAGGTACTACATCATTTTTTTTTCCTTATGGTTATCTGTAATTCACTATTGCTGTTAAAATCATTACCAATCAATATAATCAACTGTATTAAATTTTATGTTAATTGTTCTGCCTTAACAGGCGTGTATGATTGGCAATACAAATATTTGTTTGTTTGATTATATGCAAATCATCTCCCATGATACATTGCGGTAATCGTGGTTTTCTCGTAGTCACGTGACAAATGTTTGAAAAATGGAAGACAAATGGCGGAATCATAGGATCTAAGGCAAAACGTGCTGTAATGGAGTTTAGCACCACTTTCTGAGGGTAAGATGGTTATGAATGAATAGAAAAATGATTGGTGAAGCGATTTATATAAGGGTTTCTGATAGAAAATAAAATCCGATAGCCACGAAACGTGGAAATGTGCTGACCCAGAGTTGGAGAAGCAAATCCGCTGTTTTCCGTATATATTGCCCTCTGACGTTGAACGGCTACAGCAACTCCATAAAAGCCATTAAACGACAGAGGAATCTCGGACTACTGTACAGTATGTATGCGTATGATATACATGCAAGGGTTTCAAAGTTTTTTTTATAACAGGAGGTACCTAAAAAATTAGGCCGGGGGTTTGGGGGGCAGTACAGGATCCAGGGGGGCTTTGTCCCCCGGAAGCTCCTGAAATCTAGCATTTTGTGGACCAAAAAATGTACTTCAGAGATTGCAAAACATTAAGTATTTTTGAAAGAAAAATCCCATTAACTTTCTCTTTAGAGTTCAGATTTCACCAAGACCATTTCTTTATTGAAAATTTAATATTTCAGTTTACAGACTTCAGCCAAGATTATTCATGGATAGTCTGCCATATCTTAAGAAACCCCAAAAGGAACATAAATAGCTACGGTTCTGCAGCTAGGCTTGACCAAGCCATTGTTATCAAAGCTTAAACTTCTCAAAATTCTTTTGTTGGCTTTGTCCTTTTCTTTTTCACAATACCTTGGCTTGTGTGTTTTTTTACTTTATTACCAGTAATTAAACTCATCAAAGACCATTGGCACTGATCAACACATATAAGTGTCATAATTAATGAAACATAAATTTAATTTTCAATCATCATTAATAAAACTGATTTATAATTTTAATAAATAGATCAATACAAATATAATTAAACAAAACCAATATATATTGTTACTTTCACGACTCAAGTGAAAAAAAATGTTCGAACAAAAAACGATTCGCGGGAAGACATTTATTAACATTTGAATCACAAAAGTTAAATCATTTTGGAAAAAAAAAGTGGGGCCGGCGTTTTGACATTACAATGTAATTCGTATTTGAGCCATGTCCGGTCCTTTTTCAAGATTCCTAGTAATTTTCTATCCCTTATCTCCTCGTACCCCTTTTAAAAATGCTTTTCAGCACACTTTAATTTCTGTGAACAACCGCGGTAGGGCCCCGTCAAAATATGTAAATAAATTAGCCATGTAGGGTTTTATTTTTTTATACCGGAAGTTAAACAATATGGATGGAGTTAAGCAACAAGACAGTACGCCCCAAAATGAATCGAACCTGGGTTTTAAATGGATAAAAAAAATCTCACAAAATATTGTGTAGTCATATATTCATAATACATAAATGATCATACTTATATTACTGAAGATTACACTAGTTTGTGTTTGAACATAATTTGTAATCGGTCATTTTTTTATTTTGAAATGATGTCAGCCTTGTTCCGGTCCGAGTTTTACACAAGGATGAAAAGATATTGGGGCGAAAACATATCTATTTACCGCATGCGCAAACTGCTATTTATGATTCTAAGGTAAAGTTATTTTTAAAACAGGGAATATCCCGTCAACTTGGTCGTGGCTGAACGCAGTAGTTCGATTCAGCAATTGACGTGATCATTAATTTTTTATGAAAAATATTCCACAGGCCAATCGTACCTGTGGTTTTGACCACCGCTAGTTATGGGGGGGTTCAGTAATTTCTACCGGTACTATACACGATCTCAGACAGGTAAAAGTACCGGGTACCGGCCCACTTTGAAACCCCTGTACATGTAGTAACTATATAAATTTATATGTACAAAAAATATACCAACATTTCGGTAGACTAGTGAGTAGTCTGATAAATATGTGTCTTCCATCCTTTTATTTTACCTGACGCCACGTGTCATCACAGGTGCTTGACAGTCAAGGAAATTAGGAATTTGAATCCACAGGACATTCGGTCCTGTGAACGGTGAGGATTTACAGGACCGACAATAAAATAATAATTTTTTTTTAAATAATAAATTTTTATTTATTCATTCTCTTGAATATAAGAACAGGAGATTAGCAATTTCTTGTTCATCAAGTTCATTGTCATCATCGTCATCACTGTCATCGAACTTGGTGTACTGCTGCAGTAATCTTTCAGTCTGTAAAATAACACAAAAATTTAAATATTGAAAGTCACACTGACACATAGAAATAAGAAATTTCAATTATTCTAACATGTTTCACACTTGGACAGGAGTAACTGGATGCATTGACTGAGTCTGCTTGTGTAGAGTCAAAAATGTACTCGCTATGTAACTAAAATACCACAAGGTCGGACTCACTCCTACTACCCCTGTCACTTCAACCGCTATTTCCCCTGTCAAAATGTCGATAGGACACAAATCGCTTACTAATTTGCATAGTGAAATTATTTTTCTTCAAGGAAAACCCGTTTTTTTATATCTTCCTACCATCTACACCCCCATACTGACAGATAATCCTCCGAGTTTGTTGACAATGGACACCTATGTGGCTGCAAAAGGGAAAGTAGGTCACGTGATATCTTCCGCCTTTCGTTCGTTCTCAGGTTTTATCATTGCCTTGCGAAATATATATGAGATGTTCATATTTTGCCACCTTGTAATTTGAATTTCGAATTTCTAGTGTTTAGTATTTATATATGATAAAACCTGAGAATGACCGAAAGACGGAAGATGTCATGGGACCTACTTTCCCTTTTGCAGCCACGTAGGTGTCCATTGTCAACAAAATCAGAGGATTATCTGTCAGTATGGGGGTGTAGATGGTAGGAAGATATAAAAAACAGGTTTTCCTTGAAGAAAAATCATTTCACTACGCAAATTAGTAGGCGATTTGTGTCCTATTGACATTTTGACAGAGGAAATAGCAGTTGAAGTGACAGGGGTAGTAGGAGTGAGTGCGGCCTTGTGATATTTTAGGTATATTTTTGACTCTACACAAGCACCTGTGGTGTCATGTGAACTATTACTATCATTTGATGCCCATCGTTGTCGCCCGTTTTTTGTAAACTTTTCACATAAAAATATTCTCCACTGAAACCATTGAACTGATTTTGGGTGATCCCCAATCAACCACTGGGGCTAGGTGCGTCCGAAAAAAAAAATATAAAAAAAATACTATATAATACTACAAGGGGGCGAACTCACTTGCTCCCATTTTTTTAAGTCGTCGTGTTAAATTGATCGTAACTTCGGAACGCCTTAATATTTTCAAAAAATGTTTCCACCAGTCGAAAGTCAAGTAATTTTTCTTTCCAAAGAGACCCCAATTGTTAGTGTAGGCCTCCGAACTGCTGAGGTATCATACACGAACCAAAACAAATCGGCGTGAAAATCCAAAGTCGTACAAACGCTGGGATGACCACTTCCCATCTGTGTACAGACTTTCCCATGCGTAAACGAGTCATTTTGACTAGCTAAATACTTTCATCCATTCAAATTATGATAAAATTTCTTACCTTACGTCAATTTATATGTCCTTTAAGTCTGTTTTTGAAAGAAATCCCATTTACATCCTTGACAAACGCCATAGACGTGAAAATTGAGAGAGTTCTAACAGGCTTTTTGATTGGCTGAAACACTCTTGATTGGCTGAAACACTCTGTTTCAGCCAATCAAAAAGCCCGTTAGAACTCTCAATTTTCACGTCTATGCCGTTTGTCAAGGATGCAAATGGGATTTCTTTCAAAAACAGACTTAAAGGACATATAAATTGGCGTAAGGTAAGAAATTTTATCATAATTTGAATGGATGAAAGTATTTAGCAAGTCAAAATGACTCGTTTACGCATGGGAAAGTCTGTACACAGATGGGAAGTGGTCATCCCAGCGTTTGTACGACTTTGGATTTTCACGCCGTTTTGTTTTGGTTCGTGTATGATACCTCAGCAGTTCGGAGGCCTACACTAACAATTGGGGTCTCTTTGGAAAGGAAAATTACTTGACTTTCGACTGGTGGAAACATTTTTTGAAAATATTAAGGCGTTCCGAAGTTACGATCAATTTAACACGACGACTTAAAAAAATGGGAGCAAGTGAGTTCGCCCCCTTGTAGTATTATATAGTATTTTTTTTTTTTTTTTTTTTTTCGGACGCACCTAGCCCCTGTGCAATCAACCTTCAACATTTTTTTTAACTTTAAATGAGAATTTCTTTAATTATCCATTACTACTTTGTTGATGAGTTTAAAGCTCAAGTTTAAACTGCAGCTGTATGACAATGAGTAATTTAACATACATGTATCCAGGTTCTACTGAGATTTCTGGTTCTGTCGATTTAATTTTTTTAATGCAAATTTGATGAAAAATCACATTACTGTTTGCTCTTCGAAAGACATTGATCCAAATTAGGATGGGATCGTCTTGACGATGTCCACCTACAAAAATCTTTTTGACAGTCCTCATACATGTGATAGAGTTGCTATGCTACAACTGGAGATTTGTAAATTTTTGGCTGGAGATTTGGTCTCATATCGACGTATTTGATGCATGTTTTTGTTGTTTATTGATGTTTTCCTTTTGTTTGTTTCAGTATTGAACCAACTGCATCCCATTTCAATATATATTGTTTACATTTCTGTCTTATTAGTAGTGTTTCATATGATGAATGAAGGATAAAAACTGTATTTATAATTTTTTCATAAGCATAAGGTTATAACAAAGCAATAACAATGAAGACAGAATGTTCTGAACAGTAAAGTCATAGAGCACTAAAATTAAAAAGTCACTTTGCTGCTGGTGCGTTGGGTGATAGCATATGTTTCGTCATTTTTGTGGTTTATCAATTCCATCCTGGAACTTAGTCCTTAAATAATATTTTGATCGGCTTTGGTCCCAAACAAGCCATAACAACTCAATCCGAGATGAATTCGTTGCACGTTTGATCTAAATAAGAAGTTTTCCTCAGCATCAAAGGTTGTCCGACTCCTGTTTGCACAACGGTATATAACTATTTTTAATTGCCGCTATCACACTTCTCATCATCTAACCGTGTGCCACAAACCTACTTCCTTATCCCCAATTAACTGTCAATCAGTGGATAATTGTTGTATAATCATCAACACCTTAATTAATCACCATGACCCAATTTACCTGTAAAGGTGTCAAACAGATCAATAACTGGATATCATTAAATATGACATTCACCTTTACCATTCGTATCTCTTGGCGTTTTTCGTCAGTGCGGGAGTTCCAAATGGGGAATTTCCAGAAATATTGATCGCAAAATGTAGGTCAAGATTTTATTGTACTTGATTTTTTTCACGGGCGGAAGATTTTGAAAGTTGACGGGAGGGTCGGAAGGAACCCTCAAAATCGGGAGAAAAATGCTCCCGCCGGAAGGTTCACATGTATGAGTCCTGTCCTCCAATTGCATTGGTGCTGTACATGTAATGTTTAGTGTATACATCTCAAGTCTGATAGATCATTGATGTGGGTCCAGAAGCAGTAATAAAAATACATTATTTTGATACACAGATTCAAGCTTACAAATATAAGATACCAGGGTCTTGTTAATTAGTGTCGAAGGCTTTGTGGTCCAAAGTTTTACATATACCGTATTTAGGGTTGTATAATGCGCATTGGTGCATACCCTCTTGGCCTTGAAAATCTCCAGAAAAAAACTATTTCGTGTCTATAATGCCCATGGACTTTTAAAAAAATCACCGTCGGAAATGTAAGAATTAAATATCAATCGTATATATTTTTCAGTCCTTTGAGCATGTTTCATTTGCTGGGAGAATTTAAGAACCATTTATCTCTTTTCATCTTCAATAAAGTTGCAAAATATTAAATGTATTGGGTTTTATTGGCGGACATGTGATATCCCAGTCTGGGAAAGAGTGAAACACATTGTTCCTGTTTATAATGCGCACCCCTCCTACAAATTAAATAATCTGGGCAAAATCCTGCGCATTATACAACCCTAAATACGGTAGTCTATATTAGAATAAATTATTTAAAATTTTTTTTCAAGAAGTAGATGTATATATGGAAATGTAATTGTAATTGGTATGAAATATCCTTGAAGATTTAATATAGTACAAAAGAATGCACCAGGGTCTTGATAGGGTCTGAATATTGAGGGTCTAAGACATGGGCTGTAATGGACAAATTAAAAAAAATACAGAACTTTTTTGTCTTAAATCCCAGTGTCTTCAAATATATGTTTGTATGGTAAATGTACTAATACAGGAGGAACTACATGTCAAGTATAAGAACAACATCTCTGTAACCTTGACCTCATCCTGTGATGACAAGGTCAAATAAGATAGTTTTTATATCTTGTATGTTGTCAAGGCCAAACTTGTTTTGTGGTTTGTACTAGCCTCAATTTATTAGAGTGAGATATGTTTCAGTACATGAAGTACCAAAATATTTCGATTCCAACTTTGATAAATACCCTGGTAAACTCTCAGACCAATTATTTTTTTGGACAAGTAACTACATATATATATTGTAGCAACCAGACAGTTCTAGAACCAGAAGAATAATAGCTGTGACATGGAACAATGGGATAAAGTTTCAAAATAATCGAATAAACATTTAACATATGTTTAATCGATATACAACTGTTCAATAAACCTTCACCACATTTTAAAGAGTTGAAAAATTGTCTTGAGTTAATTTGTAATTTTAGAAGATACTGTCAAGCCTGCCCATATAAGCAGTCACCTATATGAAAAGGTCACCCTTTTCTTGTCCTGTCATAGAAAATTTTAGATGAATTGAACCTCTTTTAAGAGTTCACCTGTCTTACAAGGATGCTATTTATTTGCTCCAAAGGTGACCTCTTAATACAGGTTTTACTGTATAATCTTTGAATCATTTATAGTGTATAAAATAGCTATGATTCCTCTGCAGATTAGTATATATATAATTTATATATTTTTTATTTCAGAAACTTCAGCAGACAGAGATCTATTATAGAAAAAGAATATGCACAGGTAAGATATTGTTTTGATTTTACAAGCAAAAAATCAATTCAGACCTACATAATGACATTGTGTACATTATGATGTAATACATAATGACATTGTGTACATGTATGATGTAATACATAAATTTAAACAAAAGAAAAATTCAGCAATATTTAATAAACCATTGGAAGGTTTATTAAATATTGTGATATCTTTTTATTTTAAAATAAAAAAAGTTTCAATATACATTGTATGTCCTATTATTTGATATTCAAATTCTGTTAACTGAATTTTTGTATTTAAATTAAAAGTACTGTGAAACTTGATGTCTAAGTTGAACCCTGATTAAAACAGAATACAATTTTTAAATAATTTATAATGTAGAAAATATTTGTTAATTTAACCGCTATAAACCAAACACAATATCTGGTTCCCTGTTCAGATAAGACTGGTTTCACTGTATTTAGCTATAGCATCTTTTATATTCAGATATTTCAGTTTGACAAATCAAAATACCCCGTCACTTGGCATTTGTCGTCTGTTGTATGTAAACTTTCATACTTTTAGATTAAACAATTTTTTTGCTAAATATTGTAACAATTGGATTGGACACAAATTATAACAATTTAGAAGGGTCCTCTCCACTCATGCTTTTGACATCTTCTCTAAAGCCAAAAGGACAATTGAAACAAAACAAGCATTACCAAAAGAGTCCTTGGTTAGTCCTCTTTAAAAATTGTGTTATTGGTCTGCCAACCTCCCAATATGGCTGCTGTTACTAAAAATAGAAAAAAACATACTTTTGACAGATCTCTCAAACCAGTGGACAAATTTAGCAAAGCATAATCAAGAATCCTTATTTGGTCATGTTTAAAAATTGTTTCCGACATAGTTAAGGTGTCATGTATAAAAATACTAGATAACTATAGCTAGTTGTCATAGTTAAATATAGTTCAATACAAAGGTCAAAGAATGATCCACTTAGAGACTACAGATATATACATCATACATTAGCTGATTTTTTTCAGTCAATGATCCAGGAAACATTTATATATGTTAAACAAAGATTTTTAGGTACACATGTACTGGTAATTAATGTGGACATTTCCACTTAAAATGACCCAGACAAACATATGCATCTTTCAGAAATACTTGTATCAATTTATTTTGATTTTTTATGAGTCCAGAAGACATTTCTGATAATTTTGGTGAGTCTCGCCATTGTAAAAATCTAAAATTCGAAAAACTTGGTTAGTCCTACAACCGACAATGGTGAGTCTAGGACTCATCTAGGCAAGTTACAAGGATCTCCTATTGTTTACAACCCTGAGTAAGTTGTTGTCAAGTGTCGGTTATCGTTTTTCTTCCAAGTAAATGCATGTACCAACAACTTATATAATTAACTGTGAATTGCTGTAATAATATATGCCTTATCTCCCCTTAAGAGCTCTCCAGGGTGAGTTTGTATGCATTGTAATTATTTCTATTTCCTTAATTGATACTTGATAAATGTCATTGTGTTATAAGCCATATTGCATACTCAGATACTTGAATTAGATAGATATGTTTTAGTGACTGGTAATGATGTCGATTGCAAATTAGTTTCAAATGTAATCATTTGGAGGGTAGTTAATTTCTTGCCAAACCAGAAAGTAGTTATATGACCTCAACAAATTTGTGGTTGTATTAAGTCATGGGCAATATGGGTCTGTCTTTATTGTCTGTCTGTAGACACAATGGTTTCTGTGGATAACTTTTGTTCTATTTGAACAAAATTAAAGTGAGCTAGAAGGGACCAACACTTAAAATAGTAAAACAATTAAGAAAAATGTCCAAAATCCTGTGGGTCCAGCAAATTACTGTCTCCAACATATCATTGTCCAACACATTATTGTGTCCAGCAATATACTGGATTCACACTGGCTTTTAATATACACTTGTTCAACTTTCCTCATTGACATATCCTGCAGTCATATCATGCTGGACTCAGTGTAGCCCTCTATTACAATGATGCCTTCTGATTATTCTGAGTTATTCTTTTTGAAAATGTAAAAAAAAAAGATGTTTTGTAAATGATAAGTTGTTACTTTTGACACAATATCATGTTTCATTAAATATATAGCATGATTATGTTTTATTATCACCTTTGAGAATGTGGGAAAATGTCAAAATTATTGGTTTCCTGGTAATAAATTTGGTTCGTTTACAAAAATTGTCACAACTTTATGTGATTTTTATACATTTTACAAAAAAATATAGCTGGTCAGTACAATTTTGAAGATGATACAAGCAGTGCACTGTTATAGAATTACAAAATGTATGCCTTTTGAAAAATGTTATAAATGTTCTTTTTATTTTTGAAAGTGGGACACACAAAGCAAATATTAATAGAAAAGTAAAAAAAAACCTTTACATTATTATGCTTCATACAATGTAATTTGTTTTAAGTTATATCAAAAAGCTAAAATTTAACGGGAAACCTAAACCTGCAATTTTGTTAAATAAAAATTCTAAGCGATATTTTGGGATTAAATATATTTATGTATGCTTCAAAATCGACAAAAATCTACGAAGACTTTATTGCAATAATTGCTGACATTTCAGACATCTTTAAAAAGAAATAGGGATAAGTTTGATTTTAGCAAGAATTCTGATTATGCCCCAAAGGAGTTGGGCCACTAAGTGGTGTTTTTGGCCCTTACTTAAAAACATACAATCTTTAGTTTTTCTTCATAAAAGAACACTTCTTTTTTATGTTATGTATTTGTTTTTCACCTAGAGTTCACCTTTCATGGATTTTGGGGCAAAAACATGAAAATAACAAAACAAATGCTGATTTCTGGAAATTGTTTATAGAAGAAAAAGCAAATGCAGAACAAATCATCCAACTATCACATACAATGTGAAATAGCATATTTACTTACTTCTGAACATCAACAATTATCCTATGGACTATGTGGAGTTATTTTGGGGTAAAATAATAAAAAAATAACAAAAAACTGAGTATTTCTGGAAATTAACCGTATTGCATATAATACATGTATTACAATTGCTTGTATAGTTTGTATGTTTTGTTATTTAGTTTTTCAATTGAATAATAATCAATTATCCAATAAAAAGTACAAATGGTTTTAATTTTAGATACATTGTAGGTCAATATTTAAAAAACAAGAAACTGAGAATTTCTGGAAATGAATCATATTGCTATTTTTAATGCTTGTTTTAATGAATATGTTTAGTTTGGATATATTATCTAATAACCCTCGTAATTAATAAACCATGAAAAATAAGTAATAATTATGCTCAGTTTTAGGTAAAAACAGAAAATCAAAAGAAAAGTAGTGGAGGTTTCTGGAAATATAATCTCAAAATATAGTACAAGTTCCTGATTATTAAGAAAAAAAATTGGCATGACTTCAAAAATTCAAATCCAAAAAAGTGGATTTTTTTATTTCAATATGAATTCCTCAAGCTTCATTTTTCGTACACCATCATATTGTTAAAAAATATTAAATTAGACTAGAAAATTCTAGATTGACACACTGTTTAGAAAAATGGAGAAATGAATAGTAAATTGATCAAATTCCAGGCAAACAATTTACTGCGACGGACGCACGTTTCGTTTATAAACGACTCATCAGCGACGCTCTTATGGCAAAAATTGCAAAAGCCAAAATAGTATAGAATTGATATTAGAATTGCTAAGTATGAGTTTGTTATATACATGTATATACAATGTACATGTATGCTAAACACTGATGGTTTGAAGCACAAATTCACATATTTTTCATAAAACATAGAGTTCACAGTTTCTTGCAAAACGTTATGTTTGTCTTCGACAAAGACGACATCATTCTTCAATTGTGCTACTCTCACTCTCGGAATCTGAATTGTCAACTTGTTGTGCGTCCTCAACAAATTCACCCCAGTTTCTGACACCATATAACTGTTTTTCATTATGCCTGGCGAATCCTAGATACCACAGTACAGATGCTATATGGGAACAGACACCGACAACACGGGCACCGGCGCGACACTTACAGTACCATGCGCTGATCGTAGATTCTGTGAATTGGATCCATAGAATATATTGTTTGGAAGATATGTGCCTGCTGTGTATTTTAACTCGGATTAGTCCTGGGTCTTCCTTATGAATAAGGATCTGGCTTTCACCATCTAAGTATTCCTGGATGTAACTAGGACTAAGTTTCAATTGATAAACCCCACAAGTAATGTTCCTCAATTCCTGTTCGCCTAGGAATGGAAAGTCTTTTATGTCTTCTGTTATTTCCCACTTAGCAGATTTCCGCTCTAGATTATTTTCTTCCACAAAGCTTTTAAGGAAGTTAATCTCCTTTGAAAGGAACTTCATCTTAGCAGCAAGAATTTCGTCCTCTTCTGCAGCACCAGATGAGAGTGGACGAAAAAACTTATTGCAAATGGCACAAATAATCTTGATATTTTCGGAAATATATGGCACTTGATTGGTTGGCAGTATGTTTTCAAAATATTTCCATCTTTTTATACGAGCATTAGCTGCTTCGACTACCCATCGGACCTGGAAGTTAAAAACAAGACAAAATAAACTATATAATATGCTAAAATGTCAAAGTCGATCAATCGTGAAAAAAGGGGTATACACTTAAAATTATCATGGAGCTAAGCTCATACTTATAAAACTTCAAATGTTCTACCAAATATCATTGACTTATCAACTCAAGTTTTGTCCCTGACTAACTGAGATGAGCATGTGTGGTTCTTGCTTTATTGAGGTGAGCAGAAACTTTAATGTGGACGCCGCCGCCGGAAACACTATCCCTAAATCTCACCTCCCTCTCTAAATGAGGCGGGACAAAAATCATGAATCTAACAATATAACTTATTTTGAACTGACCCTTTTAAAACTTTTATTATCGATCTTGTTGTATTCACGGCTTTGTTTCAAATATATAAAAAAAAACTCAACAGATATTTTCTTGGTCTGGTGTTGAATTACTTGCATTGGGTTTTTTTTGTGTTTTTTTTTGTCTTGTTTTGTCAGGTTTGGGGCCATTTACAGAACACTCTGCAGTGGACGTTTACTAAAGTCCTTTGTTGGAGACTGCTGCATGTTCTCTATATGAGGTTTTGTATTTTGCTGTTTTGTTGGATCATTGTCTCATGGACATTAATTCCACATCTCAGTATTTTCCATTCAGAGGAAAAAAGGGTGCACTCGACTCGCAGCCACAAGTGATAAAGTTTACCAGTTGCTTGCCCATGGTCGGTGGTTCTCTCCGGGTACTACGGCTTCCTCCACCATTAAAAACTGGTCGCCATGATATAGCTGAAATATTGTTGAAAGTGGCGTTAAAACACCAAAAATCAATAAATCAATCAATCAATCCATTCAGAGGTAAAAACAACTTGCCTTCGTAACTAGCCTACTAAGATTAGCATCCTCTGTTGACATTTGCTTTTCACCTTTCTTCAAAAACTTTGGCATCTCTCCTTTTATTCCAATCTCTTCAAGATGTGGCAATGCATCACGGAAACCTCTGTCTACTATAAAAATGTCATTCTCATTAACCCAGTGTTTGATGTCATCTATGTTGTTCTTGATAATATGAGTAAGGATAAAGGCATCATTGTTTTTAGCATCAGCTAGGTATGGGCCATGTACTGCTAGAAAGTATCCTGTGGTTGTTACTATTACCATAGGTTTTACCAAAGGTCGTCCTTTATGCATTGAATATGACCGTCGCTGGAAAACAAAGTTGTTACTTTTTTCTATGAAAATATAAGTTCCATCAAGAATGATGATAGCCTGTGTGTTATCCCCAAAAAGCGACTGTGCTAGAGGTCTAGTGTGGTTCCGTATGACTTCTTCTCGTGTTATATGCGAAAACCCTAGTTTAGAAGGAACAAACTGATTCATAAGAGCCTTTCTCACTGAAGATATTGCCCGTCGCAGACTTGATTTTGAAATGTTGAAAAGAGTTGACAGGAATTGGTTTGACATGCCAGACTTCATTTTACAAAGGTATATAGCAAGTGACATTCTAATACTTCTAGCTGGGGTGTTTTTAAGGTAAGGCTCCACTTCTTTGCTTAATTCGTCAAAAAACTGCTTACTAAGGCCTACTAAAGAGCAATAATCTGTTTCACTGAGACTGCCGGCGTTTTCAAAATCAAGTCTGCATGTTTCATTCTTCTTGCAGAGCTCTCTCATGCGTTGTAACATATCTAAAATATATGTACGATTGACGAAAGAAGATTCTGTAAGTTGCAATTGTTTTGCTGCATCCTCTGTCAAAATTCCATCTTGCAAGTGTTGCGAACAACATCTGTTGCCAGGAGGAAGTATTACATTCTGTTCAACAAAAGCAGTGGTTCTGCATAACTGTGAAATTACTACTAGTCCTGTATAATAATGGTAATAACAAACCAAACGAAAGATACAATCTGATAAAGTCAAATATGCACCACTGAAATGCTGGGGAACTGTAATGCCCCCCATTTGCCTTGACTTGGTACAGGCATTTCAAAGGAAAAGGTGGGTTAAATCGGATTTTAAGATGCCCCAACCCACTCCCACCCCTACGATTAAAATTGATTTTATTAGATTGAGGAAAAAAAAAATCTGCTTCTTTTGTTAATCGTGAATGAAATTGGTACATTTTACTTTCATTGTTTTTCAACATGTGTATTCATACAGCCTGTCTCATCTGACACGATTTTCTAGTTATAATTTCGTTGAGTTAGAGAAGGGAAAATTGGAAATAAACATACCAAAAATATTCATATAGTAATACAGAGCTGTATGTACTCTTGCTTGAAGTTTGGTATTGAAATATCCATGCTTGAAGAAAAATCTCTCATGGTTTTAATTGTTCTTGGAAATACAATAAAAAATCAACATTTAAATCAGAAGTCTTCAGTTCACTCAAGAGTTGTTTTATAAGCAAAGGAAATAAATCGAAAAATTAAAAAAAAACTTTTTCACATAATATGTAATATGTAATTATGTAAAAAAAATGTTTACCCCCCCCTTTTCGTTTGGGGGTAGGTGGGTGGGGGCAGGGAACATATTGTTGTCCACCAACTTCAAATCCAGATAGAGGCTCAACTGCCTCCATGTTCAGCTGCCTAGCAATGCATACACCCAATATTGCAATAAGCAGTAAACCCAGCTAGGGGAGTGGACTGGCTTAACAGTCATGACAGTATGCCCCTCCCACTTTTGGAGAATAATATGAGTGAGTGCTTGCCACTACCCCACCCCAGCCACCTATTTTATTTTATTCAATAACAGTTAATTTCAGCAGTGTAGGAACATTGTGAGAAGGGGGGCAAACTTCAGAAAATTCCAAAAAGTGTGGGGGGGGGGCAAACTTCAATTTTGAAACCAAGACTGTAACTTATTGTAAGAAACCAAAAAAGGTCTCTGGACAGAGTTTTATTTTTCTGCAAATAAAAAATTTTCAGACAAAAAGTGGGGGGGGGGGACAAAAGTATATGGTTGCCCCTACCCCTGGCTCCTCCACTGAATGTGTACCATGTTTAAAAGAAGTATGAAGAAATTAAAGTAAACTACAAGAAGGTTGAGACTTGTTTCGAAATGGATTATCTCCCCTGCAATTTAATTTTTTTTTATTTCTGTATAAGATTAATAAGAATGTTAAGTTTTTCTTCTTTATTTTATCTTAAGAACATTGAAAATAAATATGTCACAAGGCACTAAACAAATTATTTGCAAAAATAAGCAATAAATTTTTTTTTTTTGCAGTTGAATTACATAGTCAAGACCATAGCGCTATTGTTTATTCCAAAGAATAAAATAAAAAACGTAAATCTCTTACATGTCGTCTGCTCAGTGAAAAAGTGCTCTTTTGAAACTTAACAATTGATTTGTTTGTAGAGGGTACATTGGGGTTGGGAATATCGAAAACAAAGTCAATTGAGATATAACTAAAATACTCATTCTAGAAGTCCTATAGTCTTTGAATTATGTGCACCCAAACTTGTTTACGTAAATTGACCATTGCCGGTAACAAAAACTGCACTTAGTTTTGTAAAACTGTTATATATTTCAACAGAATTCTTAAAAACATTAAAGGAGAGTACTACAGTCCAACAATTTCTCCATCGCTTTCATACATAACTCATCTTTATTAACTTATTTCTTAAGAGATAAACACTCATTTGTAAGGAATGTATCTCGGGGATTAGGCATATCATGCAATACATTAATCACGGAAATGTACATTGTTTTTACCTACCTCATCCTATTTAAGTCATATTTAGAGCATTCAAAGTAAATTCTGATGTGATAAATGTTGTAAAAACTCTCTTTCATAGGTCCGACTGATTCCATTCTCTTCCATCAAATTTGCATTCCGAATCGTTTGTCTAGTGTCGTTCCGTATTCGGTTCCAAAATTACGTAATCCGGAAAGATAAACAAATCGAAAATCAACCGTTTTTCCTGTTGTTTAATGCGGCGCCAAGCCTCGCCCATGGATTTTTCGCCTGAAAATGTCTTTATTTAAAGAGCTTTTTATTTTAAAACAAAAATAATGACGGGCGAGGCCTGGCGCCCATAGGTAAAACTCTTTCAAAGGTAACTATTTCGAGGAATTGTTGGTCAAACCTGAAATGGAAGCTACTTTGGGCGCGCTATGCTTTAATATAGGTGGAATTAAAGAGCCTCATTTTTTCATTTACTATCGTATTTAGTCTTGAAATGGTGCACAAACCAAACATTTTCATGTATAAATCTACTTTAAAAATGACTGATTTACAGGGCCGTATACTGAGTTCCTGGCTCTTCTCCTTTCAAAATGAAAATATTAATTTCTCATATAATGACATACATGTGACTGTACCTGTGTATATGCATGTATAATTTGTAATCAAAACTTGTTACAGTGCTCGATAGAGTAAAAAACAGGAGTTCACCCTTGGTTTTCAGTCTTCGAAATTACACTTTCGAATTTACTGGCCCGAAAACTTCAAAATTAGAATATTTATATAGATTCTAGTGAAAAAATTTGGCAAAAGTCACTGGTCCGAATCAATTTTCACTGGCTGTGGGCCTGCAGACCACTGCTAAAATCGATGACTGGGTTTTTTGTTGGGTTCGTGTTGCTCAATCTTTAGTTTTCTACATAGTGTTTTTAAGATCATTGATTTATGGCTTCTAATTACCCCTTTGATATCTTCAAACTTGACTTTCAAGACGGTACTCAGGATGGGATGATAATGTTGGATTACAAGTCTGTCATGACATACAGATTCTCAGAGAATATCAGTTCTATCGGCTTTTTTTTCCATGTTAAGAGTCAGTTTATCAGACAGAAATAAATGTTTCAGATAACTATAATTCAACACTTTTATTCAATAGCATGAAAACTGCTAAGACATCTTGACTCCATGATGAAACAATTTTTTCTTGTGTTTCAAATTGATTTTCATTTTCTGTATCTTAATTGTATTTCTTTTATTTATGTTTCCCGTGGAAAATTGTCTATAACAATAATGGGTTTGCTTATATGTGTAGGTCTCTGTAATACTGTAGTTATATAGATATGATGTTTAACGCCACTTTCAACAATATTTCAGTTATATCATGGCAGTCAGTTTTATTGGTGGAGGAATGCAGAGTACCCGGAGAAAGCCACCGACCTGTTGTAAGTCACTGACAAACTTTATCACATTATGTTGTATCGAGTACACCTCACCTGAGCGGGATTCAAACTCACAATGTTAGTGGTGATAGGCATGTAGGTAAAAGGATACAGTCAGACTTGCCCAAGAGGGTCACCTCTATTAAGCAGTCACCTGTATTTATTTAAAAGGTCATCTTTATCTTGTCCTGTCATAGAAAATTTCATATCATGAATTGAACCTCTTTTAAGAGGTCACCTGTCGTAAAAAACCACCTTTTCTTTGTTCTAAAGATGACCTCTTAATACAGATTTGACCAAATGGCTCACAATTGAATAAATCATATATACACTGTAATGTACAAAAACACATTACAAATGTAGGCATATTTTTTTGGTTTCAAAATTTTGAAAATGTTTAATGTCAGTCTTGATTAATTATGTAGATATATATATTTTTTAATGGCAGATTTTAGAATGAATTATTAATTTTATCCAGGAAGAAATTATTGCCTGCATTTTGGAGAACAATGTAGACCTTGATTGACAATTAATGACATGTAAATCTAACCTGAAAATAAAGAATGGAAAATGAAGAAAAAAATCTGTGGTTTTTCATGTCATTCAGTTTTACTCATGTTTGTACTGTATATACAAAAAATGTATGTCTGTCTGTCTGTCCCACATTTGGTCTGCTCAATACATTGTAGGTAAAGTTCCCCATAGGAAATGATTTAAAATTTATACAAAAGGTCACCATGGACTAATTAAAAGGAAGGCCAAGTTCGATTTCGGATTTGACCACTTTTTCCATTCTGGAGTTATGCTCCTGTTTAATTTAACTGTAAATGGGGACATGTATTATACCTATTTGAACACAAAGGCTCTCATTTTCCTCTGTTAAAATTATGTTTTTATTAGTTTCAGGGCATTATTTTAGTTTCTGACATTCGATATGACTTTAAAAAAATTAAATGCATAAAAAGCAGGTGTAATTTGAATTTGAGGTATATTGTATCTGACTGAAGTATCCAGAGTTATGCCCCTTTAATCTGCTAAAATGATGTAGTATACTTGAACTGTTAAACATCCATGTGGAACAACTACAACATGCAAACTCTCCCTAGCGTATTTAAAAAAAAAGAAATATGATTGTATTGGTACTGTAGAAGAGCACTGGGAAAATGCTACAATATATCCGACTTCTATCCTAACAATACATTGTACATAGTTACGATGGTGTGATTTTATAGATTTCTTACAAAAAGCTATTTTTTCCCAATAAAAATCTAGAAACGAGACAAGTAAATTAAGGATAATGACACAAATATTGATGAAGAAAAGCTTCCACCATTTATTTTCTTGAAAGAATCGGAATCTAATTGTTTAGTATCTATTTGTGTTAGCGCCAATCTCCATTAACTATATCATTTGATTTATATATCTTGATTGAAGAATGTTCATTCGTTTGTAGCACTTGGTCATGGAAGTCAAAATTGTGTGTGCCCTAAGCCCATGATATATATAATATATTGTAATTATGTACCTGTATGTATATTGTATATTTAATTATGTATTCAATTCACGAAGGGGCCGTCGTGGCCGTGATCGTATGATAGTTGGATTTACAACTACCTATGCAATCAGTGCCTAACACCACTGATGTTGTGAGTTCGAATTTCGATCAGGGTGAGGTGTACAACATTATGTGATAAAGTTTGTCAGTGACTTGCGGCAGGTCGGTGGTTTTCTTTGGGTCCTCTGGTTTCCTCCACCAATAAAACTGACCACCACGAGATAGCTAAAATATTGTTGAAAGTGGCGTTAAACACCATCAAACAAACATCAATTCACCAAAGGGAGACATAGAGAATTACCCACAATTCTTCTTCCTAATGCAACCTTAACAGGTCCAAATGAGCCATAAAATTGGGACTAAATTATTTATTGCTAATTTGTTTTTGATGAGATTAATTTTAATCGATTCCTGAAGAAAATCCCTTTCAGAAATATTCATAGCTAAATATTATGGAACTTATTTGACTGTTTTTACATACATGTAAAAAGGGAAAAGGCAGAAGGGGGATGGTTTCAAAATTTGAAAATTATTATTTTTCATCCAATTTTAACATGTAACTTTTATTTTCATGGCTGGCCTGCTTCCTTTATTGTTATTTGTAAACTTGTTCTTGTCATGAACTGTCAGCTGCAAATGCCACGATATAGCTGAAATACTGCTAAAGTTGGCATTAAACACTAAGCCACGATATAGCTGAAATACTGCTAAAGTTGGCATTAAACACTAAGCCACAATATGGCTGAAATACTGCTAAAGTTGGCATTAAACACTAAGCCACGATATAGCTGAAATACTGCTAAAGTTGGCATTAAACACTAAGCCACGATATGGCTGAAATACTGCTAAAGTTGGCATTAAACACTAAGCCACAATATGGCTGAAATACTGCTAAAGTTGGCATTAAACACTAAGCCACAATATGGCTGAAATACTGCTAAAGTTGGCATTAAACACTAAGCCACGATATGGCTGAAATACTGCTAAAGTTGGCATTAAACACTAAGCCACAATATGGCTGAAATACTGCTAAAGTTGGCATTAAACACTAAGCCACAATATGGCTGAAATACTGCTAAAGTTGGCATTAAACACTAAGCCACGATATGGCTGAAATACTACTAAAGTTGGCATTAAACACTAAGCCACAATATGGCTGAAATACTGCTAAAGTTGGCATTAAACACTAAGCCACAATATGGCTGAAATACTGCTAAAGTTGGCATTAAACACTAAGCCACAATATGGCTGAAATACTGCTAAAGTTGGCATTAAACACTAAGCCACAATATAGCTGAAATACTGCTAAAGTTGGCATTAAACACTAAGCCACAATATAGCTGAAATACTGCTAAAGTTGGCATTAAACACTAAACCACAATATAGCTGAAATACTGCTAAAGTTGGCATTAAACACTAAGCCACAATATGGCTGAAATACTGCTAAAGTTGGCATTAAACACTAAGCCACAATATAGCTGAAATACTGCTAAAGTTGACATTAAACACTAAGCCACGATATAGCTGAAATACTGCTAAAGTTGGCATTAAACACTAAGCCACAATATGGCTGAAATACTGCTAAAGTTGGCATTAAACACTAAGCCACAATATGGCTGAAATACTGCTAAAGTTGGCATTAAACACTAAGCCACAATATGGCTGAAATACTGCTAAAGTTGGCATTAAACACTAAGCCACGATATAGCTGAAATACTGCTAAAGTTGGCATTAAACACTAAGCCACAATATGGCTGAAATACTGCTAAAGTTGGCATTAAACACTAAGCCACAATATAGCTGAAATACTGCTAAAGTTGGCATTAAACACTAAGCCACAATATGGCTGAAATACTGCTAAAGTTGGCATTAAACACTAAGCCACAATATAGCTGAAATACTGCTAAAGTTGGCATTAAACACTAAGCCACAATATGGCTGAAATACTGCTAAAGTTGGCATTAAACACTAAGCCACAATATAGCTGAAATACTGCTAAAGTTGGCATTAAACACTAAGCCACAATATGGCTGAAATACTGCTAAAGTTGGCATTAAACACTAAGCCACAATATAGCTGAAATACTGCTAAAGTTGGCATTAAACACTAAGCCACAATATGGCTGAAATACTGCTAAAGTTGGCATTAAACACTAAGCCACAATATAGCTGAAATACTGCTAAAGTTGGCATTAAACACTAAGCCACAATATGGCTGAAATACTGCTAAAGTTGGCATTAAACACTAAGCCACAATATGGCTGAAATACTGCTAAAGTTGGCATTAAACACTAATCAAACAATCAATCAGCTGCAATACTACTTACCGTTACTTACATTGTACAGTTAAACAGGAATCAGTACAAACCTAAAATTTACCTAACCTTTGATAATCTAACCAAAAACTAATTTTATCTTCTAAATATTATGTGGAGCAGGAACTGCAACCCTTCCGGAGCACCTGAGTTCACGTCGTATTTTAGTGGGGGTCTTGTTGCTAGATCTTTAGTTTTCTATGTAATGTTTTGTAGATGATTGTTTGTACTTTTTCTTTTAACCTTTGTATTCTCAGTCCTTCTTCGATTTACGGCTTCTGATTACCCCCTTTGGTATCTTTACTTATTACAGCAACTATAATTCTGTAATTAGATATTATATGCACTTGTATGTGGAGTTTACCAATGAAATCAAATTTGTTACAAATATTTGTACATATAATGGATGGACCCTGATATTTGAATCGGCTCAAAACAAAATTAATTAATCATTTATGCAACTCTAATACTGGGCTTTGATATTTGAAACGGCTCGAAACAAAATTAATTAATCATTAATACAACTCTAATACCAGAATCATGTCCACCATTAAATCTATGTGTACAAATTATGCTGTTCTGTTCCATTCCTAGCTCATGATCAGCCAAATTTGAAATTAGTCCGGATATCCTATAAATGAAATTGACAAGCAGAAATATCCTCTAATCCATTTCAAGGAATAAATCAAAGTTCTCTTGAGGAATTTGTAATGAAATTCTGTCATCCCAAATTTTACATCTTTCATAGAGGATTACAAATGTATCTCAATCTCCAGCAATATTAGATCATAAGGGAAATTTGAGGAAAAATTAAATGTGCAGCTTATATAGCATTCCAGGGAACCAGTCCTCGAAATGAAAATTTGGATTTACTGGTCCCAAGTCAAATTCTAGAATATATTTTTTATATATTCCTAAATAAAGGCTGAATATTTTACTGGTCTGAACAAAGTTTTTCTGGTCGTGGGCCGGAGGACCGGTGCTCATCATGAGGACTGGGGAACTACTGGAACAAGTGATCATGATTTTTAACCAGTCTTTCCCGAAGGAAAAATCTGTTTATTAGATTGGTGAAGCGGATGTCTAGCATGCAGGCAGTCGGGCGAGAACCAATATATTAAAGTTTTCGAGCGAAACTATATCTCAGAAACCACGAGTCATACCTTAATGAAGCTTTAGAATTAATTTACCTACTATGAAATATTAAGATACCCAAATTTGTGAAATTTTACGTTTTCAGATATGGCCGCCAAAATATAGATAAAATATGGATAAAATATAGTGCATAAAAATAGGAAGGAATTATCATGGTAGTAATGAGCTTCTGAACAGAATTATATGGCTTGTACAAAAACTTTAACATTGTATGTATTAAACAATGTTAAAGTTTTTGTACAAGCCATATAATTCTGTTCAGAAGCTCACTACTACCATGATAATCCCCTCCTACAAAATAATCCTTCAAACTTTGCCTGCCTGCATATTACCATATGGAGATTTACATATCATTATTGCAGTTTAGCAGGATCATTTTTGAAGGAGTTATTGGCCTTTGTAGACAGATTATTACAACTTCCTCTACATTTCAAGTTAAGTGGAAATCCCTCAAAATTTTGCATGCTTGCTTTTTTGTACCTTAAGGATATTCACATATAATTACATCAGTTTTGTCAGCTCATTTTTGATTGAAATATATATTTCATCAAAGAATTTGTAAATGTAACTCCTCCTACATCTTTGATATACAGTCAAACCTGTCTTATGTGACCTTCCAAGGGAACAATGAAATATGGTCACATAAGGCAGGTGGTCGCTTAATACAGGTTTAATTGATATGAAATACACTGTTAAAGGAAATAGAAATTAAGTTAACATAATACAAATTATTGCTTAATAGAGGTGGTCACTAAAGCAGGTTTGACTGTAACCTAATAGAGGTGGTCACTAAAGCAGGTTTGACTGTAACTTAATAGAGGTGGTCACTAAAGTAGGTTTGACTGTAACTTAATAGAGGTGGTCACTAAAGCAGGTTTTACTGTAACTTAATAGAGGTGGTCACTAAAGCAGGTTTGACTAACTTAATAGAGGTGGTCACTAAAGTAGGTTTGGCTGTAACTTAATAGAGGTGGTCACTAAAGCAGGTTTGACTGTAACTTAATAGAGGTGGTCACTAAAGTAGGTTTGACTAACTTAATAGAGGTGGTCACTAAAGCAGGTTTGACTGTAACTTAATAGAGGTGGTCACTAAAGCAGGTTTGACTAACTTAATAGAGGTGGTCACTAATGTAGGTTTGGCTGTAACTTAATAGAGGTGGTCACTAAAGCAGGTTTGACTGTAACTTAATAGAGGTGGTCACTAAAGTAGGTTTGACTAACTTAATAGAGGTGGTCACTAAAGCAGGTTTAACTGTAACTTAATAGAGGTGGTCACTAAAGCAGGTTTGACTGTAACTTAATAGAGGTGGTCACTAAAGTAGGTTTGACTGTAACTTAATAGAGGTGGTCACTAAAGTAGGTTTGACTAACTTAATAGAGGTGGTTACTAAAGCAGGTTTGACTAACTTAATAGAGGTGGTCACTGAAGCAGGTTTGACTGTAACTTAATAGAGGTGGTCACTAAAGCAGGTTTGACTGTAACTTAATAGAGGTGGTCACTAAAGTAGGTTTGACTGTAACTTAATAGAGGTGGTCACTAAAGCAGGTTTGACTGTAACTTAATAGAGGTGGTCCCTAAAGCAGGTTTGACTGTAACTTAATAGAGGTGGTCACTAAAGCAGGTTTGACTGTAACTTAATAGAGGTGGTCACTAAAGCAGGTTTGACTGTAACTTAATAGAGGTGGTCACTAAAGTAGGTTTGGCTGTATAATCATTTTCAATACAATTGTTCATAGTGCTGTTAAGAAATACATATTGAATACGCATTTGTTTTTAACATATACAAATGTACCTCTCTGCTGATGAAATTACAGGTATCAGGGCTCTCAATATTTTTCAAGTCTACCAGGTACTTCACTATTTACAGGTGGTACTTTTCATTAAAATTTGAAAATTTTTTGTGAATATCTCATTTTAGGCAGGTAAAAGTACCTGGTATACCGCCTCTTATTGAAAGGCATGTACCAGGTATAGAAAGATTCTAATTTGTACAAACCATATTGACTGTGGTCATTATGTTCTCAGGTTTAGATAGGATAAGAAGCATGCCTGTTAAAATTCCAACAATGACTATGATTATTCGATAATATTAAGCATTTTATTTTGAAACCGTAAAAGTTTTGAGTTTCCCCCATTGAAATCCCATTACGATTATCAAGACTGACAGATTATGTTTACTTTAAATCATCACAAAACAAATTGCTCCATTGATTGTATTTACTGGTCAAATCTCTGATATCGGGGGAAACCATTGATTTCCGTTGGCCTCTTTTCATTCATAGAAAAGTAAGTTGGATCAATCGTATAAAGAGTCTTTGTATATGTTTGTGTTTGGTTTATTGTATACATACATGGTATTTGTCCGTGGCTTGATTGGTACTTTATTATGACATTTATTATCGGCATCAATTAATTATTTAATTCTCATTAGAAGACCAAATTAAGATGATCATGAGTGATTGGTGTTAAATGGCAATTATTTATATAAGTGAGCAATTTTTCAGCTATATTATGGCGAGAACAAGTTAGTCAAACCTGTATTAAGAGGTCACCTTTGCAACAAAGAAAAAGTGGTCTTTTAAGACAGGTGATCTCTTAAAAGAGTTCATTTGAAATTTTTTATGACAGGACAAAAAAAAAGTTACCTTTTAATACAGGTAACTGCTTAATAGAGGTGACCCAATGGGCAGGTTTGACTACATTTTGATGTATCATGCTATGTATTTTACATGCATTGTGTACAATAATATTCTTGTTTGCCTGTCCAAATGTCAATTTTCACGACTGTATCAGTGTTAAGGTTTAATTCGTAAATTCTCCATAGATTTTTAAGCTGTTCTTTAAAGTATAAAAAACATTGACCTAGGCCTTAGGTAAAAAAAAGTATGAGAATCAAAAGAATGTGTGATTATTGTACATTTTTTTGTAGTTTGGTAATCCAGCTTCATTCTTTTCTACTTATCTACTGTACAGTCAGAAACATGACATGATAAATCACTGTGATAGACATCGTTTCACTCATCTTGGTGAAATTTATATTTTTTGTTCTGTTATAAATATAGCTTCAAAATATCTTGTATATTTAGAGAGTGTTAGGTACTTGTTAGCAACCCAAAATTCATTATAAAGTAAATAAATAAAATAAATGCAACCCAAACATATATCAGTATCATCATGGAAAGTGATTAACCTTTGATATATTAAGCACCGTGATTCAGCTAGGCACCTCTCTCATGACATTTGATCACCTATTTCTCAAATTGTCCTAAAGAACTTTATAAAAATTAGTTAAATTATTAAAGAATGTCCTGAAGAAATTTAGATAAAACTGGCAATTGTCCTGAAGATTTCAAAGTCTAGCTGGTTGCGCTATGTCTCCCTGACTTACTGTTTGACTGAAAAATTATATATTTGGGGTTAGGCAATGTATGTCATGTTGATATTCAGGTAAATGATACACCTGTTTTATTCAGTGTCAGTTCATATCTTTGGTTACTGGTAGTTTCAAATATGTAACTAATATTTTTTTGCCGAGAGCACATACTATATAGAATCTATTTAAGAAAAAGCAATAAATAAAAAAAACGTCAGTGAATGATTTCATTTGGTACAAGATATGAAACTATGATGGAAAAAGGCCAATCTCTTCCAGTTGTACATTGCAATTGAAATTGATTGGAAATCCAATTTTTGTTTACATTGATCATCAGCCTTAGCCAATGTTTTTTTTTACTGACATTTATTTGTATGTGGTCTGATATAATTGATTCAGAAGCTAATTTAACTAATATCATTTAGCAGAGCTCTTTGTTTACATTTTGTATAAACTGTTTTTAAAGAATTCAAGATATTTTTTGGTAGTTTCCATCTGATTAAATCATCCCTGGCTTTTATTGTATTTCGAAATCAAAATCTTAGAGTATTGACCTATATTTTGTCTGCTATTGGAATGTTGCTTCATTATGTTAGATCTTGATGAAGTAACTTTTACCTAATACTTAATTAATAACACAAATCTACTTTATTATACCCCCGCTCCCCGAAGGGGGAGGGGGGTATACTGTTTTACCTCTGTCCTTCCGTCCGTCCAAGATATTTTTTGTCGCATTTTTCTCAGTAACTGTTAATGGCAGAAATCTGATATTTGGTCACAAGCATCATATAGGTATACCATATTGTGGGTAGCGTTTTTGGACCTGTCAGATTCCTACTTCCTGTTTGCCAACTTAGTTGGTTTCTATACACATTGAACATATATGCACATTTTTCGTCACATTTTTCTCAGCAACTATTGATGGCAGAGATCTGATATTTTGTCACAAGCTTCATATAGGTACCCCATATCGTGGGAAGCGTTTTTGGACCCATCAGATTCCTACTTCCTGTTTGCCGACTTTGTTGATTTTTATACACATTGAACATATATGCTCATTTTTCGTCACATTTTTCTCAGCAACTATTGATGGCAGAAATCTGATATTTGGTCACAAGCTTCATATAGGTACCCCATATAGTGGGAAGCGTTTTTTGACCCGTCAGATACCTACTTCCTGTTTGCCGAAGAGCGGGGGTATCATAAGTGAGCATTAGCTCACAGTTCATCTTGTTACATACGTATAGTCATTTATTTCTTATAGCTTCAGAAGACATGTTATTGAAATTCAGTTGCATTAAGATATTCTGAAAAAATGTTTTCAGATTAAGTGCATTTTTCGCAAGTGTAACTCCTATGATTAGAATTTCTGTAAAAAAAATTAAAACAGATTTATCCTGAGCTCTTATGGTTTTCAAGAGGAAAAAGGTTATAGGAGTTGAAATGGACAAACACCCTTTAAGTCTGATTTGTGTATGTTTACAGTTTCAGAGGAAGGAGGGTGGCACAATTTTTTTTTAATTTGAAGTCTGTTGATATTAATGCTGATATTAAAGTTTAACAAAGAACCCTACATGTATGTGAAAATTAATAAAATAATGTTTCTCAAAAACTAGACTTAATTAAACACAAAGTATTGCATGAGCGATACAGGTGAACCATCAGTTATTTAAATCTTAATGGATTAAAGTTTAACATAAGGACCATGATTTGTGAAATGTTTCTCAAAAACTAGAAAAATAAGATTAACTAGTCTAATTGAAAACATACTGTGCATGAATAACCAGGTGAGCAGAAACTACCAACATGATCGAACCCAAACTTATACCTAGTGAATGGTGATTAGATGGTCCCCTACAACTTTAGATAATGTAACGATTGCAGGATATTAACATGATTTATTGTATGGGACACTCAGACAATGTGATTCTATGTCTTTTTTTAGAATTTGTTTTTCTCATATATAATAGAAATCTAAGAAAAAGGATTGGATTTGAGGATCTTACTGACTGGCTACTTTATCTGTGACATCTGCTATATGATTGAAGACATTTGTACATGAATCTAAACCTAGCTAGATATATAACCAAATTAATTTCTTTAAAAGTCTAGAAGGTTGATTTATGGACATGATGGAGAAATGTTACAAAAATAGATGTTTATCAATGTCTGCCTTAATAATCAGATTTGGTAGATTTTTGTAGAAAAGTTACAGAAAAGACAGATTTCTCAATTTAGTTCATCCTTAAACTTGTGTATTTTTATTACTTATTTAAGAGTAGAATTTTTATACATGATTCAATATGTAATAATCGTAATGTTTTCCCTAGACAATATTAATTTTAGCATGACACAGCATCATGCCTTCCTTTTCCAGTGCCATTCTGACCTTATGTTCAAAGTACATTGTATCTATGTCCTTGTCCAATTTATGAAAGCAGGACATTATTTTACCTTAAAATTACTTCTATTATTATTATATAGTGAGGGGCTGTTATGGTTATGATAGTTTGATATACAACTACCTATGCAATGAGTCCCTATTGCCACTATAGTTGTGAGTTCGAATCCTGCTCATGGCAAGGTTTAAAAAAGGTTTTTATTAATAGGTTAGGATAGTTGATAAATGACATCAATGAAAAAATGGATAATTTGTCTTTTTACACATGTATATAAAAAAAATTCAAAAAGTAAAAGTGTTGTGTTTCATTTGATGTTCAGTATATGAGAAACCTTATTGTGTATTATATTTTGTAAACGTGCCAAGCTCCTTGCACGATAAAGACCAATTTTCGTAGATTTGAAAGGGAGTAGGCACATTGGAGTTGCTACTAAAGGCCAAATTTGTCAGCCCTACCCAATTCCCCATTAAATTTTTTAGTGGAGATCATCATGTACAAAAAGGTTTTTTCTTTAAAGATTTGAAACATTTTATATGGTGTCAGAGGTTTGCAGGTTACGAATTCACCAAGATTGTAATATGAATTGTATTTAAATATATGTTTCATTTGTATTACAGAGTCTACTTAAGTTAACCTCAACCCTATTAAAGAGAGAATTTCAAGCTACCCCTGATATTGCATCAGAAGATAGCCAAGAACAAAGGTAAATTATAGAAAAAGTGCAATAGCAGGTTTAATATGTGAACTGTTCAATCAATTTTTTATGTGCCAGGTTCTAGGCATCCTGGTTTTGAAGGTTTTACCCATGTCAGGAAGTCCATACATTACTTCATTAGACCTTTAGTTTCCGCTCTATAACATAGGATTCCCTTAACTATTAAGGAAATTTTTTGAAATTTATCAACAGTGTCAGTGACCTGATTAAAGGTAGGTCAAGTTCTATTTCAGACTTTTTCTGTTGTGGAGTTTTGCCCCTTAATTTGCTGAAACATAAAAAATATTGGTTTCTGCACAAAAATGTAAGTTCCCCTTATTTAGGCAAATTATTTTAAATTTAAGCACAAAATCAGGGGCCATAGGAGGAAAGCCAAGTTTGATTTTGGACTATACCCAGTCTTCGAAATAAGGCGGTAGTCCGAAGCCCGTGGCATGTAAAATTGTACACGGGCGTATAAAATGAGTAGTTCCACAAGTCCGACGGGCCTGTGAAAAAAAGTCATATAGTTTCAAAAGTTGATTTCATAAGATATTGTGTGTAGATATTTAGTTTATTGTTCTCCGTTTTCAGTTGCTGCCGAATCAATGCAAAAAATGGGTAGGCCTTTTAAGAATTTCCGATATTCGAAATAGATTTAGGTGTGTCTGTTTTTTGCAATTTGATTGGTCGATCTTTTTCCCATCATGTAGGTTTTAAAAAAGGACAAGAAGCAGGACTCACGTTAGAGGGCGAAGTAGTTGCATTGTGAAGGTTGACTTCGATTTCTCGTTGGTCAAAAGCGAAGTTCAAGTAGCCTTGTAATTTTGAAGAGTTGCCCGCGTATTTTTGCCACGTGCCATTTATGAAAATATCGACATCGTGTTTATTGAATTCTATGTTATTCATTAAGTATTTTGAAAGTGACTTTCTTGAAAAGTAATCCATTTCGATTTAAAGAAACTTTAATTTCGTTCAATATCAAATAAAAATGGCACCACGAGAAATGGGGCGCAATCAGACACTGTGCTACGGGAAATGTTGATCGAAGCTACTTTTAACCAAACAAACTTTTGATTAATTTTTTTCTCAATCCTGTGACATAAAGTCTGAGTTCTCGTATATAATATGTTAATATTTGAGAAGGTTGGTCATTCAAAATTCGTTGAAATGCACGGAGACACTTCAGATTATTTTCGATCCGCTTCCAAATCCGATCGGTATTTTTTTTTATTAATTGCGATCTATTTATAGAACTGTTGCTGACAGACCTGTGTCTACGTGAAGGGTTAATACCTCTGCAGTTAGAAAATAGACTTTGAACTCAGTAGTTTTGTTCCATTGTTGCACTCTGATTTGAGGTCTGACAAATAATAATTACAATCTTTACTTTAAGTTGCTTCAGTTTATGACTGTCAGTGTCAACACTACATGATGTTTCATCCCATAACGGACCATAACCAAAATGGACTACCAGAAAAAAATATGTATTGCAAGAATCTTTATTTAGTTTTTATTTTTAGTGTGCGTTGATTGTTTTTTTTTTAAACTTATCTTATTTGTGATAATTACTTTCTAGATTTATGAATAAATCAAATTAGTACAGGTAACTTAGTGAAGCCAAGTAATTATTGGTGTTTTAATTGGTTTATGACACCCAAATCACTTTTAATTAGATTAAATGATTTGATTATAAGGTGATTGTGTAAGTGTGTGTTGTCTTGAATTTACTTTTCTGGAGCAATCTGCACAGTGGTCTGTCCCCATTGTGAGAATGATAATGAATGAAAACAAACTCCATGTTCTTTTATTGTCTATGAACCAAAGATCAAAGAAATTTACTCGTTTTTGTGATGGAATTTATCAAAATTCCATGTACTGCAATCGGTTAATTATATCTTAATTACTATTTTTTCTTTTTATCAACCCAAGCCCATATTCTTTGGGGGAAACTATGATTAAAGTATTGAGGGTTTAATAAAATGAAATACAACCGAATTAATATCAAATGGTGTCTTGTTTCAACCTCATTTAAAATATACCTTGACATTCTTTCATACTTGTATATCACGTTCACGATCTTTTATTACAACACTATTTCACTCAAGCGAACATTTTGTTCCTGTTTTAGTTAAAGGACTTTATCAAACAGAATCATACAGTTTACATGTAATGCAGTTAATACGCATTTAAACCACAGAAGAATATTTCTATTTTCCACACCTTGTGGTGTGGGGTCGCTATTGTGCATGCGAAATATTAATTGCAAACCCCATTGACTGACTATTTGCTGCCTGTCTAGAATATTTTATTTTTTAGGGATCCTCAGATTCAAATCTATTCATCTACTTTTCTACACTTTTATACATATTATACATATGTATACCCGTTATTTCAAATGATAGTAATGTTATTTTAAAATAAATAACAAATCTTTAATTTTTTTGTCTTTCTTCTTCAGGCAAATCTTGGCATGAAGATTTGCTGGATGACGGATTGAAATCGACTTTAACAGTCTGCCCATCAGTACTTTCTAATTTTAAGTACTGGGGTACAAGGCCATAGGACTCTACAAACCAATAGCAGTTTCAGCCTTCGATTTAAATTCTTTTATTTTCCTTGATTTGTAATTTTCGGTAATTTCCGAAAACTCTTTTCCACTATTCGCTGTTCCAACTTTTTTATTTATTGAATTTACATAATCTATAAGGCGAGTGTTCGTATCTTTCAGACTGTCAAGTTGATTTGACAGATTCTGGTTTTTTGCTAGCATATTGACATATTTCTTCCTGTAAACTATTATGTAAATCAGAACACTTTTTTCAAATTCTATGTTGTCGCTTTCAAACTTTTGTAAACTAAAATTTAATTGTTTTACATGTTCTAACTCATCTGAGAATATTGCGATCAATTTTGTTCCTGTTCTAGTTAAAGGACTTTATCAAACAGAATCATACAGTTTACATGTAATGCAGTTAATACGCATTTAAGCCACAGAATAATATTTTTATTTTCCACACCTTGTGGTGTGGGGTCGCTATTGTGCATGCGAAATATTAATTGCAAACCCCATTGACTGGCTATTTGCTGCCTGTCTAGAATATTTTTTTTCTTGATCGACAGTTCAGAAGCTAGAAAACGATATGATGAATAGTGTCTGTCAATCATGCAAACAATAACTTATGCACATGACAGAACGCATTTTCAATTCACTACATACACAAACTTTTGATCCATCATTTGTCCATTGGAGGTTGATTTAAGAGAATGGAACTGATAGAAGTTAAAAGTTTAATTTGGGCGCAAAAGGGGAAACTTTATATAATTTATGAAAATGTGATGTAACATATGCGCCAGGGATATTTCCCAAAATTCTTTCAAAATGATATAAACTGTTAATATCTTCCTGGCATTGATGAAACCAGATATGTTCGTGGTAGCCCATCACAAAATACTGTCAGTTCCCTTTTAGCGCTCTCGCTAACATTAAATTTTTCCAAAATAAATAACAAATCTTTAATTTTTTGTCTTTCTTCTTCAGACAAATCTTGGTATGAAGATTTGCTGGACGATGGATTGAAATCGACTTTAACAGTCTGCCCATCAGTACTTTCTAATTTTAAGTACTGGGGTACAAGGCCATATGACTCCACAAACCAAAGCGCAGTTTCAAGCTTCGATTTATATTATTTTAATTTCCTTGATTTGTTATTTTCGTTAATTAACGCTTCTCCCTCTTTATGTGCAAACGAACATATGTTTATAATTAAAACACACTAAACAAATTAATACAAATAATTAAATACATATAAAATCATAGAAATAATTCATAAAATATCATATTTATTCAAGAAATTTACATTTTTTATTTCAATAGTCCGTTTTGGTTATAGGATGAAACATCCGGTAGCGAGTGTCAATATACGTTCGTGCTATATTTGCATTCCCTAGCTTTCTATATATAGTTGGACCGTTGAGCAAATTGGCATATACACATGTACTGTACATATTTCTTCTGCTGAAGGCTACACAAATATGACTTTTTGCATTTTGTGGTATTAATTCAAAGCATAGTGATATTTAAAAAAAAGGGGGGGTACATATTAAAAATTATCACAAAATTATATGTCTCACGCAATGATGACATCACAAGTTTTTGTTATAAGAGTCTTATAACAATATTGGTTGTGATGATGATGAGGAGGAGGTGGTGGATAGTGATGATATGGAATATACTGAGGATGCTATTGACAATATGATTTTAGAATTTTCAGGAGATTAATATAAACATGAATCCAAAATAAAGTGTCTTTTTGTGTTTTTTACTTGCATTCTGGTCTTACCTAATGCATAATTGACATGTCCACATAATATTTGGTACATCATCATGTTTTGAGTTTTGGTGGTTTGAATTAATGGTCATTAATGTAGTTTTCAAATTCGGGCCTGTAGAATTGATGGTGGGCCTGTAAATATTTGAACTTACAGGCCTGGTGGGCTTGTAAGATAAAAAGTTAAGCGTGAAGACTGTATACCACTGTTTTCGTTCTGGAATTATACCCCCCAAAAAACATTGGGGGCGGGGGGTCAAAACCAGCTTAATTTGTCTATTTTTGACAAATTGACACAATATGTTTCAGTGAATATTTCATTAAAACATTTGTATGTGTAGCTCTACCTACATTTTAAATAGGAATTATTCAAAACTTTGCTAACTTCCTTCTTACCATTATAATATTACCATGTGAAGACTTGCATATCATTACAGCAGTTTGATGTGATTATTTTTGAAGGAGTTATTGCCCTTTATGACATAGAATATTTCCTCAAAAAGAATTTGGGGTGAGGCAAAACATTTAATTTTTTGTCTAAAAAAATCTTTAATAAACATCACCACCACGATATAACTGAAATATTGTTGAAAAATGGCGTTAAACATCATAAGCACCATAGCCCCTCAATAAACATAATGTTTAATCTTTCTCTTACAATTGTCTAGTTGTTATATTTAAATTTGCAAAGCTATATTGTAGCATGTCGTCTACATTGTACATTGTAACAACAAATCTATGGCTATAGAATAAGCTCTTAGACTAGAATTTCCTGATATGTAATGTTTTCATTAGTCCTAATACAATTTGATTAATGTTCATTGTTGTAACTTACATAAAATGCATCAGATCTTCTCCCGCGATTGATATATATCGCGTGAATGCATGCTTAGTTTCAATGAATTATACAGAAAATATAGCACAATGGCAACAAAAACTCAATATTACCTTTGTACTGAAATTAACATGTTCCAGTTGAATTGGAATTAATTTTTTTAATCTTGATTGATGAGTTTCCTATGAGATTTCTGTTAAAGGATGATATTGTATCTTTATACATTGCTATGATTTTGTATAGAAAATTTAAGCGGTCATCATTGCCATGATCGTATGGTAGTTGGATTTAATACTACCTATTCAATCAGTGCCTATCTCCACTAAAGTTGTGAGTTCGAATCCCACTCATGGCAAGGTGTACTTGATACAACATTATGTGATAAAGTTTGTCACTGACTTGTGACAGGTGGGTGTTTTTCTCATGGTACTCCGGTTTCCTCCACCAATAAAACTGACCTCAATATAACTGAAATATTGTTGAAAGTGGCATTAAACACCATAACCCTAGCCCTAACCCCTATCAAATTTAATACATTCGACACAATAAGGCTGCAGTGAATGCCATCCTGGTACAAAATAGAAATATTTACCATACTGTATCCGACAAAAATTATTTAGTAGTTACTTAAATGAGTATGTAGAAAGGAATGTAGATTATATGGGGAAAGTGATAAATGTTTGTGGCCTATATTGTTTAACTACCTGAGAACACAGGGTCACTTTCTATATTAACGTACAGTCAAACCTGTATTAAGAGGTCACCTTTAGGACAAAGAAAAAGTGGTCTTCTAAGACAGGTGACCTCTTAAAAGAGGTTCAATTTATATAAAATTTTCTATGACAGTACAAGAAAAAGGTGACTTTTAATACAGGTGACTGCTTAACAGAGGTGACTGCATGGGCAGGTTTGACTGTATATACAGAAATTGGTTGACTTGTTCATTTTTCAAAGAAATTATCTGCTTCAGTATATCAATAGATGAGGTTTTTTAAGCTATCAGTAGGTCATATTTCTATAAGCCAATGCAGCAGCTTCTTAATTTTTTGTACCAAGGCAAATTCTTCTATAATTATTTCATAAATTAACATAATAAGATGCAAATAATAGGATACAAATTTGGTTTATGTGTGTGTATTTTGCATTTTTAGTCTGATGCATGAATAATAAATTAAAATTTTATGAAGATGTGTAGATTTCGTACTTCGAATATGTTATGTGAATGGGTATGGTTTTCATTCTGAGAGAATAATTGAATGGGAGTCTTTTTAAACTCCAACGACATCACTGTACCCAATTTTACCAAAATATCCCCCCCACCCCCTTTTTTTTTGTCTGAGAAACGAAATGTCGAAATTTCTTTGCATGCCTGTAAACGTGTAAGTTGTAAGTTATATACATGTACATGGTACATATGATCTTAAAGATTATGTACCTGTATACATGTTAACAAGGTGTATACAGGTGTTATCCAGGTAAGTACATGCCCTTTACATATGTTTATATATCATAAGACATAAATCACAACATATAATTACCTGAAATTTATCTATAATTGGTAGGTAATATCTTGTCATAGAAAGTGAGAAAGTGATGAATTATTTATTGATCGGAGACAATTACAGACATGTTACATGTAGATAAATTTTGTAGGATTTCTTTGATGGTCATAATTATATTTCAATATTTATTGTGTTCCATGCAGTAAATATGTATGTTTAAGATCATGATTAATTCCGAAAATGTCTATATAGCAGATATATTGAAAAGAAATGAGGGAGATCGGAAATAAAATACGTGTACATCAAAAACCTTTCCTGATAAACCCCAAATTCCTTAAAGTAATATTACACCAGTTTTGGGTGAAGAAAATTTTTCCCTGAAAATTCAATTTGGAATACGGCGGTACCTTTACTAAGCTATTCATGCATGTTTCAAGTCGAAATATGTTCCCAACAACTAGAAATATGCAAATCTGTGTGCATGTTTATCGTCCTCGCCATTGCGTTGTGGAGACTGATTAACTTTCGGTTGTTTTTTTCCGATGATTGCCGATCATGACCTCGTGAAGAAAAGATAAACAATCATGGATGCTGAGGTAAGCACGCACACACTCCTGGCAATGATTATCTATCTTTTTTATGTCATGTGAACCAATTTTTTTTGCAATTGTTCTTATGTGGTACACACTGAATATATTTTTATTTCAATTTTCATCAACTGAACAGTGCACATGAGCGATAATCTCCCTGAAAGAGTTCAAATCTTGGGTCACACGCATATCATTTGCATTACTGTCCGGGAAGACAGAATTATCTGCTGTCAAATATTTTGTGATTTACTCTTAAAATCTGCTTTTGAGTGGATTTTTAATGTTATGCAGTTGATTTTAGTTAAGATTAAGTGATATATTAAGTGAAAATATTTAATCCAAAAATTCCACGATATTTGCCCCATAATCTATTCAAATTTGCTTTTAAATTATCCTCAAATTTATTACAATACAAGGTTAAAAAATCTACAAATTATGAGAAAATGACACTCAAATTTGTTCTTCTTTCCATTGCTCTTGCTAGACGTGTATTATTTTGGTGGTCGTAAGGGAAATTACTTGTATAAAGACGTATAATTTTAGAATCAAATTGTAAATATGCCAACTCAGCAATTTTTCAGCTATATCATGGCGAGAACAAGTTAATTTTTAATGAGATGATGAGGTACGTTTTGTACTAGACCAAAGCGCTTAGTTGGATTGTTATAGTGCTAGCTCACTGAAACAGTCCGTGGATAGACATGTCGCCCCACTAGGACACATTATTCTGATTCTGAGCCAACCATTCTTTGCTCTTTCTCCTTAATGCTGTGTACTTAGCGGAGAAGCAACAAATACCAATTTTATAGTCTTTGGTTTGACCCGATCAGGGCTCGAACCCACGATCTACCACACTCGAGGTAAAATGTGAGCTCTCTGAAAGAAGTCTCTTCTCCCTACAATTTGAGGGCC